>LS486875.1:15275-176365 GCA_900490705.1 Pristionchus arcanus | reverse complement strand
ACGAGCCTTTCGCGAGGGACGATGCCAACTCTGTCTGCAACTGTGAATATTCTATTCTTTCATGCGTTGGCTAATGTTATAAATACATAACCCGGCGACGCGTAGCACTCGCAGAAGACTATCACAACCCGGCGACACACTTTCCGGCGAGCGAAGCGAGCTTGCGAGTCCCCCTCCCATCTTTTTTCGGATCGCCCGAGGCCCCACGAGCCTTTCGCAAGGGACGATGCCAACTGGGTCAGACCCGGCGACACCTAGCAAGCGGAGCGAGCGAAGCGAGCGTAGCTTGCTAGTTCTCTAATAAAAGTCAGAAACTGTTGATCCGTTTTCCATTTTTGAAACGAAATTACTGACATACGATTCCTTCCAAGAAATTCTCAATTTTCTGTCTGGCTTCTGGAAGAGAAAATGGCTCTCCGTCGTATGATGGATACATATCCGAACAGTGAGCAGCACCTACAACGGAATAATGAACGAATAGAACTATTTTCTATCGATTTGAATTACAACCTCGGTTTGGGAAAGAAAAGGTTTGGGGGAGGACATATCAAAGTAGCTTCTGAACGTACCATCGATAACGACAGTAACGATGTTCTTTGTTTTATCCGCGGTGTAGTATCCGAGGGAGCTCCAAGGATCGAATTCTCCATTGGGCAGACATAAATTGGTTGCTTCGAAATTGTCCAGGCCGCCGTAATATTTCTGAACATTTCATTCATTCAATTTAGTTAGTACATGATAAACAATATTATCATAATAAAACGATTTTTTCATGATTAGAATTTCATTGACCAACCTCGGCAGCTCTATTATTATCTCTTGCACGAACTGCATTCATCTCAGCACCAAACATGTCCACACACATATCGTAGAAGTAACTGAACATGCTGGTATTCGATTGTTCTTATCAAGATAATATTATATTTTCTGGACTGGTAGACTATCGAAGGGTTTGCACAAATATCAAAGTGGCAGCTTCAATTGCAAACATCACTTGATCGGTACAGTGGATCCGAAAATAGAGTCTCCATCCGTCGTCACCATCCATCCCATCTCATTACAGCACAACCACATCCATCTGAAGTAAAAACTGAAGAAAACGGTATTGTATTAGCATTGTTTGAATGATCCTTGCGGTATTTTTCTAATTGCAAGTGTTCCCCTTCAGTATATAAACTATATTATCGAAAATATTATACCCTCTAGCCGATGCTCCGCCGTCTCCGAGCTTATCGTAGTTCGTTTCAGAGAGACCCTGAATGATTAATAATTGCCATTTAATCATAACAGCTAAATATATTCAGAAGGAAGCACCTTGATCATTTCCCCGTAGCTGTTGTCAAACGCTTCGATGTTAACTCCATTCTCTGTACCATGCGAGGAGGTCCCAAACGTTATCGACTGGGTCCTAGAATGGATAATGGTGACCTAGACATGAAGAAGGCATTTTAACCTTATCTTGATTGTAGATGCGACAGAGCTGTTCTGCAGTCGCATACTTCTTAGAGCCCTCACTCTTCAAATATTGGGTTCAGCTTCTAATCCTCTGGATTAAAACTTACAAATCCATCGTATGTGTATTGTATCATTCCCTGATGATAATAGTATAAATTGGAGAAGAGATTAGTTATATCTGCCTTGGTTGACGCACCATTAAACGGAGGGTCGAGCCTGTAAAAAAAATCCAGGTTATCCGAAATATGTTTTGCTGAAGACAATCTTTCTACGAGGGCAGAGATTATAAATGACTAATACGATATGAATCAACATTACTAAAACGGCTTATGACTAATTGATAAGAAATGTTTCAATCGTACCTACATTGTACCCAAGAGATAAAAAGGTGATTCAAAGCCTACTTCAGCTTATCATTCAGTATTTTTCTTCCCTCAACGGTAAGTGACAGTTGCTGCATCCGTTCGAAAGCCTGACGCACGAGCTCGTCACACCGAAGATTTTGCTGAATTTTTTTTTAATTTCAATGTTGCAAGTTCTATCTACCTCGTTATTGATTGGAGTCTTTTTCAATACGTATTCAATGACATCGGCGTATTCTGACAATTGATAGTATTATCTGTCAAAGACCAAACGAACGATAAAAATCTAGTGCTAGATTGAGAGGAGCTGAGCTTGCGACTGCTCCCGCAGTTAGTTCAGGATACTTGGAACGAAACATGGCTGATAGAGCTCCTGAATGCAATGTTACCATGGAATTATTGTTCAATGCATGTCTGAGTAAGTATCTATAAAAAATCATGAACAGATCATACCGGGATACGATCCTCCGAATGTAATCCATTTCGGGTTATCGAATTTGTGTTCCTGGTTCATCACAGTTATAAAATAGACGATATCTGCTAGTGCTTGTTCGGTAGTGAGAAGACGAAGGGAGGAAGTGGTCATGTCACTGAAAGGAACAATTCCTTCCTCATTTTTTTGCCTGTCTAACTTGATGGGTCTGCTATCACCGAAGAATCTATGCTCGAGATCGAAAACGTAAGCTCCGAACGTCTTCGCATACTGCATAAAAGGAAGATTCTCATCACCAGTCCAGTTGGGAGCCTCGCGACCTAATGATTTTTGTTTATTGTTTTCGTTCAGAAATATATCTTGATACTTGCTTTACAATTTCCTTTGAGAAAATCGTACCTTCGCCTCCAATCATCAGGAACACAATATCCTGCCCACTGCTCATATCTCTACTCGCATAAATAGGATTGAAGTAAACGCGCTGATTCCAATGACGCTGTAAATATTTTCTATGCAAATAAAAGGTTAATAATACGCGTATTTTACCTGATCAAGGGGATCGAAATGATCGAATTTCTGTGAGAAATTGGTAAGAGTCTGTCCCGGAAACAGAGCGGATTGAGAATTAAAACGGTGAAACGGTGCGTTAACCAAGCTCCCTGAATGCCGGCATTTAGAATAAAAATTTGACTTGAAAAAATCTACCTGGCGTATGCCCTCTCATCCATTCTCCCTTGGCTCCTGATGCAAAAATAGAGATGAAAAGGATCAACAGCTTCATCAGATAGTATGTTGCTTAGGAAATAGCCAGAATAAGTAAGCACCTGTTATCTTGTTGAGTCATCATAATCTCTCTGATAGAGAATCGTTCATAAGTCTTTTATCAGTTTGCAGGCAAAGTCGGACATCGGAATAATAATAATCGCTTCAAAGTTACTATCAAATATCTTATCAAAAATAAACGCTTTTATCGTGTATTTCATCAACAAAGTAGATGTCGCTCAAATGAACGTCAAGGAGTATAGCTTTGCTACACGAGCGATGATATCATTTCCAGTTTCACGTCTCTTCCTTGGTCATTTCTCTCAATTGACAGAATCCCTGTTTCATCAAAAATGATGCCTTTTTTTAGAATTGTTGAACTTACTGCATGCTCTTCTTTTCTTGTGTCTAGGAATCGCCGATTTGTACATGAATCGCCTACCACACAGATCACACTCATGGGGCTTCTTAGAATCATACGATTCTGAAACAAAACAATTTGAATTAACTATAGAATGGACAGAGAGAGGGGATTTTGATTGAACGGAATATTCAAAAATGTAGGTTATTTTTTTAGAAAAAAAAAACAGACCGCAGGGTTTCTGCATATGCAAATTGAGGTTCTGCGAAGCTCTGAATCTGAATCCACACAATTGACACTTGAATGGTCTTTTGATTGCCGCCAGTGTTGGATCGTTTTCATCTCAAGGAAATAAATTAAATTAATAGAAAAAATAAATAAAACATTATTAAGCAGGTATTACCTAAATGCGTCTCTTTGTGCCTTTTGAGTTTGTTAAGTCCGATAAATTTCTTGCCACAAATTTCGCACTTGATTTCCCCTCTCTGTGGATCGTTAATAGCTAAAAAACAGTTTAAATTGGTTGAATATTCAGAATTTCCATAAACTTCTTTGTATGATGATAAAGAACTAACGTAAATGCGCTTTCATGTGCCGATTCAATACTCCTGACTGAGTAAATCGCTTTCCACAGACGTTACATTTATGGGGCTTCTTTATTAGTTCATCATCTGAACATCATGAAAAAGATAAACGTGGTCACGCCAATATTTCGATTGGAATAGATACCCGCTTACTACTGTGAATCAACATATGCTTGCTGAGATCACCCTTGAGGGCAATTCCACACACTTCGCAATTCAAAGTCAGCTTCTTCTGTTCTATCGGCTGTTCCATTTCTTTCGGCATATCACTTTCTGAATGAAATTCTTAAATATTATATCATTTTCCATCCTTACTCATATGCGTCTGCATGTGACGATTGATGCGGCCAGATAATACCTTTCCACAAATATCACACTCGATTCCGTTCTTTCGAGGAGCAACATCTGCTGAATGGCCTTGTGACCTGGACATATCTTGAAGCAATTCGTTCAAGTCCGATTCCACAGGCTCCTGCTAGCAATTTTTAATTTCAGTTGCTGGTAATAGTGACTCATTTTCATTACAGTGCAGCATTAATATTGCCTACCATTTTGATAGAAATAAAACTCTGTAGAATATTCTCCCTTTCTGCAATCCATTCCATAGTTTGTTCGATGGATCCTGACAGTTCATGAAATAATTTTCGAAGAAGCTGCGCACTGAAATGATTCCATTCTGTATGACTGCAGCCAAATAATAACTGACTTTTTAGTGAGATCTACAATGAAGACTTCTTGTTTCACACGCACTGAAGAGAGATTCAAATTCTATGAGAAATATTAAATGTTGAATGATTTCATAGCGAAAAATTCTTTGCAATACCTCGGGATGCTGATCACAATTGATTAACGCTTGTAAATATCTGACAGATTTTTGAAGGACATCGCCTGTGCCATCAGAGAAAGCAAAGGCGGAACCCTGAAATAATCAACCTTCCTATATCATTTTCAATAAGCGTACCTTCTGAAGTATGGTCTCCATTCGTTTATTGTATTTCGAGTATTTATTGTTCGAAAATGTTCATGGAAGATAAATATATCTGTATTATTAAAGTTGAAATTACATTTTCTGCACTAACGCCACCATTCAAATAGGGGAATGTATAAGTGGCTATACAAGAAAGAAGAACAAAGGAGAGGAGAAAACGATAAACATTGAACGGAATTACACGACCAGGTATTAATTCGCTAAAGCGTCGCGGATGTAACTCAATAAGAGTGCCTTCCCGCGCAAAGTGGTTTCGGAAAGAGGCAATGCCTTGGGGTAAGTGGCTTCAAGTGAAGTATTGAAATCGGGGTGTAATTCGTTATAAATTTGGAGGAAAAATAGTTTATTGTTCAAAGATTTTTCCATTACATGACAATGGAGCGTATGCATACAATGAATACAGCAAATAGATCCGCCAGTAGATATCAATGTATTACTTATCTACAGGAAGAAGTGGAACTCCTGCAATTATATTTCATGTGATATTAAATTAATCCTAAAATTGCCTCCAAGTGCTTTCTGCGCATTATTTGCAATATCTCCGTAGACGTCGCTGAAATATTTCCATCTTCATAGAAACAACATGGCAAAATACTTGGCATCGATAAGCGGCATTTCGATCATTCTCTTTGTCAACTCGAGCTGAACAGAATTAAATTGATCGATGTCCGATTGATTAATTGGCTGAAATCATTTGATTATTATATTTTACATCTCGGTTATTATGCATACCATGGATGAGGCAACCTTCGATTGGATACCACCAACTGCATTTCGATAAACGCTCAAAGCCAGTTGCAATTGTCCTATCGCGGCCTGAATTATTGTCTCAAACTCAATTGTTTACTTTCAACCTAACATAAAGATGAGCGAACTGCTTGTTTTGAGCGTTAGCTTTGTTGAGAGCTTTGACGAATTCGACCCTTCTCATCTCTGTTATAGCTGCCATTTCACTGAGTATGTCGAATTGGTCCTGAAATTAAAAACAAAATTAATGAAAGTAAAGGCTGTCAAACCGTCGCTTTTGCACAATCGAAACCATTGATTGCAATTCGAAGCTGCAATATTCACTGAATATTTGATCCTGAAAGATATTTGATCTTGACTCACTTTTGTAACAGCCTTGTGGTGCATAGTCTCTGTCTCTGACAGTGCATCACGCAAAGAATTTGAGAGATCAACGATTGTTGCGGTTTCTGGAATAATTGATCATCTGCGCAATATTTTTAATATAAAACAAGAAACCTTTCGAATTCGCGTGGCTTATAGTCATGTTAAGCATGGCAGACGCGAATCCTCTAGTCAGTCCAATTTCTCGCAGTCGTAAATTATCTATTCTGAATGAAATCGAAGCTTTTCAGATTCGAACAAAATAATATCTTACACATCAGAATTCTCTCTGTAATCACTGAGTCGATTTTCGGTCATTCTTCCAATTTCGATTCTTTGTTTCTCTTCTTGTTCGAGCATTCTTCTGTTACAGTCTTGAGCCTGAACTGGGGATATTCAGAATGTGAACAAACAATTTTGATGAATTAGACTACTCAAAACCCGCATACCATGTCTAATTGCTGTTGGTTCAGTCTCTTGACTTCCTCTTGCATTTCATTCATTTTTGCCAGATGAACTCGCTGAAAAAAGTGATCTGCCTAGTATAAATAAAATGAACGGATACGGTTGCTTCCTGAATTTGCGCCTGATGTTCTTCATGGATTCTTCTTCGCTCCTCATCTTTTTCCTAGAAAAAATGTTACGAAATGAATTTCATTCAAAAATATACCTTCCGTGCATCAGCGAACTCTCTTCTCATTGATTCCCTCTCTTCGATTGTAGCAGTAGTTAATGCCTAATATTTATTTAGAAATAATATAGTCAATAATTTATAGGCGTACCTTTTCCTTTTCGGCCTGATCTCTCAACAGTTGAGCAATCTGATTTCTCTGTGCCTCATCCGTCTCTTTCGCTGTCGATTGCATAGTTGCGATCTGAAAACATCATCTAACAACATGAATCTATGGACATTTACCATATCCTTGAACGTTTTGTTGTTGTCTTTTGACGTTTCCTGAACCTGTCGCATCTGTTCTTTCGTAGTTGTCATGATCAACTGAAATGACACATCGCGGAGGATAATTGATCAACAGGCACTTTACTTTTCTCGTCTGTTGATCTCTCTGTTCTCTTTTGTCGTTAGCTTCAGCAGCGATTCTCGATGCCTCCACATTTGCATGCTGAGCGCCAACCAGGACCTAATCATCCTCAATGAAGATCAGATGCTAAGAATAACAAACAGTTCCGATAGTGTCCAGAGCGCCCATCGCGATAGTTGCCGGAGTGCTCGCAAGCTGAATTTTTTTTAAAATTACATTTCCTTGAGAACCTCACTTTCAGTGCTCCGCCTAGTGGTTCCATAGCGATTCTGAAAAATCGAACAAATTCGAAATATCTTTGACAATTCCAAATATTTTTTGTGGGCTTGACCACTATCATGATTCAATGACAGCAATGCAAATAGTAAATATTTTATCGAACGGATGTGATCTCAAATGCCCCCTTTTTATGCATTTCCACAGCAATTTCTGCAGCTACGTCCATTTGGTTATGATTCTGAAAAAGTATATTCTATCGTTTTCAATTGCTCAAACCTGAACCATTATCATTGTAGGATCGTGTTGATCTTCTCTCGGCATGGCGAAGAGATTCTCAATTATTTGTTGATGTAGTCGCTGTTTCTTGTCTATTTCCTTTTCTGCTTCTTCTCTTTCCAATCTTGACATCTATGCAAGTCACATCTTTCCATTTGTTGAGCCCCACTTGATTTAACCTCTGATGATTTTCGAATATTTTGAATTTGTGATTCATTTTCTTCCTTCAGAAGTTCGAAAAATTGAGAGGATCTCCTAAATTATGATTGTGCTTTGCATGGACGAATGAAAAAGCAAATCGAGATGGACGATAATCAAACCGTAGGAATTCTTCACGTTCTTCTCTCTCAGTTTCCAATTGACGTCGAAGAAATGCAAGACTCCATCGCGAATTTTGTACACGTGAGACAGTCATCGAAATTCCGATCTAAACTCAATTTTAGTTTCTCTATTGTTTCAGAATTGTATGCATACGTTGAGTGGTGATTCGTGGTACTCTCCTGACATAAGCCTGGACAGTTCCTAAATACAAATATATTTCAATGAAGGTTGTATTATATAAGTTGCATCTTACGTACATTCAGACTTCGTTTTAGGTGTTCCTCCACATGATTACTGGTCACGATCGACATTCGGGAAAGGATTGTTCTCAAAAGATTGAAAGACGATTGGCGCAAAGTATCGTGAGCAGATTGCGGCTGATATTGTTTAGGGTGAGATCAGTATGAAAATTGAAACATACAAAGCTCATCGACATTTTAAAGATGAGAAATGCGTGCTCCATGTCAAGAAGAACTCTCTGAAAATAATGAGTAAAGTCTCGATACAAAAATTCGCAATGAACGAAAAAGGCTCACATTGACATCTCTTCTTTCATCGGGCGAAATGGCTGTCGAACTGCATACTGCAGTGATCAATCGAGACAATACAAATTCAAACTCCTTTATAACGTCATTCATCAAATTGGGCATTTCTATGCTGGATTCCTACTTAATTTACATTTTATTTTTTCAATTACTTTCTTTGTTACTTGTTCGAGACTTGTGAATGCAGCCTCCAATTTCCAGAAAACTCCGAGTAATTCGTTCTGTTGCTCTCGTAGTTTGGATGACTCTATAAGAAGAGTTTATTTCTAGTGCGACTATTAAAAGTTTTGGCGAATTATCCTCACCAAATTATAATGGAAAACAACAACTCACCTTTTTCAATCTCGTAATTCGCCATTGTTTCGATGAGAATCCTTGAAATTGTGCGAAACAGAAGTGAATCATTTTCCAATTTCTTCAGTGAAAATTCATTTACTTCCCTGAACGATCCGGAAAATAATTATACAGAAAGATAAAAAACAACTTAGTTTCAAAATGTTCGCTTTACTTTTGCATTTGAAGTAGTCGATCAAAGAGAATTTTCTGTTCAGCGGCAGCGATATCGAGAGATTCCTTCAGAATTTTACAGTGCTTCGATTCCTGGACGAGGTTCGCATCTTGATCGATATATTTGAATAGAACAAGCCTGCAGAATCATTTGATCCGTAGATAATTGTAGATCCTCTTCCAATTCCCTTATCTTTGCTCCGCTTTCACTAAGAATTTCACGCATTTCTTTCCGCTTACTCCATTGGTATTCATCCAACTGATTGTCCTTCCTCTGTGAATATGATATGATGCATTAGCTCAATGTATGTTCGTATTATCAATGTATTGGCTTTTCTATGTATTATCGATGTATTGATGATTGTAATGATGTATTCGCTGTGTTGGTTCATAATGGTAACAACTCACTCTCAATTCAATATCGTGCTCTGACCTAATTTTATCCCGTTCTAATCGTGCAAATTCGGAATTGAGGCATCTGGATAGTTATTTCAAGTTTAAAAGAGGATGTTTAAACTCACTTATCGATCCTTATCCTGTCTATCTTCTGCCTCAGACTCCTCAGTTCAACGTGAAGAGCCTTCACACTTGCAGTTTCCTGCAAACTCGTTTTCACTCAGTTCAACAACAGTGTGTATCTTACGGAAGTACTTCCTGACTGCAGCATCTGATATCGCCTAGGAAAAAATATATTATTAGAGGTTCAGTACCGCTCATAAATATCAAAGACGGATCGATAATCCGTTACTGAGAAAATGCAATCAAAAATATAAAAATATTTATCCGACGGGCAAAATAATAATATGTAGTATGGTGAGTCTAAGCGGTATCCCCAAGTCGAGAGTTATACTGAAAAGTGTTATATTTTGGCCGTTTTTCGAGTTGATAAGCTCACCACTGCCGTATTTCTTTGTAAGGTCGTGCACTGATGGAATGGCGTCGACAGCAACAGCCAGTTCCTTCATTCCTCTCTCGAGATGACGAAGTTCGAATACTCTCTCAAGCTCGTTTCCATTCTCCCGATTCCTCTCAACGTCATCAATGACCATTTCGATCTCTCTCTTGGCTCGAGCAATTCTGTCCAGAATCGTCTCCAATGCACCCTGAATGTGATCATCCTTCTACTTTTTTGTACGTTCACAAGGATGTTCTCAAATATTGGCACAAGACAATAATTGGCTCACTCCGAAATCCGTGAGGAAGTGAGCATCCTCCTGCATTTGCTGCCATGTGTCGACCTGTCGACGTTCAGCCGTTATTATCTCTTCCAGAGTTGCGACAGTCATTCGGAGAGAGGCCAAGTGCGCCTATGTTAATTATTTATATTTAAAATGTACTTCAACCGACCTCAAACTGGATCAGAGACAATTCAAGGTCCGATTTGCGAAGAGGAATCGACTCCAATTCCTTGAATGCTTCTTTCACTGGGTCATAGGAACGTCTAAACTTATTTATTTATTTATCTTGAAAAGAGGAGAAAAGATAACCTGAGTTCATTGAACCGATCGTCCCACTTCTTTTCCATTTCATTGTGCATCATTCGAGCATAGCGGACTCTCATCATTTCAGTCTGGTGTATATTTTGTTCGACGGTTGAATTTTGTTACTTACAAATGCATCTCGCATCATATTCCAATGTCCAATTCTCTCTTCTTCTTTCTCTATCTTCTTTCGATTGAATTCCCTCATCAAATTTCTCTCTTCGTTCAGTAACTCTTCCACTTTTGCGGCATCTGCAATTCTGCTTCAGCGTAACAAGACAAGACACTTGCATGGAAGACGGATTTGAGTCCTTCAAGCCCCATAAACAAACTTGGTGAGTTTGGTTAAAAAAATGTATATTTCAGAGGCCTAACAAGATAGTGGTTATCGATAATACTAGTTATTTTTAAAGAAAGTTCCTCACGATCTGCTTTCATTAGTTCCATTTCAATTGCGTGCTTAACAGCTTCAATCTCCATATTCTTTCTGATTTCCTCTTCTGACTGCTCGTAACTGCACATTAATTAATTATTACTATTCCAAAACCAATCGCTTTCTCACATTCTTGCCTTCTCCATTTGTTCTTCCTCTTCCTTCTCCATTTTCTCCTTCCACTCATTTTCGTACCGAATTCGTCTCTCTTCCCTCTCATTTTCTCTTGCAAGAATCTCGCCCATTCGTAATTCACCTGAAAGGTCATTATGTGACAAAAAAAATGAAAAAGTGAAATTCCAACCTCTTTCGTCCACTTTGGATGATCTTATGCGAACTGATTCGTCCACGTCTTTTATGAACTGAAAAGATCTCACTTTATTAGTTCCACCCGACTCACGGTATGTATTTTTCACGATATTGATTTCATAGACAAAACCCTCACCATGTCAGTTTTGTGCTTCTCCTCCAAAGCTGCTCGCTCTAACATGTTCTCGAACTCATCAGCGCGAAGCTTCAGTTGTCGCTGTGCCCTCAATTCAATTTGTTCTTATTATTTTTAGTAAATTGCTCGAACTCGTTCTCAGCTGCCAGTTCTTGTATCATCTTCTCAGTTGCGTGAGCTGCCTCCGAAGCTGCAGCAGCCACAGCCATTTCGATCGTTGCCACTGCCACCTAAGAAGCAGCAAAGTGTACTTCTGACAAAAAAAAAGAATTTCTGACAAAAATCAAAGAAAAGGGCCAGAAAATGTATTTTTATATATCGTTACTTCATTTGTGTTTTGAAGTTGTAGTAGCGTGCTTCGGTGCTCAATTTCTGAATACATTATTGATAAAAAGTACTTTTGGAGGCAAAAAGCATACCGTATCTCCTCTGTACCGCCCACTCCTTCTCTCTTGTATCGCGTTCGTGCTTCTCTTCTTCTCGTTGTCTGACGGTTTAGATATAAAATTAGACCACATTCAATTTGAAACCTTCTCCATTCCTCATATTCCCTTTCTTCTCGAGCTCTCTGAATTTCTCTTTCGGCCTTTTCTCTCTGCTCCCTGATTAGTCTGAGGAAATAATGTCAATTATTACAATAAAAACAATGCCACCTTGAAGTCTCCTCCCTTTGCAGTTTCAATTGTTTCTCTAGATCTGCTTTCACTCTGAATTCATATTTTTTAAATTTTATTATCTACAATGATAAACCTTCTTGCTCTTTCCATTTCATCTCGTTTTCGTTCAACTTCCTCCTTTTCCTCTACTCTTTGTCTTATTTCTTCTTCGAACTTCCTGCAGACAAAAAAAATTATCGGAGACTGAATGAGAACAAACCTTCTCTCTTCATTCCTCTTCTTTTCAGCATCCCTCCTATTTTGCTCCTGTAAATTGGACGTAACCACTGAGAAAAATAAGAGTATGCAAACCTCTTGTTTCTTTTTCTTTCTCTCTGCCTCTCTATGTTCTTTCTCTCTATCCATCCGTGCATAGTACTCTTGCTGCGACTCCTTTTTCTCGAATGGCTTGAATTTTATTGTTTTATATTTTCTGAAAACGTCTGCCAACTTACTCCTTTTACTTTATCGACGAGACTCTTAATTAATCCATCATCCTTCTTCTTCACTTCGTTACAGTACATCTCTGGCTATGAATTATGATACTATAGAACTTATGTTTATTAAAAATGGAGACACCGTGGAAAAAGAAAATACCTCTTCTGATTGTGAGTGCTTATTTTTGATTGCTGGGTTGGCTGTAGAATCCTCTGTATCCTGTAAATATGTTTTTCAATTATCGTTATCTATGATTTACCGGTTCGATTTTGTTAGTTCCGAAAATGTTGTTAAGGAAATTCGATAAGAGATCCATCAACTCTGCTGCGATACCTTTGACTTGTAAAAAACTGAGAGATAGTTGGTGGACTTGAACCACTTGATAACAAACACACACTAATACACGTAAATTAATGCTTTGATCAATTTGGCACATAATGCGTAAATATGTATGGAATAATTATATGAGCGATATGGGAAAGAAGGATCGAAATAATGGGAGTCCTTTTATTCATCAGTGACTGGGATGGATCAACCTGATAATTCTATTTGACTCTCCACATGTGAATTGAACTCTTACCTTTAGCTTCATTCTTTTTCTCCTTTCAAACCCCTTACGATGTAGTCCATTTCTCTGAACAATTTTAGACAGTATCATTTGATTTTAATGTAATTCTTACTTTCGGGTCCTTTCCGCATCGGCTTTTTTGCGCTCCTCATCTTCCAAAATTTCTGCTCGTCTTCGAATTTCCTCCTCCAGTTTCCTAATAAGTTACAAGTATATTTATTGTTGTAGGAAACTTGCATTTTTTCGTCTCTCTTCCTCTTTTCCTCTGCCTTTTCTTGCTGTTCCTGGAATAGAAAATCAAATGGTACATTTTATGAAAATCGATTACCTCTTTTTTCTTTCTTATTCGTTCAGCTTCCCTCTGTTCTTGTTCTCGATTCATTCTTTGATAATACTCTTCTGTTGACTCCATCGTTGAGTTTCCTTTGTACAGTCCCTGCGAACATACATTTTTTTACTTTTCTATTTATTGGAATATGAGGCCGGTTGCCTAAGAATCAGTAATGGGCTGGCACAGCAATATTTTATGAAATAGTGAAAATGTGCGAATAGAGGTTCTCGAGGGTGGTGAGCATCGATTTCAACTTCATTTTGCACCAACTCGATCGGTGCAGCCATGCTGCAACCTTGCTGCATGGAGCCGTTTTTTGGTATCTCGGTTTTCCGTCCATGAAATGCGCTGAAAATTTTACATCGTATGTAATCGACTACGGCGAATCGAACCATGATACTAACGTTTCATGAAAAAGCTTAGATCGAATATAAAAATTATTTTCACGAATGGCAGGTCGAAGTGGTCTCTGAAATATTTATTTTCAGATGCGCTATCACCAGGGGATCAATATTTATATGCATAGTATGAGGTTTAAAATTAACGTTTTTTTGCTATCTTCAATTTTGTGACGATATTTTCATCATTCGCCGCTATGCTTGGTGTAAAAAGCGAAGAATTAAATAGGTTTCGTTCAATATCGCGCCCTCATTCCTCACTTTTCACTCGAATAATCGGTGTTAGTGTCAGAAAGATGGCACAAAAATAAATTTAGCAAAAAAACGTTAATTTTAAACCTCATACTATGCATATAAATATTGATCCCCTGGTGATAGCGCATCTGAAAATAAATATTTCAAAGACCACTTCGACCTGACATTCGAGAAAATTTTTTTTATGTTGAAACGGCAGTATCATGGTTCGACTCGCCGTAGTCGATTACATACGCTGTAAAATTTTCAGAGCATTTCATACACAGAAAACCGAGATACCAAAAAATGGCACCATGCAGCAAGGTTGCAGCATGGCTGCACCGAAAGAGTTGGTGCAAAATGAAGTTGACAGCGATGATCACCACCCTCGAGAACCTATTTTCATAACTTTTCTCGATTTGTTGATTTTTTGCTGTGCCAGCCATTACAGGCGATTGATTGATTCTTACGCGAACGCCCTCATATACTCACTTCAAACATCCGGAAATTCATCCTACGGTCATTTTTCTGCGTCTCCTTTTCCTCCTTCGGCTGAAATTCAATCACTTCTTTTCTCACTGTACTCTAGATCTCACCTCATCATTATTGTTCTCTTTGTAGCCCATCATTCGCCATATCCTCCACATTCTCCCTTAGATAAACGATAGACCGTTGAAATTTCACTGGTCAAAGTAAAATGCATGGCAAGTGATAAAGCGCCCCCGGCAAGATGTGGCAAATATAAGGGGGTATGTAACCGTCCATGGAGCAACTTTTCACAGTTGGAACTTTTTGGATCCGACCCCGTTGAATGGGTCTGGCACTGGGTCCAAGTTGGGCAATTTTGGGTACCGCCTTGTAACTAAAAAAATACTGATCCGATCGGGCTGGGAGTTGTGCATTGCGAACCTAACTCGACGAGATACACCTAAACTCTATTGCCGCGCACAAAAATGTGTTTAAGCCCGACTTTTTTAATGTCTAAATTGTAAAATGGAGTGTCGGACGAGTGCTCGGGACCTAGCCATTCTAGAGGTGTGGGTTCGAATCCCGTCAAGAGCAGGTCTTTTGCCGGATTTTTAGCTTGCTGCAGGAGTGTTCGGGAATGGTCGGGGAGTGTCATAAAGTGGTTTTCAGCTGTTAATTCGTGGCGCAGGTGGTAAGAGAGCGGACTAGTGGGCAGGAGGTTGGGGGTTCGAGTCCCGGCCGGTGCAAACCTATTTGCCATGTAGTGGGGAGTGGTAGGAAGTGGTAGTGAAGCATTGTAAAGTGTAATTCATGGCTCAGGCGGTAAGAGGGTGGTCTAGCGAGCAAGAGGTTGGGGGTTCGAGTCCCGGCCGGTGAAAAGTCATTTGCCATGAAGGGGGTTGTGCTGGGGAGTAGTAGGGAAGCATTGTAAAGTGTAATTCGTGGCTCAGGCGGTAAGAGGGCGGTCTAGCGAGCAAGAGGTTGGGGGTTCGAGTCCCGGCCGGTGTCAACGTATTTGCTACTCTTTTAGCATACCGGGGAGGGTCAAGAGATGCACCCGAGTACGGAAACCGTCAAACCCGGCGCACCTAGCACGCAAACTCAAAATGGGTCCAATCTCCGCTAGACAAGTTCAGAAAAATCAGGAAAAGTGTGCAATTATTCTAAAATCTTACGGTTTACCCCTAGCGAGCGCAGCTCGGCTAGTAACTGCTATAAAATTTAGAACGGAAAGAAAGGGGAAAAAGATACGGAGTGGATTTGAACCACTTTCGGAATATTCAAAACCGTGAAAAATAACAAATTCTTTAGGTGCATCGTTCACAAATAAAAACCAGTTAGCAAAGTCGTTAATGAAGATGATACATAGAATATACAGTAGAACTGTCAGGATGAAGAATTTGCATTTTTATTCCTACCGGTGTGATAGAGTATCAGGAATAAACTGACGGATTCATCATTCTGATAGCCCTAATTGACAGGTCAGAGCTATAGTGGTTCCTCAACGACTGGTTCTGCTCCGTTCCTCTTTTCCGTCGGCGGATCAACTTTATCTTCATTCTGTGTGGCAGTTACAGCCTGTACAACTCCACGATTCTCCGCCTGCGAGAGACGAAATCAGTACAATAACATTTCTCAAAATTAATAAAGTCCTTAGTATTTTCTCTTGAGAATGAGCAACATGGCTTACCAACGTGATCGTTCCCATAGCGCTTCGATGGATAAGTGACTCCATGGACTCAAGTTCCATATCGGGAAGATTCTGGATCGCCTTTCTCAGATCACTACACTTGTCCTCGAGTTCGTACATTCGATCCATTGTTGTTTCCTGACGTGAATAATTGATATCATATTTTACGCATCGCTGTAATTTATTATACACAAAACAATGCTTCACCTTCCTATTAATTTCTCTTCGCACCAGCTTGGCATATTCGTCCGCTTGATCGCTAAGTGCTCGCAGGTTTTCCTAAAAAAATTTAGTGATTTTATTTACAGTCGCATCAGTTGGTTACCTTCCACTGCTTCTTCGACTCACCTAGAGAGCGAGCCGAGTCAACCTACAATAACGAACCTTTACAAATTTAATGACATTAAACTGACCGTTATTAGCAGATCACTGATGTTGCCCAGCATTTCGGATGCTTTGGAAACGATTTCTTTCTGAAGTTCAATAGTTATGGATATAATTTTTAGGTTATGTACCTTTACATTGAGTACCTTGAGTTTTTCCTGGTCGTCAGAATCGTCTCCCTAGAAATATATCTATTGCTGGACAAAATAAAACGAGTATTATTACAATCTTGGTCCATAGTTCGCAGCTTTTCGTTACGTTATTGATTAGTGCCGATTTGTGTCCTTTGACCGGAGCGAGTTCTGCAGAAAGGAGGATTATTTCAAACAATTGTTAGCGTAATTAAAATTAAAATTTAGCCTTGCCTTCATTTCCTCTCGAGATGCGAAGGAATTCAGAGTGCTCCTGAAATATAATTTCGATTTTTCAAATTAAATATAAAATTTTATACCTTCATCTTCACAGCTTCGAAATAGGCCGCCTGACTGGCGAGACCGAAGAGTTCCTTGTTTTTCCTTCTGCAATATACTGTAATGGCGTTTACACCTGAACGACTCACTCCGAAAGTTCAAGAAGCTCCTGTCCCTTCTTATCGATTATATCTGCCTTTTCGCGCAATATATCCTGATTTTCCCTCTGGAGCTTCATTATCTGAAAGAAACACTAATTGTCGTAGCGTATTATTTATTCACCTCTGATTTGCTCTCTTCTTGGAATAGTTTGTATTCATCATGAGCCTTCTTCAGATCATTCAAATGAGTTGCATTCAATTCGTCCATTTTTGCATCTTTTGCCTTTTGATTCTCCCTTAGCTCGTTGTCCTTTGCCTAAAATTAAACTTAATCTTTGAATAAATCTTGTCAAACAACCTCAATCATCGTTCTATAATCATTAGTCATCTTATCTCGCTCGTCCTTGGTCAACTTGTTCATGTTATCGATGTCTCTGCAAATATCGTATTTGCTTAATGAATAATAATTTGAATTTAACGTCCTCACTTGCGATACTTTTCATCTATGGTCTTTCTCTCCAAATGAAGTGTATCCTCCCTCTGTAATGCCAGTTCCTGCGCTTCCTTCACTTGAGACTGATAATTTGTTGCCAATTTCTCTATTTTCTCAGCGTTAGCCGCATCTTTCTCAGCCATGATCTTCAGATTTTCCTGAAAATCGATAATTCAAACATCCATTCATTCTCACAATTGCTACCTTCTGTTGTTCGTTCATATTCTGCTGATTTTCCATGACGAGTTTGGTGATGTCAGCGTGTGTCTTGTCCTTCATCTCCATTACATTTCTGAAATATGATTGATGGAGTGAATAAAATTAATCGGGGTGGGAGGTATTGGTGCGAGCCGTTCAAAAAGTTTCTTTATTACATTAATGAATATTCAAGTTGAAATGCTCTTACCGATTGGCCTCATTGATAGCTGCAGTAGCTTCCTTCTGTTTCTGTTCTTCTCTCGCTTTCACATCTGCTCGTTCTTTATCCCGCTTGAAATAACTATCAATAGACCGTTTATGATATGCACCAGTTATGGCAAATCGGCAATATGCATGCACGAGCCGAATTTTCAGCGCTAATATGCACAAAGAATACCTTTGCTTCATTCTCCTCTCTCTGCTTCATTTCTGCCTCCCTCGCATTCCTCTCGAATTCTCTTCTTTGCTCGTCCGCTTTCTAATGTGGAATCATTATCGATGTCAATTCCCTTTGATTCTCACCCTCTCAACTTCTCTCTGCATTGCATTGCTTTCCATGAGCATCGTTATCTTTACATCATTTGCATCCTTTATCATGTCCAATTTCTCGCTTCAAAGACAAATAATTATTTCGAAAAAATATTGAGAAATACCGTTCGAGTCTCATTTTGTCCTCGTAGGATTTCTTGTCAGCAGCAGCTTTGCTGAGAAGAGCTTCTTCCAGCTGCAATTTATTGTCATTGAGATATATTGCAATTCAGTAGAGTTCGAAATACGGGGTAGGCGTCTCTTCATTTCGCGTACTCTCTCGTTACTCTGACCGGTGAGAGAGTAAGTATGAGGAATGAAGAGACGATTACCCGTATTTCGAACTCTACAATTCAATTAGTTGGATAGAATGCGAACTTTAAAAATAGGTGCACACCTTTTCCCTATTCTCCCTTTCCTGATCTGCCAATTTCTCAGCGGCTTCTCGTTCCATTTCTGCTTGCTTTTGCACTGCTTCCTACAAAATTAATAGAAAATACAGAAATGGCTGTTGGAACTCACATATTTAGCCCTATCGAGAGCTTGCTGTGCTTCTAGTTTCTCGTCTGCAACGAATCCAAACAAGCTAAAAAATCGTACTGGAATTTGTACCAAATTAAAAATATTGGAGTAAATGGCCTACCCTTTCACGGCGTCTCCTATGCCCATTGCGAACTTCGAACGATCTGGAAAACCTGGATAAAAGGAAATGAAGACGGTGGAATAAGTTTGATAAGTTTTAAAAAACATGCAAAGGATGTGATATCAATCCTTTCTCAGGCGGATTTTAAATGGGCGAGGAGGCGGAGCTATTACGCTTGTTTACTATGAGAAATGCTTGGTTGCATCTTACGACAGGCAAAGGATCCCGAGCCGTTAACGTAGAAAGAAGGTAGATAAGAGAGAATATGAACATGACCCGTGAACATGACATGATGAACTTGCAATTTTAGATATTCACACTTTGAGCTATAAGCATAATCACTGCTAGAAGTCGATCGAATCGATCGAATGAATGAAAATAAATTCAACGCATTTCGTACAAGGTAGTTCAATAATCATTTCGTTATGCTAGTGGTTCAATTTCGAAATTATTTTGCTACGGAAGGTCAGCCGTATCGACACATCTGACATCTGAGCAACAAAGCAGAATTTTAATTTCGAAATTTATGCTTTTATTATGATTTTTGCAAAAATTGTTACCAGCGTATCTCCAACAATTATTTATGAAGATACATTTTTTTACATTTTTTTTATTTTCTCTTTTTCTTTCTCATCAAATTTTTACCTCTCTTTTCTGCAATGTATTCATCGTCGAGCTATAACAACAGACGAGTCTCTCAAACTCAATTAAGATCATATATTCGCTCAAAACTACAACTTTTCGGGAACGTTTCCTCAAAGCACGCTTTTATGACAACCGAACAAGGTCGTTACGTTTATCCTTTCGCAGCAAAATTCCATCGTTATCTAACGACTATGAGGGAAGACAACTCTACACGATTATTGTAAGAATGTGACGCAAAAATCGTAGAACTACGCTCGAGAAGCATCTACAGTTTCGCTAAGAGTGCAATTAAATGTTCTTTCCGTGGAATTAAATATGGATGTAATTCGAGAAGAACTGTGACTACAGAAACCTCTTGACCAATGTTCCTTCAATGCATCACTGAACCAACGAATTCACACACACGTAAGTGTTCCATATTTCAAAACAGCTTGTTTGTCTCGGTGATTTCGAAATTTCTCTTAATCTCACCAACTCGCTACAATAGTGTCGCGTGAATTAGATTCTCTCGTGAAATCTACTTATCAGGGTTAATCGTCCATTGCTTGAGAACAACTGACCACAACATGACAAATTCCGGTTGGGGAAGCATGATAATATAGCATGATACAAATTATTCTTCCCATCATCATCGTGAATAATACAGAGAATGCAGTGCTTACGCATTTTTACCTACAGATATTGCATATTTTATTCATCATTGAATTCTTGTAAATTCGTATTAATGCTCGATTTAGGCGACTCCTTTTTATGTTTTATCTATTCTGCAATGATCTTTGCAGTACTGACCAATTCACACGCGTTGCGGTTCGCATTGCGTTGCGGGAGTTTCAAAGTGAAAGTACACTCTTTAGTGACAGCTGGTTAAACGACTCATTATATCATGTTTAATGAAGTATTCCATCATTTTTAATATCTCTTCCTCTCTTCTGAGAACTCTAGAAGAGTTGGCTCGGCCCTGATATTTCAACCGTTTTTAAAAAAAATATTTTTTCTAATGTTAAATAAAAATAAATATAAAACTTTTTTATTCTAAAATTCGAATACCTTTCATCGGGGTTATAATATTGCATGCGTCCATTCTTAGCGTTCATTCTTTATCAGTGCTACCTGCAGTCAACTGGAGAACATTATCTGTACTCACGCTAGCCCCCTTCTGTCGTGCCCTCGTCTCTTCCCCCCTCCCTCCGCTATCTCAATCTGCAATCGCCTGACCATTTTCTATAATCTCTCCCAAGACCTTTTAGTTCGTTTTTTGTGATTTCACAAAATACGTTGCAAAACTTTATCAATACCGCCTTTTTCATATACATTTTGCGATATTTCGAATGGCAGGAGAGCGAAAACATCCCCCTTGGTTACGCTTGGAGTTTTAGTTGCCAAGCTTGAATTTTGTTTACTTGATATTGGGTATTGAACTCACATCATATATATCTGGGGATTTCATTCTAGATGAGCCGATCATTCTCGTTTCTGTTAGTCGCTTCGAGCTGTTCCATTTCTGACGGAGCATGTTCCCTGTCTCCGCCCAAGATCCCAGATCGCGTACACTTTCGGCTCATTACTTTTCCCCTTTACATGATCCCGTCATTTATTCCACTGCTCTAATCAACTTTTCATTTACAGATAAATTACGCACTGCGAAACGTGGCAATGAATTCGGTAATTTGCTAGGCTCAAAACTGATTATGGTTATTTGGTTACAGGATCAACCAATCGAAATACCAGTCGATATCACTGGCTACGAGAAATCGAGATCTGGAAAGCTTACAGGACAGACAAAGATTGCGGAATATTCGGTGAGTCACATCTTGGAGACTCTAGAACCGTGATGATATTCACGATAGTCACACGATAGTCAGCATATTTTTTCGAAGCTAAAGAAATTACTCTAACCTTGATAGCACAATAATTTTCTTAATTTGAGGTCTCACTGAATCGTGAGGTTCACAATGACAGAAGGAATGCCCAATATCTCCATGAGGCAAGCCTCAAACCAAAAGAGGAGTATGATTTAATTAAGCATTTCGGAACCGAAGGAATGTTCTTCGATAAGGTTTCGTGCACTATTGAATTTCAATCATAACCGTTCTTCTTGAGGGTGATGTAAAGCTGACTGAGAAGACTCTGGGTACTCTATGCAGTTGGGCAATGGGTCAACCGGGAGAAACAGTCAAGGAGGTACCAACTATTTTTTAACGGTGATGCCAATAAATAACAACAAAAAAGTGAATTTGAAGGTATTCGGTCAAGCGGACTTCGTAAGTGACTTCGTGAGGAACCTTCAAGCGAATTTGCTCGACTCTTCTGAAGCCTCCCAGTGACCCGTGGAAATCCATCGATGACGTTAGTACACTAGTCTGTTTTTAAAGTTAAAAAAATAAAACTGATATTATATTACTTTCAGGAGGGGTGGGAAATGATGGCACAGAAAGTGCACGATGTCATTTTTATCAGTGAAGTGAAAGAGTATGTCGCGATTTTTTTTGCATGATTATTATACACCTCTTCAGATATGACAGCACCTCCAATTGTCCCGCGACGTATACTGGTTATAAATTTGAGCAGTACTTGACATCAGATAAACCGGATGTAAGGATTATTCATCGAAAAATCGAAATAATCGATATTTCAGGGCGTGCCGAACACTGATGTTCCCGTAGACAACAGACCCACTTTCGAGGTTAATAAGGATTATATGATAATATCATAAATAAATATTTCAAATTATTTTAGTTGATGGTTTCAACGGATCTGGTAGTTGGAGATGAGACGTTGAAGTTGACTTGTGGAGCGGAGATCGATTCACTCAGAAACGGCATGTTTCATTCATTAGTTAATTAAGGAAAATTCATAATTTCAGAACAAGATGTTGTCGAATTGAAAACTGTGTGGGAAAAAGAAGGAGCAAAAAAACGAATTGATAGGTTTGATACTAATTAAATTTCGAATTTATTCTGAAACCTCAGATCAATGAACATGGTTCTTCAATCGGAGATTATTGGCACGAAACAATTCGTGTTGGGGACGAAAAGAGGCGATATCAGAAGAAGAGTGTGTAAGGTTATCAAAGTAAGTATTTTGTTCGAATAGGATCTTTCGAGAGTTTTTTCTTCTTGATTATGCGGGATTATCGTTGTTTTTTTTGTATTTGCATGAGCTTTATCACATTGCAGATCGAAGAAAAGACGATGGACGAGATAAAGAACACTGGTGATACTGAAAAGAAGACGAGTCAGTGCTACGGATTCCTTTTCGACGTTCTATCAGAAGTGAAGAGTTTCCTGGGCTCTAATGAAGCATGCGAAATCGCCTTCCATCCTTCGCAAAGAGTGAGTACAGTTATATTTCTGAGGTTATAGGAACAAAAACAATAGCATAAACAACGCCAAAACAAAAATATCAATTCCAGATTGTATCGATCAGAAGCATCTCTCAAATGGAAGCCCAATCCAACGGACATGGTCTCACCGACGAATTTCTGGCCCGATTCAAGAAATAAATTATCAAGAAGTGTAATTCCTAATTGTGAAAGTCCAGTTGATGTAATGATGAAAGTAATCTAAGCAATCTCTCGCTTTTGTCAATTTCATTGCACTCATATGCTAAATGTAACCAATTCTCGTTTACTTTTCGTTCGCTAGCCCCTTTGTCCCTGCCAAACGATCGCTTGCGCAGGTCTTATTATAATAACAAACGACTGGCACGTCACTTCCGAGAATGGGGACAAATGGCCCTAGAGCGTCAGCAGTTTCAAGTGACTATGAGGAAGGTCGGGGAGAGAGAGGGGTTCATAGGGGGAGAGGAGAGAGGGGCAAACCAGTCCTCCTCACGACGAATAGTGATCGTGCACTCCTCATTATGCATGTTCTCTCGTTTCTCTGACTGGGAAGAGATTGAGGAATAGCAGTGTTATTCTTTCTCACTTTGTGGTTATGACCGGAAGGAAGAAGGGTGGAGGGTACATACACACGAAGAGAGTATAGTACGAAACATTGAAGAATAGAAGACGAGACAAAGGAGGAGAGAAGGCGGGACTAGTGGAAGAGAGAGAGAGTGAAGTGATCTGAATGGGAAGAGCGGCTACTTGGGTTGCAACTGTTCTAGAAAGTTGCTATAGTAGTAACGTACTTCTGTACATAGTTCACGATTCGATGTGCTATTTCGGTGCATTTCCCCAGCATTCTGCTGATATTTAAATTCTATCTTGAATGCATTAGACTTTCATAGGGTCGGTGGTATGTGATGATGAACGTTTATGTAATAATAAGCGGTTTTTGGAATGTGCAGGAGTGATATTATCTTTGTCATTTGTATTAAATTAATATGTCATTAAGAATCGCTTGTTGAGTCAGTTAACATCGTGTTCATCGACACTTTTCATCCAACAGTGAAACACAGCCATTCCATTTCCTGTAATCACTCAATCATTCATCGCTTCACTGCCCTTTCTCGTTCCATACTCTCGATCTCGTATCTCATTACCTTCGGGGGGGGGGGTTAATTAGCCCATTCCCTCTCTTCTGCCATTCTCTCATCCATAAATTACCCTGCACCGCTCGTCTCACTTTCCTTACTTTTCCGTTCCTTTCCTTTCGCCTTGTCACATTTGTGTACATTCTCTATCCTTCATTTGCGTCTGCTCTCGCTAAACCACACCCTGTGATATCCTCACAATTGTCACATGTTTTATATGTGATTTAGTCTCGATAGTTCGTTAGTAGTGTATAGTCATCTAGTATGACCGAGTTTCTCATCTGATGACGATTGCTTCATTTGACCCCAACTGAAATCAACATTTTTTAAATCATTAATTTTGGAAGCTCGTTGAACCATACTTTAGGACATACTTGCCTAAGAACTTTGCCTGTGTTGTGTTTGCTATGTTGCATACCGGAAACATGCGACAATCTGCTACAGAAAAGAGAAAGTAAGCTAATCGAGAGAAAGAATAAAGGGGAACATTCATCACCCTTTCCTCCTTCCTCATCATACTTCCTCTTCCTAGTTGTTTGCCCTTGGGCAAATCAATTTATTGTTTGATACTATAGATTTATCAGTATTCTTTCAACATCTAGTGAATTATGCTCACGATTGTTATCAAAAATATTTATACTATGAATAGCGCAATTAATATTGGTTTTAAAAATATTGTATCCACAGAGTTGCCTTCAAGATATCACTAATCCTTTATTTCTATCCTTTTGCATTGCTCGTGAAACATATCCCATTCTTTGATAAGCGATTCGCTAACGATTACGAACTGTGACTGTCATTTTACCATAATCTTGTGAATATCATGACATTTCTAATTATCGCGATGTTCGATTAGTCGCAAATTGATAGATATGTCACTCGTTCAGCTTCCGATGGAAGCGAATGTTCGATGGCTGCTGCTTACATTGGTCACATTGAGAGCTTCGTTCTGCTCACGCAAGTTACTTTGTTTTTTTTTAAATCGCTGAAGATAAACGGCCATAGTTATCTACTGCAATCCAATTTTCGAAATGTTCCAAACTTATTGATTGCAGCCCTCTCCAATTGTCCCATGTCATCAATCCGTCAGATCGTGCAAAGAGCAGCACTCGCAGCTAAAGATCCCGCAACGCAGATGCAGGTTTGCAGCGAGTTTATCTGTTTGATCTCCCTTGCATATTGGACTTATGTTGTTTTTCTTGAATGAACCAGTCTAATTGGATACATCTGAAGATTGATTTGAAAGAAAAAAATAATCAAACCGTCTGCATTATTTAGCATTTCTTTATTCCATGAAACATACCTGAACATAACTTTATCAATCACAGTTGTCCGTCGCAAACGATTGGCATTTGTTAAAGTGTACGTAGAATATAGACGATTGAAATCTCTCATTGCAGATGATTCGTCGTATTCTCGAGGACGTACACGGTGGAACGTGGGGAGTGCTCATTGTGAGGGATCCAATGCTCGTTAGTCAGGAGGTAACACCCCTTAACCGGCTTTGATCTGAAAATTCTGGCAACACTTTGACTTTCGTATAAAATTTCGCAGGTGCACTGGACGATTCCCGACCACGTAAATCCCGACGGAACACCGGCATTCTGTCTAACCGTTACGAGAGGGTGGGTGATTCAGCGTTTCTGACCCTAAGAATCGATAATATTACAAATAATTCTGTGCAGTTGGCAGTACAACGTATTCAAAACGGGAACTGAGGACATTCCGGATCGAGTGACGATTGAGGATTTCATATCCAAGTTTACCTTTTTCTTGAACATTCACACGATATTTACGAAATGCATTGCATGTCCATGACAACGAATTGAAAGAGAGCTAAGATATCCTAAAGTGGAAGTGATGAATTGAGTAAAGAAATTGAAGTGGATTGTTCGTTGAGGATGCGTCATTCGGACGTCCGTCAAACATCGAAGACGTCGCCAACGAAGTTGACAGTCACTGAATTTGATGCCAGACTCGCCCAGGTATATTTGTCCGCCTTTTGCGTTTCTTGGAGTTCAAATATAATAATGTCCATTGAATTCGAATTCTATTTGTATGTGAAGGAAGAGATCGATAGGATTGTGAAACATAGCTGTCAAAGTTTAGACTGAGTTTAGACAAATAAATAAAAAAATAAAAGACGATCGACATCTAGGAAATCATTTATTGATAATTGTAGGCGATCGATCGTGAGCGAAAGCGACGGAAAACTGCAACAAAGAGGAAAGAGATTCTCTCGATAATCAATGGAGGAAAGGATAGCATCGAGAAAACATAGACTAGTAGTTATAATTTAGAATGAAAGCCTATTTTCTCATTCAATAGTGGTGTTAATGAAATTTCCTGGAATATTCATTACACATTTAGTTTGCTAGCGAAGCCATAGATTTCAAATTTATTTGTTCGATCTCACTCGTTTTTGTACGAAATTATGATAATAAAGCACGTGCTTTTTACCGTGGATATTTTTCAGGAAGTGCCACAATTTTATTTAAAATCGCTTGAACATTTTGAATCTTGACTCACTTCTATCACTTGATTCGTCGAAGTAGTTCAATCGGGGATCGAAAACGGATAGGGCAAGACTTGGAAGAACTTTAATTTAGAACAGTATTACTTAAAATATAAGTAAAGAGCAAATTACCCCAACAATAATTTAATTGAATGATGGATTTATGATTTATCTTCGAGACATCTTCCCACATGCAGAAGAAGAAGATGAAACAATGGTCGCGACGATCATGTGAAGAAATTTCCCCTATGAACTACTGTATTTATTGATTTCGTCTGCTCACATTCCACTATTCAGTTCATTACCGATCATTTTGTAATTTATTCAATCATCCCGAATAGTTTCAGTTCAGGACATGTTTTGATTTAAAAAAATATATATTTATCAGATCAGATGATCGAATGGGTATACAAGGTGCATTGTAGACTTGGAGTGTAGACATTGTAAGTTGGAAGCGTATGAATTTGTCTAGGGAGCGTTGGCTGGAATCTCCTTGCAGTGCTTCTTCGCAGTCTCGATGGTCGATTGGACGAATGAGGGATCAGCAAGAGTCTTCTCATCCCAGTCAGAAGAACCGAAATAGCGAAGCCAAGGGCGATCTGCTCCTTCTCTGGAATGAAGTTGTTCTCGGTACGCAGAAGTTTTCTAGGTGTGCTACTTTCGTTACTGTTCATAGTACCCATTCATGTAAACATTAATCCAGTGGGTGAACAATTGAAGGACTAACTTCACATCAGCAGTCCACATCAGATTGGCAGAATCCTTCGATGACGAGGTCACTGTTCCTTCATCTCCACACTCAATTTGTTGACAGCGACGGGTCTTGTTCTCGAAGCTGAAAGGATACGACCTTTCACTATGCACAAAAGTGGACGTCAGGAGCTCATATGAAATAAGTGCATCCATTGAGTATAGAAAGAGTACTCACAAGAATCCGATACAAGTCTCTTTCTGGATACAGTTTATGTGGCAGACTTCGAGGATGAATGAAGTCGATGAGGTATTGACTGGAGGCGGTAGGGGAGGGAACACGATAGATGTAGAGGTGAAGAAGCAGGCTCCCTGCAAAGTAATTATCACGTGATGCCAGAAGAATAGGTAACAACTAATGAGAGAGTTTGTGAAGGAACGAAGGAGCGAATAACACACTAGAAGAAGGCACAAATTGCATTAAAAATAAAGTAACCTTCTCACAGTCAGATGATGCCATAGATGGAAGAGTGTGCATGAAGAGAACGATTAGAAGGGTGTTAATGAGAATCATTCTGAAATCGATTTTGTGCTTCACAGATAAATTCAAAGAGCTCAACAGTGCACAGTTAAAAAGAGACCACACAGTGGAGTGGGCGGGTTCACGGATCACACAGGTGGCCCTTTTATAGTTCTCGAATCGAGCCGGCTCAATTATCTCGGAATGGCCCGTTCGAGTGAAACGAAATATAATATCTGAACAAATCGAGGCTCATGACGAGATAAACGATGACAGATATGAGGGGCACTTTGGTTCGAAAGTATTCGCGAAATTCAGTTACGAAATCACGACCATTCCTCCTTCACAAAATATCCAAGTAATTAGAAGTCGGAATTTAGGGACGCGAGCAGAAAAGTGAATGCCCTCATCCTTTCATCTCACTATTTCACTTGCACACTCTACGAGAAGGCAGCTCAAGAGGGAAAGAGTAACTGAGGGAGCGAAATTGTATTAGCAAAAACATTGTTTGACGATCATTTCGTGACTATTATGACTATTCTGAAGAAGCACTTTACGAGAAAATCAAATGTAAAATGGTATTGTCAGGAAGTAAAAAAAATCATACCAGAGTTTGAAGAGAAGAGAAATGGCAGAAACAACTTTACTTTTCCAACAAAACTGTCTAGATAATTGCTTCGAATAGAGTAACGTTTTTTAATGTTCATTTCACGCGCTCTCTCTCTTACAAGTCAGCTCGGCGAGGGAAGGAGCAGAACAAAGACAAATCACTGTTAACATTCCAAACCTATTATTTACACGTTTGATCTTAAAATTACAATAAAATTCCATACCCTGACCTATTCACAGTCTGTTGTAAGCCAGAGGGGATGCTTCTGAAAAGATCAACGGTCGTAAATTCGCTTCCAGACAGTCGTTTCCGAACTAGGTCATAAAAAGTAATTAAGATCAAGCTGGAACGGTCTCAGATCGGATGGTTGGTGTTAAAGTACCGAAGGTATAAATAGGTCCACTTTCTCTCAATAAATCAGTCATAATCTCGACTTCTCTACTGTTCATCATCATCATGTCAATTCCTCTGTATCCTATTTTCTTCAACTCTCCCTCGGAAGCTGAGCAGAGACCGACTATGGACATCTACAATCCTTGTGAGTTTGTATTGAATTTTCATTAAGTATATTTGAAAAAAAAATTTCATGTGTTTCCACATTCGAAATGCTGCTAACACTAAAGTATCATCTTTGATTTATATTTATTCAGATTCATCCATACCGAAGATCTCGTCTCCTCGCAAGACTACCGAATCTACCCGTCTCTCTAAGCCAATCGTATCCGGTCGAGTCACTCGCAAGCGATCGCACAAACCGACTCGTGTAGCAGAAGCAGCTATTAAGGAGATTGTTTACAAGCAGAAAACTTGCAAGGTAGGTAAAAAGAGCAAAGGGTACAAGAATAGTTATCAGAATCATTTATTTTCTGCAGGCGGAGATTCATCCGAACGAGGACTACGGAGTATTCGATCCCTCGAGAAGACTTTACGAGGATCCTACTCTCGAAAAGTTCACTAACAGTACGTTAACAAATATTCTAGATACGATAGCCGGATAGTAAAACATATAATTTCAGGTAAAAAAACAGCAGTTCTGGTTTTTCATTCTGACTCTTCTGATGGATTCATCGAAGAAAGATGTCATTTCATGGACTGGAAACGGAACAGAATTCATGTGAGTTTTTTTCTAATTAGGACCTGTTTTTCATCAGCAAAATTTGATTGAGAATTTAACATTTTCAGTATTTCTTCTATTGCTGATCTCATCTCTCTATGGAGCACCAATCAGAACCTTGAGAAAAAGGTAAGTATTTCAATTCTTATTTCTATCAGATTTTATTGAATTTGTTTGCAGCTTCAAAAAGACACGATCCTACGCAATTTCCGTGCCTGCTACAAGAGACGAGTAATGATTCCTGTGAACGCTCAGAAGCTTCGATTCGCTTTCTTTACTGAGGTAAGATCTTTGTTGATTCGTTTGAAGATTATGGTCAAGGAAAGCAATATTTAATCAAAATTATTTTCAGCCATCAATCCACCTTGGAATGACTCGTGAGGAACTGGCGGATTTCATCGCTAAGAACAATCTGGTGCGATTTCGATTTTTAATAGTGACAATCACTCATTCTTCACTACATACATTATTTCATTTACAACAATCTGACCACAACATTTCAGAACGGTCCGTCAACCCCGATTGAGCGAAGCATTCCGGTTGAAAATTCAATCTACCCGAGTCCTCCTTCCTCTGCAAGCGAATTCATCAACTCCTTCGATCCCCTCTTCCCATCTACCGAAACGTTCTCTGATACAGTACCCGCTCCTCTGCACCATTATTCTGAGACTAATAATTTCTTCAATGCCCAATTTGCTCAACCCCCTCCCATGCTTGACTTCAATAGCACTGGAATCTGCTATCAACCTTTCTGGAATCTCCCTGCTCCCATTATGCCCAAATTCATTAACCAATACCAGTACGAATACGAAAGCGGCTGCAAGTACGAAAACACAAACCTTTGATTGTTCTTATTCTATTATTGGAAATGACTTATTCTTTATTTGTGTCGGATCTCAATTAGATCTCACTTATTCACGATATCGTCTGTTTATTATTCAATATTGTTTCCATCCTCATACAATTGTCCTAACAAATAACCAATGAACCCTGTAATAAAGAAATTAAAAATAACAATTATCTTGTGTGTTTTGTTCACTACCCAATTCAGCAACAGTAGTTTACTCGGATAAACCGACTGGTTCCCTCACTGATTCAGAAAGGAAAATTCAGAAAAAATATTAAATATGGACAATTCGATTATTCGAGGCTATCTAAATCTGCGTTGAAGCAGCTCAATTGTAAATAAAGCGGTTGATAATACAAGTGTGTTTTTTTTCATTTTATATTTTTACAAAATCAATTATATTTAATTATTCAAGCAGCAATATAAAATAAAAACGTTTAACAAAATAGGATTTCGAAGGATTAAAAAAAATCAAAACATGAATCCGACTCAACTCTAAAACCTCGTGACCGTTTTGACCTCGCGTATTTTTGACGCGTCGCGGCTCCCTTTTCCCTTCCGTTTCAATAAGTGAATTTCGCGAAGCTCTTGTCATTGTTAGGAAGCGCTCTTCAATTCCATCAAGTAGCGACTAGGATGGGCAACACTACTGATTCATTATTTCGTTTGAAATGTATTAGATAGTCCTTTAGTCCACACCTTTTGTAGTCATATTCTGACGTCATTGTTCCGTTATCTTTTATGCTTCGTCGCTGCTAGTTTCACGTCTTCTCACCTTCCAACGAGGGAGAATTTATGAGTACCCGTCAGTTCTCGGCCAAAAATAGCTTGATTCATGACTCCCTTCCGTGATGGTTCGTTTCCCCAGTCGATTCCTCGGTGTACCTCCGCCTCTCTCCCTCTAATAGCGGCTTACGCGCCTGTGCGCGCCCGTTTCCGATTCCATAATCACTGCCTGTGCGCGTCAAAGCCGACTATAGGTGTGAACTGACTAACCGTGTCTTTGTGTTTCAGGCGCGAAACTTGGCTAGTGGCTCAACACAGCGACCACGCGGTTTCACTACGGATAGTTGGCGAGTTCGCTTTTCTGTTAGGTAAGTGGTTTACACTATTTGTTTATGCATTTGGAGCATAATTTAATGGAAATGATCCTATTCTCGTTCTAATTCGGTACAATATCGTATTTGTCATCATTGGTGAAGGTGTGCTTTCTCGGTTCAGCTGCTGCGACCTCTCAGCGAATGTCGTTCCAGATGCGCCCTAGATCCAGTGAGGTGATGAGCTCGAACAGTGGAATGCAGGGAGGAGGAGGAGGAGGAGGGGGTGCTGCCAATGCAGCTACCAATGGACAACAACCAGAGAACGAGGTAAGGAAGACTATTGGCGACTTCATTTCAGTCCTTAGCCAGGGCCGGAACTAATTGAATCTATTCCATGAATAAATTAACATTACTTTCACCGTTATAGTACTGAAATTGACATAATTTATAGGTTAAGTCTGTAATCTCGATGACAAATTTAGGGATATGTTAGTATCGAATTAAAATTTTAAATAATGTCAGACTCCGGCCCGATCACAGCCTCCCTACACAATGCACGGTGTATTGCACTTCATCCAACACGAATGGAGCAGATATGAGATGGAAAGGAGCAAATGGGAGATGGAAAGGACTGAGTTGCAGGTAGGAACAAGGAATTGACCAGTTAGATAATGATGCTAAATGATACATATACTTTGAGCTGATATTATGATGATTATGAAATGGGATGAGTGCATTAGGATAATAGATTTGGCTATGTGCTTGTTTTCCTCCGCGTCATAATGACAGGTCTTACGATAGAATGGCTTTCTTGATGGTGGTATTAGTGGGATTACGGGAAGACTTCTGATGTCTGCAAATCTAACTTGTTGTTTTGCTCGGGGATAAAAATAATTGTGGAAGTAGCCATCCATTACCGTCTCGTGATGATGATTCATGTTAGTGAGCATTATTACTAAACAAAGATAAGGCGCGAGAAAGAGGTCGATATCGTGGAAGACAGTAGCGTTGCAGGATCGGTAACGGTATTGCCTACCCCTCTCACGCCAGACGGGTAGATCAACGAAATAGCGCGCGATTGTGAGAGAGTAGATAAAAATGAGGGTCGGTAGTTCCGGCATTTGTCGGACTGTGATTCCCGGGCAACTTTAGAAGACAGAACTTTTTTTTAGTGTCGGATTACATTTCACTTCATCAAATTACAAATATCTTTGCAGGCACGGATCAGCTTCCTACAGGGAGAACGTCGTGGTCAGGAGAATCTGAAGTCTGACCTCGTGAGGAGAATAAAGATGCTCGAATACTGTCTCAAGCAGGAGAGGTACGGTAGCACAAATTATTCATTTTCCTTTCATCACTCGTTCCGAAATATCAACTTCGGTGTCCGATAGGGAACTTTACTCGCCTATGTGAATCACAAATTCTATCAGTCAATATTGGAATTTTTTGCTTCAGAAACAAGAACTACCGTCTGACTCACAATGGAGAGGAGCCACCGTGCTATGATGAGAAGGAGGAGGAGGGCGCTCCCGGTACGCTATTTAAAAAAAAATTTTTAAACTATTGAAATATTGCGTATTAATAAGTTAGTTTTCAAATCAGCTCAAATCAATGGTTTTTTTGATGAACCTTTGATTTGAGCTTGATAAAATACGTGACTGGATGCTACAAATACATCATCTTTGGATATGCCGTGTGCATGTTCTGCATTTATAATGCCATTTTTAGAACATTTCCAAAAATATTGTAATTATTTATAGATTTCTGTAGAAAGGTAGCATTGAATACCGACTACTTGTATGATTCATAGTCCATCAGTGAAACCGCAGAGTGCCAATTAGATGCTGTTCTCTCCCCTGATCTAATTATACCTTGCTATAGATCCGAATGCTCCTCTGGACGTGGATGCGTATCCATTGGAATCGGCGAATGCACTCGGATGGAAACAAGGAAGGGAACTACTCAAGAAATATCTCGAGGTGGGAAAAGAAGGGAAGAGAAAGGGAATGTGAAGCTCATAACCTCCGGGTTTTGGGAGCCGAACCAGCGATATTTACTCGATTATATACTAAATTCCCGATTTTAGTCATTCGTCCGAAATTGACGCTCATAAGTGTTGTGAGAAGAAGGAAAGAGTAAGGGGGACATTGATTGTACTCATTCTCGAGTACTATGCGGCTGTCCTTTGAAGTTGATTATGGCTTGAGATTGGGATAGAGGATGACGTTTGTACTCGATGTGAAGTGAATGCAAAAGCAATAATAGCGTAAAGGAATCCCCTGTTGGGCTGTTGTAGTTGTCATCCAATGTGAAAATGAGCGAATAGTTATGAATATGTCATGGTTATGCTTACATTCCCCGTTCAGGAGATTGGATACTCTGAGACGATTTTGGATGTGCGCGCCTTCCGATTCAAGAACCTCCTCGGCACAATTCCTCCTGGTAAGTGCACACTTTTGTTCTTATCATAATTTGGGATGTTGTTGACCAGGAGATTTGAAGTTGCTGCCAAAGTAATAGCGCAGTTTCTCTTATTAAAGGACGCATTTGAGTCTGGTCAATGTCTAGAAGTGTGAGCAGGTGCTAAAATCGGAAAGGTTCTTTCGTGTTTCGCGCAGGTGTTAAAGTAGTGGGGGTTGGGAGTGGGAAGAGGACTCATTATCTCAGTGACACTGGTGGGCTAGGAAAGGTGAAATTTTTAAAATTGCGGACGCCCGGATAGGCATTGCTGGATTTTCTCTTTATCTAAAAGGTACCTTCTTTTTATTTGCGGATGCCCGAGGGAATGTCCAGAGCCTTTTTTGCGGACGTCCCCACTCTGTCACCTTTCAATATCACCAGTGCTCAGTGATTTCCCCTTTCTTATCTCGCTCTGGAACATCTGATCTTCATGAGAAGAAGAGAAGAGACAGCATCAGGAAATTGAACTAGAGAGGAGAAGGGAAGGGGAGAGAATGCACTAGATCATTGTGGGTACTAATGTGAATGGGGCAGAGGGGAAAGGGGAGGAGAGGGAGAGGGATGGAAGGGACGAGGGATTAGATGGATGGGATAGAAGAAGAAGGGGATGCAGGGAAGGGGCACTCTGTAAGTAGGAGGTGCATCTGACAAGGGAGTGGGGGGGGGGCAATTTATGAGGAGGGGTTTAGATCACACAGTGACGACAGACTATCAATTTTTTCAAGCAGGATATACTTACATGTAAAAGGTGAAACAATGCATCCCGTGGCGCAAATTCAACTTTGAATCGTCATTGTGCAATTTTGTAGCGGCATTTATATTGGGATGTTTTTGCTAAAATGAAAATACATCACTGTCGAATTATACAAATAATTATAAATGTAATGGTATTAGCAGGTCAATGGCCTGCGAACGGGAACAAGGACGACGTACTCGGATCATTGGCTGCCAAGTACAAATTGGGATTGGGAGGAGGAGCAGGAGGAGGAGGAGGGCAGAGGGGAGGAAGGTGAGCGGACGATTTATTGATAATGGAGGAGTCTGATTGGTGTTTAAGATGAGGGCTATGGAAGATTAAGATGAGGAAGATACTATTCATAGCTCGATTGTGGTTAAAATTAGAAATAATACGAATTGTGAATTTGATTACATGTGCATTTTGTGTTTCAAGTGTACTGTAAATGAAAGCGTGATAATCTTTGACGATGGTTCGATTGCCTGCGTTTGAAATAATTCTAAATTGCAGTGATTCGTCATCGGACCACGGCGGGGAGATGGACGGAGAACTGAAGGAAGTATTCGATGAATTCAATTTCCTCGAGAAGAAAGTGAGTGCACGGATTGGAAGGGTTGATGGATACGTGCCCTGTGAAACATAAAAAAATGAGGGGTGAAAATAAATGAGGTGAATAATGGAGGGGATCGGTCTGATTGTTTACGATTGACGGATACGTGCCCTTAGAAACATCAAAACGATGGCTTATTAGTATGTAATTTCAATGAAAGAACATGATGAAGCAGTGAAACGTGATATTCGTCAGTCATTTCCAATTCTGTTTATCCTTATCAATCGCAGGAGTCGTCAAATCCGAAGGAGGATTGGCACGTGAGCCCATCGATGCTCGATCAACTCAAGGCACAGTACAAGTATGATTTATTATTTTAATTAATACAATAATTAAAATAATAATTAATTTTGTAAAAATGGGTTGCTAAATGTAAGGTGTGTTACATCTATCATTAATCATTGATTTTTTTTGAAACATCAGCCCGAAATAAATTGAGTAAAAGACATTCATTACAGGAATGAGAAGCAGGCGAAACGACAATCGTCCGGGTCGATGTCGCGGGAGGACAGCGAGCAAGGAGATCTCCTCCCGAGAGCACCCAAGAAGGGTACGGTAGGATTACGGTAGATATTGGGGATACGGTTTTCGAGATGTAGTAGAATAGTCCTTCGATTTACCATGTCCGAATAAATAACGATAGTTGTCGATCGGTAGCGTGCTACGGTAGCTTACAGTGCGCTAGTCGTCTTATCTCAATGTCAATCTAACAATCGTTATCCGTGCATGCATTTGAACTCGCATTTCGAGTGTTCTAACCCTTGCAGCATCGCAAAACGACTAATCCGGTAGCTTTAGTCCCATTTAAATTGTTATTTTAAATGTATTTTTTATGTTGCATATCTCGTTTCCCCTCCGGAAGTGGTAGACATTCGTTGTTCGAATTGCAGCTCGCGATAACGAAATGGATATGAATGGAGAAGAGACGACCGATGGAATTGAAGAATCAATCGAGCGAAAAGGCAAGACAACGAAAGAAACTAACGCTTCTCCCAATCTTACAATCTCCACCTCGAGTAGTTCATAGCAGTTCTCTCCGTAGTTGAATCATGCTCGTTAACCATGCATGTACTTGCTCCTCCTTCTCTGCCTGTCTGTATGCAGTAGTCAATCACTGTCCCATTTAGGAACCTTTCCAGCTATTTATTTTGTTAATTTTTATATTATTTAACTGTATTTCAGCAGACGAACAGCAACAGCAGCAGTCGATGGGCGGAGCCGTCAGTGGACCCGCAGCCGCGCCCATGAAGAGTGCCAGACGGGCCGGAGAGTATCTGGTCAGTTATCGATCGAGAGGAGGGTACGGTAGTCAGGGAATGAGTATACGGTGTTGATTTTTCGCTGCAGGACATCAACGACGCACTGGGTCTGCCGCCCGACGAGAGTGCCGTCAACATTCAGGATGTGGCCGGAGATGATCAGGTGAGGAAAGGGAGGGGGACAGGTTGACCTTTGATCTTTGGAGGGTGCGAATATTGATAGCAAAACGGTTCATCGAATATGTGTGAAATTAATGCATTTTGTTTTGATATTACAAGGCTAAACCTGACAAGATTGATCTGACAATGAAATGGAGCAAAATTCAAACTTGGTTCGTTTGTGTTCCTGCCGATATATGAATATGTAGATGAGTGGGCTTGTGCAGTTTTGATGAATGAAATTTTATATCGACACCTCAATAAATACAATCCCAAAATAGTCATAGATATAATAACAACAATGTTATTTCCAGGACGACGATGTCTCATCGACACCTCAATGGGCAACTCGAGCCGTCCTTCGTTCGCATCTCGACTGCGTCAGAGTCATGCAGTTCCATCCCGTCGAACCTGTCCTATTCACTGCAGGTAGGGCAGGGGGGGGGATAGTGTAGTGGATTACGAGATGTTCTAGACGCGCCGGGTTGAGAAACAGAAGGGGAGGGGATGCCACTACGGTAGCTAGGGGGCTAAGGCACAATCTATAATATTGATTGATTGAGGTGAGGACGGTACGACGAAGCTGTGGAATCTGGATGCGAAGCCACTGAATGCGAAGGATGCAGAGAAGGCCGCAGCCAAGAGTATGTTGATTTTTTTTGAAATCAAGAAATGAAGGGAATTGGAACTTGCTCTATGAACAGACTCATGTGGCGCGGGTGAAACATGACTTGAGCAAGTACACTTTTCGAATTTTTCAGATTTTATATTTTTTCCTTACCGTTAGGGTCGTCTAAGAAATTGCGGCTTTAGCGAAGATGAGACTGTTGTAGTAGGTGTGAAACATATCATGGGCAAGTGCTTTCTTCGATTTTAGTGATAGTCTGTTTTTTTATGCTGGAAGTTGGGTGCAACTGCTATTTTCGCGGCCACTAAACTCTTGTAGTACTTGTGAAACACGACTCGAGCGAATCTCAAAACTGAAGAAAAAAGTCAAATTAGAACGACAAATGACAGATCATTCAGTGTATTAAACATCCCATTTTGCAGACGCGTCGAATCCGTCGGAACTCGAGCCGATCTACACGTTCCGAGGACACGCTGGAGCTGTGCTATCGATGGATATCTCTCCCACGGGTACGGTAGATTATGGTAGAATGGGGATACGGTAAATGTAAGGAGGGGAGGGGGGAAGGTGCGGATGTACGAGTTGCTTGACGCATAGAGCCAGAGATCGCAGCTCAAAGTTTCAAAACGAAAATGTGAGATGTGTGTTTCACGGTGAATGTATCAAGCGGGAGGCTCGCTTGTTTCAATGATCGAATCGGTTCGATGTCACAATACATATTATCAGGTGATCGTCTGTTCACGGGTGGTCTCGACGGTACGGTGTGCTGCTGGGCGGTCCCATCGACTGCGTGCGACCCATACGATGTGTACGGTAAGTGAAGGGGAAGGGAGGGGGGGGGGAGAGGAGGGAAATGTTGGTTGATTGGAAACACTTCTGTCACAAACATTCAAGACGAAAGATGCACATAGTTACATGTTGTGAGTGGTGCGCAAACATGCCAGACCATCTTTGAGATAATTGTTTTTTTTAAGTTACATGAGGTACCGTAGCCCTATTAAAGTTGGGCAACACATGCTGTTTCGTGATGAGAGTGTAGCGCAAACCTGCCTAGCCTGCTTTGAAGTGCATCTTCGCCTATCAGCGCTCTAGATTGGCAAAGCCGAAATATTGTTAGCCAATGATACTCTAAATATAATATGTAAGCTCATTTGCAGACCCGAAGGTGCTTCGGGAGCGTCTCACGGGTCACACGGACGCCGTGTGGGCCGTCGCCTTCCACTCATCCGACAATCGACTCGTATCCGCCTCTGCTGATGGAACCATCAAGTTGTGGGAACCCGGTGAGTACGGTACTCAGTGTACTCAAGGGGAGGGGAGGCTGGTCTATTGCAAATATTTGATTTTGATTTTGATTAAGAATGATTTTTTTCCCGTACTCATGCACTCTGCATCAATTATCTCGCACCCTAGATGAGTTATGGAAAGGGTACAGCATGAAACCTCCTTTGAAATTGCTGATTTTTTTTGTTGGGATAGGTGTTTGACGAATTGAAGGAATCTCCTAACGAACTGAACATGAAGAATCGATGCAACGGGAAATAACCGGTTGAAAATGGCACTTAACAGAATCAATCCTCCATCTCAGGAAACTTCGGGGAGCCCCTCCTCCGCACATTCTCCGCTCCCTCTCCCGATGCAGTGCCAACGAGCGTCGATTTCTCGTCCACTGAACCACAGCATCTACTCGCAGCGTATACTGGACAGAAGGTGAGGCTGGGGGGAAGCAGTGTGAGCAGAGCTTCTTGTTAGAGTAATGTTCGGAAAATGCGGTTATAGAGTAGGTGAAATGCGTTGCGCATAAAATGTTTCAACATTTGGGAAAAAATGGAAATGAACCGGTGAGTTTGGTGTTACGCCATGTCTTTATCTTCGCTTGATATGGCTCTCTGTAATGCGTGGTCTGGAGATAAATGAAAATAATAATACTGTAAAAATCAATAATAATGTTTCGTTCAGGCGATGATCATCGATATCGAGACGGGCGCCGTCGTGCTCAACTTTGACTTTGGAGAGGGTTCGTTCATTTAATTAATTGATTTATTAATTAATTACATATCATTATTTTAATAAGTCTGCCAACCACTATTGTGGAATATAGTTTGTTTGGGCTATTTTTATCACCTTTTGTTTAAAAATGTCTTTTTTTATTTATATTATATTAAAAATCACTGCAGACGCGACATCGGGCGCGCGTATCACGAAGATTCTGTCGCATCCGACGATGCCGATCACGATTATGGCAGGAGATGACAGGAAGATACGATACTTTGATAACTCGAATGGTCAGTTGGGGGCAGGGGCATCATTCGGTTCAAGAAGTGTGAAATTGTGTGAAAAAGTAGCAATTTAATGAAGTTAGGTAGTAGGCGAAGTTGTGTTGCAAGGCTAGGTCAAACGAGAACTGTTTTGTGAAGTGTTAATATGTACCATGCGTATACTGTGCACAAATAAGATAACAACAAAACAATATCAGTGACTTATTGTTAGTATTTCCATTGTATCTTCTCCCTCTCAGGAGAAGGGGAATGGTCAGGAACGGAAAACGTTGAAATAGTTGAAATACAATGAGGTTTGGCAGTAGGTGAAGTTGCGTTGCTTGGCTAGGTTAATTACGGCCGGCGGCATGAAGTGGCAATTACATACGTTCGTTCTTTCTCACAATATGCATTCATCAATTACTTATTAGATTTAGCTAGTCAAATACGATTACGATAAATCTAGCAATGACTTAATGCTTCCATTATATCTTCTCCCTTCTCTTAGGCGCTCAATTGCACTGTGCCGTGGCACACGTGGAGGGAATCTCTTCTCTGGCCATCGATTCGAATGGTCTCTATCTCCTATCGGGATCCCACGATGGAAGTCTGCGACTGTGGAATATGGAGAAGAGAATCTGTCTCAAGGTGAGTGAGTGGGAGGATTGGGAGAAAACTAGGAGGTTTTGGACACGGGAGCTTCGTGGTACAGCTTATTTACGAGTATTGAATGAATGGCGGGCTATCAATATCACTGTTGGAGGGCCATGAATATTGTTTGTTTACAAAAATCAATAATTTCATTGCAGGAGATTCCCGCCCACCGTAAGAAGCACGACTCGGCGGTGAATACGGTAGCGATGCATCCATCGAGGCCATTGATCGGATCGGGTGGAGCTGATGCCCTCGCCAAGGTACGGTACTTGGGGGATTAGCGGAGTACGGTAGATGAGCACTATCGATCGATATCCTAGAGGAGCTACAGTATCTTTGCTTACCGTACACTCTTCAGGTGTACACTACGGAGTCTCGACACTGGAGTGGTGCTCAATAGACGAGTGACGGCATCTGCTGGCACGATGCCAAGCCCCGCCCCCTCTTCTAGCTAGTAACTTCCGATCATATGTAAACATTTTCCTAGTGCCTTTGTAGTATTCTATCGCTCCTCCTTATTTCTCTCTGTCTTGTAATGAATATTGACGAGCTTCTCCATTTATATATATCTCCTATCGTAATCGTCTCTTTTTCATAGCCAGTGTTGCTCCAGTTGCAATCCTTTCCATTCACATTTTTAGCTAGCGTGTAATCGATTTGTAACAATAGAAAGTATGCCCCTTCCTTTCGTTGCCTCCGTTTCTTCTCACACAATCATGCATAACCATTGTCTCCACTTCCAGTTATCTTGATCCCTTCTATCTCCATCCCGGTAGGTCATTTCTCCCTCTCAGCCTCGTCCCTACCGTAATCTCCTCCCTTCAACTTAGCCCATCTACCGTATCCCCTTGTCCAGTTTGTTAGTTTAATCGTAGTCTCATGAATTTGTTTTGAACTCAGCCGAAAATTCATCCCAAATTTCAATACCGAGTCAAGCATTGTTTAATTGTTGGTTTATTTCTTCGTGACTATTGGTAATTCGATATTGATCGTCCACAAATGCGTGCTAACTTATTAGAAATCTATCGTTTGAGAAGTGGTCAGTCTAAATTGTGTACTACAGGCCCCGCTCCCCATTGTATCCCCCTCTTCTTCCTTGCTGATAATCTCCCCGTTTTATGTTTAGTTGTACGAGTCCCGTTGCCCGATAGTACAGCCTATCCCCTCCTCCCCTCTCTCTTCTCCTCTCTTCATAACATGTAGTTTTGCATAGAATCTTGTGAACTGCGATGTGAAGATTTCTCGTGCTTGTGTATCAGGCAGGTACCGTAATCCCCACCCCACACTACCCCTTAAATTGTAACATACACTCGTTACGCCTCTTTCCCTGACTAGAGTATCGATTGATTGAGAGCGCCCCCTATTCGATCGGTTTCTACTAGGTTTGAGTCCACCCCCTCCCCCAATGTGTGTATGTTTATTCCCCCTTGAGTATATATGTTTAAAGTAAATATCTTATCCGTTTTAGTGGGCGATCCGCCGTTTTTTCATTAATTGTAACGTGCGACCTTTGATAAATAGTCAATGATTCATCCGAGTGATGCACAACTAGACAGCAACCGTAAATGACGGCAGAATGTATCTGAAAAGGAAGGGAAAGCTACCTGGCCACTACATCTCAACACGATTGTTAGCGTACTGTAGGGTAGGGAGATGGAAAATGATCGTGAACTGACTATAAACTGGGCCACAATGAGAGACGTGGATTGAGCCCACCCGTTTTGCCAGCTCGTTCCGCTAAACTAGTCTGCTAATCGATACCGTAGTTCACCCAGTTATTGATTGATACCGTAATTCTCAATCATCGATTTCTTGTTATTCAGGAGGAATGGCTTCGTTCCTTTCCTCTCTCATCTCGAGAGATCCACGGGCTGCATTCGGCTATGAGATTCCCACTGCGGCAGTGGCCGCTGTCGAGGGAGTGCAACTGGGAAACAGCGCCAAGAAGGTACGGTATATATACGGTAGAGGGGTATGAAACTGTAGATCGAGTTTATTGCTTTGATCGGTGGAACTCAATTGTTTCTGGCTAGACGGTGTGACATGTGTAGGAGCAGTGAAACGCAAGAATAGTGGGTTCCGGACAGGTGTGGTGAAAGACAACAAGTTTCTTTTTAGGAGACTGGAACTGAAAAGTTACTGCAAGATGTGAATTAGAAAGATTAGAATAATAGTTGCAACTCCATGAATGTTTGGTATATTGCTATTTTACGCAATATTATTGCAGCAATACTCATCATCTTAACAGTGGCTGATTATATATTTTCCCCCTTGTATTCCAAACGTCGCCACACCTAATGTTACTCCAGCGACGTTTGCTGTACGCTGAATATTGATTACCGTAACCTCTCTTCCTTCAGGCGGAACCGGATGCGGAGGGTCTCTCCGTCTTCTGGGCGGCTCCCAATTGTGCCAATCTACGAGTGCAGACGCAGAAGCTGAAGACGATGAGACATCCGAACATTCTCACTTACGTCGATTCACTTGAGGTACGGTAGGAAAGGGGGTATTGGAAAGTGGGTTTCAACAAGAATAGAAAAAAGCAGCAGGAGAAATTTTGTGGAAAGACTCGTTTCAATTGGATTCGACAATAGGGATCACTAGGTGAATCGCTGCTGCTGAGTTATGATACAAATTGATTGGATGATCATGGAATGCTGAATTTTGGATCCGCGACAAAACCATGAATAATCATTATTGCAGGTTGACTCCACACTGTACCTCGTGACAGAGCAGTGCAAGCCTCTCTCAGTGTACATGAGAGATGTCGATCTCACGAGTGAACAGAGGGAAAGTGTCGTCGCATGGGGAATATATCAAGTCATGGTTAGTATTATTCTCCTTTCTTCTTTGATTTGTGTCAAAGCGGTGAAAGAAACGGAGGTCATCACATGGAATATCCTGGTTTCGCTTGTTTTCCCATAAGTGTGAAGTTTTGGCGCTAAATGATGAAGTAGAATTACCGGAGATTTCTCTAACATATCTAAAACTTGCGACCATAGTGCATCCGTGTTGCGAGGTTCTAATAAGACAGGGCATCGAGGCGTTATGTAGTGTAATAGCGGGATGAACTTTGAAAATAATCAATTCCTATTCTTGCAGAGTTGTCTCAAGTTCCTTCACGGTGCAAATATCTCACACGAGAACGTTCGTCGATCGATCTTCGTGACGACTGCCGGAGATTGGAAGATGGCCGGACTGCATAAGGCCACTGGATTCACGTGAGTTACTGGGAGGAGTCGGGTTTAGCAAGTGACGTATAGGTGTAAGGTTTTGGTGCTGAACAATTCACAATTACTGGAAGGAAATGGGAAAATCGTATCTGACGTGATCGGGTTGAGGTGCGTGAGATTAGGAATTATGCAAAACTAATGTTGAACACATTGAAATGGATTGCCGCCGTAAGCTCTTGTAGATACGGTGCAAATCCGAATCAGCAGGTGCATTTGGCATAGTGACTGTGCGAAAAAATAAATATGATGAAGTTGGGAAAGAGAGGCATACAGGGTTCTAACGAGCCATCTAGTGTATTTGAGAAGGCAACCGGGGTGAATAGGTTGCGAAAATTGCACAATATCTCTACAGTATCACTTTGAATTGTTAAAAGACGTGACAACAACTAATTGACGATAAACCAGGTGCCCGGAACCTTATCACACTGTAAAACGCCAAGTTTCATAGTGATCAAGTGTTTATTCCCGCTCTTTTCCAGTTCTCCCCGCTCGGATCTCAACCAATTGGGTCTCGTGTTGTGGGAACTATTCAATGGATTCAACGAGGGAATGGATAAGGCCGAACCACCAGGGAAGATACCCAAGTGAGTTGTTTGATTATATGAGCCCGTTTGCGTAAGAATCGAACAAAACCCTGTGATGGTTGGCACAGTGATTTTTCAATAAATTGGGGGTAGAGGTTCTCGAGGGTGGTGATCATCGTGGTAAACTTCATTTTGCTCCAACTCATCCCTTGCAGCCGTGCTGCAACCATGCTGCATGGCACCACTTTTATGTATCTCGCAAGTCCGTCTACGAAATTTAATAAAAAAAATCAGAGCAAGCATAATCGACCACCCTGATTCCAACCATGATATTCACGATTTATAAAATTCATGCGTTTTCTGATAAAAATTCCTTTTTCGAATACCAGGACCTAGTGGTCTCCAATTTTATAACAGTGCGATGCGCCTCATCGAGAGGATCATTTTTCATACGCAAAGTGTGGAGAAAAAAATATCCGTTTTTTTGCTATCATTCGTTTTGTGTATTACTTTTCACACTTATTTCCTCTGATCTTCATCTTTCGCACCGCACTCTTCGCTTGTCGCGCGACGAATGAGGGGAGAACAAAGGGTGAGGGGTGCGAAATGAGGAAATGAGAGAAGAAAGTAAGTACTAAACTAAAGATAGTGAAAAAACGGATATTTTTTTCTCCACACTTTGCCTATGAAAAATGATCCTCTCGATGAGGCGCATCGCGCTGTTATAAAATTGGAGACCACTAGGCCCTGGTATTCGAAAAAGGAATTTTTAACAGAAAACGCATGAATTTCATAAATCGTGAATATCATGGTTGGAATCAGCGTGGTCGATTATACTTGCTCTGAAGTTTTCATTTAATTTCGTAAGTGGGCATGCGAAATACAGGAAAGTGGTGTCATTCAGCATGATTGCAGCACTGCTGCACGGGAAGAGTTGGAGCAAAATGAACTTTACCACGATGATCACCACCCTCGAGAACCTCTATCCCCAATTTATTGAAAAATCACTGTGCCGGGCTTTGTCCGATTCTTACGCGAACGGGCTCATATACCGGTTAATCAAAGGGCTTTCTTTCCATTTCGGCTAAGTTAAGGGAATAGGTGAATCGGGTAGTAGTGTCGATTTCCGAGCATTGCGTTTGAACCATGTAAAAATTGTTTAAAAAACTACGTTAGGCTATCGAAGGCTGTCGATTTCTAGTTTCTTGTTTTCTTTGTATTGACGAATACGGCTTGTAGCTTGTAGCTTGTAGATCATGTTCATTTGTTGTGTATTAAAAAAATACTCGAATATTTCCAGAAAGCTGCACGATCTGTACAAGCGCATCGCCACGCCTGCAGCAGCCAAGCAGACGGTCGCAGAACTGTTGAGAGGTGGGCGGAGTCCAGTGATCTTTGATCTGCCACTATACGGCTGTAGGTTAGAGTTCGGTTGAGGAAGGGCGAGAGTAGTAGACGTTAGTTAGGATTGATTGTGCACGCGTAATCGTGTAGAATATGTCAAGCCAGTTGAATTCTGATTTTGTGCAGTCTAGAGTTGCGTTTCACCGTGGGGTTATATTGGGCTATTGTTGAGTAATTTTCAATTTCTTCAAGGACGATGATTCTATATAATTCAACAAATTGTTCAATGAACAGAGCTCCGATCAATAGGCGGATACTCACGGTATAGATCCAGTTGAATTCAGTAAATATGATTTTTTTGTACCCGCTAGAGTTGCGTTCAACTGCGTGGTCATACTGGTGTGCATTGGAGTCTCATCAATTGTTCAGCGAGGGTGATGCAAAAAAATTAACATTATTTTCTACTGCAGAGCTCCGTTCAACGGGCGGATACTGCAAGTCGCGATACGTGGACACTCTTCTGTTCCTCGAGGAATTTCAATTGAAGGAGAGCGGAGAGAAGAACGCATTCTTCAATCAATTGAGGTACGGTAGAGTGCGGATTACGGTAGTATTGGAGTGATATATTGGAATACGGTAAGATAGAGATTACTGTATATTAATCGATATCAGGGATCATCTGGACGAGTTCCCAGACGACGTCGCCAAGTATAAGATTCTACCGAGGTTTGTTATTCCAAATATTTGCTTATCTCAATTTTGATCACCATGAGGAGCTGTGTTTCAAACAGATCTTTTATGATGCAAAAATGGTTAAATTGGTCGCTGACTCTCAACCTTTGGTAAATAAAACGACAAAATACAGCATGATTCTGATCGTGAATCAGTATTGTCTATTTTATATAAATATGTATTGCAGATTGATCCACACGTACGAATACGGAGATGCGGGCCCGAACATTCTCATTCCCATGTTCAAGTTGGGACGATTGCTGAGCGAGGAGGAGTACCAGAGGAGGTGAGGGTGGAGACAGGGGTTCTCGGGGTAAAAAAGGGCTAAAAATTAAAATATAGGATGTTACAAGGAGTCGTGCAATACTACTAGTTAGAACGTTAAAAAAGTCAGCGAAAATGGAAGAATGGAGCAGTTGGTGATTTCGCGCTGCGCAATATTCTTTTAAGGCACTAACTTTCCTTACGTATAATTTTGATTTCAAAGATGCTTGAACACTCAATAATCATTGTCCTTCAGGATCGTTCCTTGTCTGGTCAAACTCTTCGGCTCTCCCGATCGTACGACGAGAGTGAAATTACTAGAGAAGATCGATGAATTCGCTCCCCATCTCACGCCCGCCATTGTTAACGATAAGATATACGGGTAAGTGAGGGGTAGCGAGAAGATACAAGGGAATAGAATGGTGTTACGGTAGCGATTACTGTATCAATGAAGGTCGATAGCGATATTGATTTCAGTAACCTCTCGCAAGGGTTCCTCGACACTTCGCCCGCCGTGAGGGAGAGTACGGTAAGTGGGACAGTGTTTTGATTTTTGGTATGGAAGATCAAAGATCACCGCTAAAGATCAAAGATCAAGTTTATAGTGATATAATCACTAATTTTAGGTTAAAGCTATGGTCGTCCTGGCGGAAAAGCTGAATTCGCACAATCTCAACACGGATTTGATGAAGTATTTGGCCAAATTGCAAGGTGAGCAGTTATTTTCCGTTGTCAATCCACCACATTAGATAAAGGAATGGTAAATTCTACATTTACGCGCAGAGACAGTTTTTTATTTTATCGAGATGAAAATAGTTTCAATTATTGCAAGTCACTTCGAGGCTTCGCTTGTAACACTTATACAAGAGCGGGAATTACAATCGCTAGAACCTCCGCTTTGATTTGACATAATATAATGCCCGCCGATTTAGTGAACCAGCCGTACTAGTTAATGTTAAGTAATCATTAGTCGCTGATAGTTCCGCCATTCTCCTACGTATAGACCAAAGACCTCGATACCGGAATAAAATATGCTGATCTCACGTAATCCTCCTTCCTTTTCTCAGGCACGGACGAGCACGGTGGAATCCGGACGAATACGACAATCTGTCTGGGAAAGATCGCCCATTTACTCGATCCAAGTTGTAGACAGAGGATACTTACGGGTGAGGAGGGAAGGGGGTGAAGGGGAAGGGATGAAACGAGAAAGAGGCGAGTCTGAAGATGGATAATGTTATTCTTTCGATTGAATGTAATCGTTTGATGTATCCACATTGAGTAAGGGAATCGAAATCCGAATATTTTTCTATCGATATCCGAATATTCCGTGTAAGTTTCAGTTACCTGGGAATTCCGGGATTCCATTTTGATGTATAATAGCGATGCGATTGAATCGTATGATTGATTCTCCTTTTCTTTTCTCAACAGAAAATTTATAGACTAACTTATCGATCAATATTTTCTCAGGCGCATTCACTCGTGGTCTCAAGGATCCCTTCCCTCCTGCTCGAATGGCCGCAGTACTCGCCCTCTCCGCCACTCAACAGTTCTATGCACTCATTGAGGTACGGTAGATGTAAGGGGGTAGTTTAGGGAAGACATTGATTACGGTATCGATAAATGACATCATCCTATTTATCTATTTAAATAGTGAAAAGGTAATGTTGCTTCCACAATCAATGCGATGGGTTGATTTTGGAAGCAGTATACCAAGGAGAGTTACATTAATCTAGGGTACTGTAAGATTACAGTAATCTCCATCTTTTAGATAGCTAACCGTGTGCTGCCCGCCCTTTCCCCGCTCACGTGCGACCCCGAGAAGCAGGTTATTTGATTTTATATATGTTTTATTTTGAGCGATGAGTTCGATGTTTTACCAGTGGAAACTATAAAGCGTCTTATTCGAAAATATTTCATTCAGGTGCGTGATCAGGCATTCAGCGCGCTCAAGGGATTCCTCGAGAAGCTGGAGAAGGTGAGGGAAAATTTATTTTTATTTGGCAGTCAAAGTTCGCTTTAATTTCCACCTTGATGGCTTGTGTTTCAATATTATCATGAAATGGAAATGTGTAGTTGAGCGATGATCGTAGCACTCTCGATACTCAAAAAATACAAATGTTGATTTAGGGCGCCAGTGGTACAATGACAATAACGGATTAGACCTTCCTTTCTAGTTTGTGTTTCAAAGGATCATGAAGAGGGTACTTGAGCAGAGATTGTGTTGAGACTGGCAGATTCTTTTTTTTTAGAGAATATTGTAAGCTCTAATATCAATATGAAGGCTGGTAGAAGATTTGAGACATCACAAACATTAAAATAATCCTATTACATTTCAGGCGAGTGAGAATCCGGCGTGCATTCCTGAATTGGAAGCGGCTGTGAAGGCGGGAGGAAAGGGACTGCTGGGCAGTGATAAGGTGAGCGAGGAAAGGGTAGGGGGTTGATAGGCTGACAGCTGCAGGATGGTGTGGAATACTGCTATAGAATGGTTTTTGTAGATCGAAATCCAAGGTCGATTGTAGCTGAACTGAAAGAGATAGGGTTGTAGAGGCGTTGAAACGCACCTCTCACAGGTTATGACATGAAGGATTTGGTAGTTGGAGCGGGGAAGACATTCATGAATATTATTTATTTTCTAAATCATTGCGTGGAAAGATTTAATTGTAAATTTCTAGGTTAAGACTTGAGTAGGCGATGAAACACGCCTGTCACAGGTTGGCTAAATTGTTTCGATTATGCATTTCACTAACTTTGTCTCATTCAGGTGCCTCAATGGGCGTCGTGGGCGCTCAAATCGCTCTCTGGCAAGTTCTACAAGGGTCCGACACCCGCGCAGCCAGGAGATGCGGCTGCACCAGCTGCAGCTACTTCTGCAGGAGGCGGGGCTGCAGGTGAGGGGAGGGGATTGAGTCGGTGTTGATAGAGGGTATTGGTGATATTTCGAATTTTTCTTGGACGAATCAATCGCAAAAAGCAAGATGTGCTGAGAACTTTGTAAAAAAAATGTTAGAAGACTATTTGGTGATTGTATGTTTCAACTGGGTTGTATGAGCTAAAAGAATGGTCTGTGACAATATTTTCAGACGTGGTAAGGGAAATAATACATTATTTTCAGTGGGCGGCAGTCCGGCTGCGGGCAGGAAGCCCGTTGCTGCAGCTGCTGGAGCGACGACAGCGACGTCGTCGAGTGGATGGGATGATGATGAGGATGAATGGAAAGATGCAGAGGAAGGAGAGAAGGAGAAGGAAGGATGGGGAGATGAGGGATGGGAAATGGTTAGTTGGAGACTCCAACTTGGAGAAGGGAGATGGGAACGAATAGGAAAAAGAGCTGTTAATATTGTTTCATGGCATATTATCGATACATCACTGAAAAATTGTTTTTTCTCGTGGTTTTGGGGTGAGGGTGAAACGTATATCGGCCCAGATGAAACGGTATATTTCTAGGAATCGAAGCCAGCAGCGAAACCGTTGGTGAAGAAGCCTACAGCAGCTGCATCACGACCGGCTGGAGGGAAGATGCAACTGGGTGGATTCAAGCCAGCGAAGAAGAGTGAGTATTACTTGTTTTGTTTAATAATTTCTGCGCTGTTGACCTAAATTTATCTTATCATCTGTAGGAAGTGCTCGCAGGGTTTGAGGTATTTGCAATATGAATGATGGATTTTTATTTTATAAAAAATGCGGATTCGGTAATATTCTGTGAACCTTGAACTTTTGCGTTTCACGGACTTAGTAAATGTTCAAAAGCGCGTTGAGATCTGATAATGAGGGTACGCTTCTTCTTTTATAAAATATAATTATTATGCAAATGGCTGAACTCATAAAAAATATAATTTTAAATATTAAAAAAAAATTGTCAGACCTGGAGGACGATCTGGACGAGATGCTCGGGATCAGCAGCAGCAGTCGTAAGACAAGTGCAGCAAGCAGCACTGCTGCAGGTGAGTGGAGAGGGGATCAAGGGTCGAAAGGTGGAGGGGGAGTGGTTGGGTTTATAGAGATCTAGGAGAAAGGTATTTTGAAAATAGGTGGATTTAGTGGCATTCTGGAAATCTTGAATTTTTGTGTTTCGCAGACTTTGTAAAGGTTCAATATCACATAGGTATCTGATCACGATACACTCATTATGTCAAAACCAATTCATTCTTCTTTCTTCATTAGTGATTTGTGCTTTAACGTTGATCGCGTGTTTGCAAAAATAGGCGGAAAACGGACCGATTCAGCTGTGTTTCACTGAATGAAAGGGTCAATTACTCAACGGGATGTGATATTCCTTCTGTTTCTCAAGCACAAATCAAGTAATATTTGGTTATTTTCTTGTGCATACGCGAATTGATGTCTTAGACATCTGTTCATTTCAGTGTCCTCAGGCGGTGGATGGGACGACTTCGGTGACGATGGATTCGGAGAGGCGACGACGCCCATGGTGAAAGTGAGTTGATTGGGGGAATTGAGTATCTTATTTTTACTCGAGGCAGAGAGGCGAAAGAGCGTGTGAAATGCTGAAACAGTTTTATGAATTACGAACTCTGATAGAAAAGGGATGGAGCAGGCGAAACAATCTTCCGCGCAATTTGGATAGCTGATTTTGACTAGGCTGTTCTGAGTTTCAGCTATTGCTCAAAGGGCGTTCACTCGGCTGATTTTCAATAGTTCCTGTGGTTTTTTGTCAATAATCATCAAGCCAATGATTGACTGCCAATCACTAATTAATGCGTGTATTTTCTATTTGGAGCGACTTATTGTTGTTATTAGCAAGATCTTGGCCAGTCTGCAATAATTATTCCATCTGTTACAAATAAATTTTTCATTCCAGAAATCTTCTCCCGCTCCGGCATCGAAGTCATCGGCTGCATCCAAGTTCGCAGCCCCTGCAGCAGCTGCAGCCAGTGATGGATGGGGAGAGGAGGGAGATGGATGGACGGATGAGGGTGAGTAGGGGGGGGGGGGATGGGGTTGATTGAGAGATAGCCAGACCAGTTGTCATCATTGAGCATCTATGTTCCTCCATTTGGGTCATTGGTGAAACTGCAAAAGAACTGGTGAATGTCAGTACCTTAGAATGTCAGGGATTGGGTTGAGATAGCCAGCTCAGACGTCATCATTGAGACACTAAGTTCCTCCATTTGGACAAAAGGTGAAACCGAAAGAATTCTGGTGAATCGCGCTTGAAATAAATAGTCAATGCTGAAATTAGTAAAACATATTACAGCCCCTGCAGCAGCAGCTCCATCGGTCGCAGCCAAGTCTGCAGCAAGTGCAGCAGCTGCAGAGAAAGAGGCGAGAAGGGCGGAGATGGCTGCGAGAAATGAAGCAAGGAAAAAGGTATGAGTAAATGAAAAATGGTTGTTTGATTGTAAATGGTTGGAAATCTAGCAAGGTAGGTGTTTCTACGAGTGTATGAGTCGGATTTTGAACTGTTCTTTCAATTCATAGCATCGATTCATTATTATCAAGAGAATAAATAATTCATAGCCGGCCTTCACTTGGTTGTTTTGAGATTGTGTTTTGATATGAGAGAGGTAGAGCCTAGTGATTTCGATTGATCAGATATCCTTTTATTTTTATTCCCGTCCTCCTCGGAGTACGACTGAATCAATAAATATTTTGAAGACTTTTTCTTTCTCAGGAATTGACATTGGTTACACTGGAGTTTTGGGATTCTGTTTTGATATGAGACATGTAGAGTCTGGGGATTATGATGGATCCAACAACAGTGATAAATATCTCGAAAGACTCCGTTCCTTCTCAGGAATTGGCCGCAAAGCGTGCAGCTCGAACGGGAGGATCGACGACGACGACGTCATCTGGAGGAGGAGCGATGAAACTTCCATCGACTAAGCAGAATCCACCTCCAGAATTGGATGGAGATTGGGGTAACGATGGATGGTAAAGGGATACGGTAGTCTTTCATGATCACAAAGTGACATTTAATCCATCTAGAATGATTATTTCTTTAGCCCGGTGTGTTTTGTGCATACGTAACCCGTACTCGCTTGTCATTATTATTACTGTATTTATTCGAAGAGCTATTGTGATATTTTTGTTCGTATTGTATGGAGTTTAATAGAGGCGAACATATCCAAATATAATTGCTTTGCCAGTCTTTTTCTTTGTATGGTACTGATGCTGATGAGGAGAAATGTGATAAATAGAATGATATTTATTGATCGCAAGGAGTGTACAGAGTAACTCGTATGGGGATACTGTAGTCTAGAGGGGGGAATATCGATTGGCTATCGATTATCTACTTGCCCTCACGCTTGGCAACGGCGTCAGCGACGGTGGTACCATTGAATCCAACCTGGTGAGGAGTGAGATCGTAGAACTCGAGAATGATCTGGAAAGAATTGTATTCAGATACTGTTTTCATATTTGATTCTGTTCTGATCACATACAATTCAAGATTTCCTTGCTATTTCATCTAACGGCATTCATTACATCAGAGGAAATCTCATCTTTTTTTAATTAGAAATAATCAACAATCATATGAGATGCAATGGTGCTGATTGTGAGTGAATAAATTCCCTCTCTCCACTCTCTTCACCTTATCCTTGGGAATTCCCCAGAGTCCATTGATGAAGTCGGTGACTCTCTGAGTGTGCTGAATGTTCAGCTGCTCACCCACGCAACCGATCGATTTGATCTGAAGAGGAATATTGATCTTTGATCTCTCAGCTTTAAGTGGATATGCGAACTATATATTGCCTCTTCAGTGTAATTTTGTAGCTATCAGTATTTGCCAGAATATTTGAACTTACGAGAATTCGCTTGTTTTGAAGAAAAAATAATGTCATAGCGAACTCACGACAATGTGGCAGACGGGACCGGGTGTGGCGCCGTGCATGATGCGACGACCGGCGTCAATCTGAGAATTTAGAATATTTATTATTATATTTATTTTAATTTAATTTATAAATCATTCCTTTCAGGAACAATCTTCTCGTATTGTTGCACATTTTTTGGAAAGACTTTGAGAGATAAAAATCATTTGGCGATAATCTTCTCAATGCCAACCTCAATCATGATTCTCTCGCGTGGCTTGCCCATCGATTCCGCGAGAATGTCGGTGAGTTTCACCTGCGATTATCGGGTTAAAATTAAATTTTCATAATTTAAAAACCTCGAAATCGTCAGCGATCTTCGTCTTGTCGACGGTGGTGGCGACACGGACCATCGGCATTGCTGATTTTGTGCTGAAATAGAAGTATGTTGAGCGAAAATTATGACCAAATACTGTTACAAATGAACAGAAAATATAGCGTTTCGCCTTAGTCAAAATTGCGTTTAAATTGACATAAAAACAAACGAGGTGGAGAGGAGACGCCGGAGCATTGCGCGATAGGGAGTGAACTAATGTTAGTGAGAGGGGAAGAAAAGGGGAAAGACCGCTCGGGACAAGTACGATAGTGCACAATGCAATTTTTAATAGAGTAAAATCGTGATCAGATTGCATTTGGTATGCTTCAAAGAAGGCAGAAAGCGGGAATTCTACTTCTGGGAGCATTTTATAGGGAAAGTAAACAAGTACACGTATGTGCGAGAGTTGTCATTGAATAGAGACTAGAAAACGACGAGGCAGAGAAATAAAGGGAGCAAAGAGAAGGGTTTGGATGGAGAGAGATACTCTCCTTCAATGGCCATCAATCGATGCCAAGAGAGAAGAGACCTTGATCGGATCAAGATTATGGCTGTCAGTAATGGAGTTAGTATACCACGGAAAACCTTGCCAGAAGTAACCGTTGGGATGGCCTTAAAAACGTGCGATTGGCTGGAAATAAGCGGGAAGGGGGATGAAAGAGAGTGGTCAGAGAGGGGAATGTTGTAAAGAGCAGCGCCCTCGAGGGGCCTCGTGCACGTAACCTGGTGTGTTTATTGTGTGGGCTTGAGTAGAGGAAATAGAAATGATGGAAAATAGAAAATACAACGAAATTTAGAAAATAAACTTTTTTTCGCAGATTTTCAGTCAGAATTCGCCATTGATTGTGAATCTATGTAGCTTCCAATTCTCGAAAATACATGTGATGTCCCACTAGTGATGTGCGCGGATGATTTCCAGCTTAACATCCAATCTTCTTTCTGAAAAAAGTATTGTGCGTTGATGAACCTGCGCCTCCACTTGCTATTTCTATTCAAATTGTGAGCACGTCACAGGCAATCCCAGGATCTACCCATCTCATTGAGTTGTCAATACCTCAAACTGTATCTCCTCTGAAAGTGATTAGAGTGTGCAACAGTGCGAAAAAATGATCAAACAATATAACATGACAAGATGGAACTGCCATCAATTCAGTAAGCTTCTTCTTCATGCACCTGTGACCTGTTCTTCCTTATTTTTGTTCGTAACTTAGTATTGCTGAACATGCGTGGATTGGAAAATTTCGCTCTTGTTATTTTTATTTTTTTACTTAAATTCGTGCCTTTGAATACTTGCTCATCTGTTCGACAATCATTTGTGGCAGTTGTGAAACGCATTCGAACGCCAACAAGGAAATACAACAAATCACAGGAGAGGAATTGCTATGCACGCATTTATGTATAACGACTCGCTCACTGTTTAATTTATATTGTCCTTCATCGTCTGTTTTTTAATTCGCTGAAATTTCAATTTTTAGTAGTGCTCGTTGAGATGTTCTATTAACGAACACCTCAAGCGGATCTTTCATTTTAAATATTTTTGGATGTCGAATTTACTCGTCGACGCTTGCGCAATTGCATTTCATATAATACACATGACATTGCTCCATTTCGTTGTAATTCATTTATTTAAAATGTGTTTCACGCATTTTGCAAGTAAGTGTTATGTACACGAACGAGGATTTATTAATGATGAGAATGAGAAGAACTTGGGGAAAAGTAAACTGCCGATAGCGAGATCGTCATGTTTCAGCTTTCGGATTTGTTGCCTATGATTGGTTACTGAAAAAGTAAAGGCAATTGGTGCTGATTTGGTTTTTCAAACTTATTTCATTGTTAATTCGGAGGAACAAAAATGTCTCCTAACAGTCAAAAACGGCTAACGTTATTCCAAGATGCTACAAATATAAAATTGCATGATAAATGGACTCAACATACTTTCTCCCGTGTCATTCCATCGTCCGTTCCCTCTTCTCATCAGTTCGTGATCTATTCTTATCATGTCCATCTACAGATTGACGTCCTCTTCGACATTCCTCATCTACAGTCTCTTTCCTCTCTCCATTCTCCTTGATCTCTCTCCCTCTCTCTTCCTTTCATTCACTCAAAGTGCCGGGAGGCAGTCAAATAGAGAAGAATGTCATCTCGTCTACATTGAAGAGACAAAGAAGGGACGTGTTTGCCTCTCTATTCTTTCCTTAGATTTCTCCCCCTCCTTCTCATCATCATCTTACATCGTCGCACCCATTGGAGAAAGAGAGAAATTAGTGGGCCAGCAACGAAGCAAAAAGTATTCTGAAGAAGGTGCGAAGTGATTGAATGACGGGTTGAATGTACAAACGAAGAGAACGATCTATGAAACCGGTGAGGATGAATGCATCACAATTGGTCGAATTGCCTTGAACACATGCTCTGTTCATCGACGACTAAAATCTCGACACCGTTCCCAGCATCTAATTGTTAGTATCAGCATGCTGTGCTATGACAATAATCTCCAAACTGTTAATGAAAATGGGATGTTGCTATATCCTAGACTTCTCGGTAAAGTTGACGGAATGTGGAGGTGAAGTATAATTCGGTAATCACTGAGCTTACATCCTTCGTCACTTCAACGTTGAGTCAGCGCTTTTCGTTACAGATAGCATTTGGAGGAGTGATAGCTATCCGGAATGATTATTGTAAGCGATGCTTAGTCACCTTAGCAGCTCATTTGCCAAGATATCAGATCATTAGTGCATACGTTGACACGTCATCGACGAATGAATGAGGAAGAAGTCTGCATGATTCTTCGTATCTGACGTCATCTATCTCGGTTTCCCCCCTGTGCACTTTGATCGTATGGAGTCATTGCACCCTTTCCGTCCTCTGATCACTTCCCTCTCTTCTGGTTCTAGAATCTCCCTCATTCCTTCCGCATCCTTTGTTCCCCCCTAAGCGCGCGCTCCTTCAAACACTCCAATGGCACTTCTTCTTCAGACTCTTCGATTCTTCATGGAATCAACGTGCCTGCACCATCTCTGTCTCTCTTCGATACCCTCAATCTCTCACCTTTCCTCCCTCCATCTCCAGCCCTTCTTCTGACCACACCCCCTTGGGTATACAAGAGGTGGAGATCCTAAGATGGGGAGGGAGAGACCTCCTCACTCTCCTCCCATCTCGTCCCTCCAGAGAAGCCGTCCCCAAATAAGAGGACGATGCTCTCTCCTTCAGACCTCATTCGATCTCTCCTTAGGATATTCTAGGAAACTAATCCATCCTATCATTTCCGTTATCACTTCCATCGACCGGTCCCATCGATGGGCGGGGCTTATGGATCCGTGATGGTGATGGTTCCGTTCCTGGCACATTCGATCGCTCGTGCGCTCTCGTTGATCATTCACTTCTATCGTGTCTTGATCCGTTCTTTATACCGAATGGCACCGCGGCCCTAATGTATACGTGCAACTATGTAGCCTTTACAACGTTGCGTCTGCGCTTATGTTCATGTCTCAATCAAGCGAATCCAAGATGATGATTGTAGGTAGCAGCCTAAACCGGTCTCTCACTCTTCCCTTCCTTCCTCTCGAAATGAAGCGATTCATCCTTTCCGTTGCTCTCTTCGGCGCTGCTGCCCTTATCATGATCGTCAATGCTCAGGTAGACATTTAATTAATCTTTTAATTATTTAATTTAAATAGTGAACATCAACCGTCAATGTGTGCCTCAATGATACCACTTTTTTTGTATAACCTCATTGTTTCTGCAGGACACCCCTGACACTCCCGACAGCCCCGAAATCCGCGGAGCCAACGTCACCGTGTCCAGGTGAAAAGATTTTTTTGTTTTATTTGGAGGGAGGGAGTGGTAGCCCTGGCATGAAAATGATCGTGATAGGGAAAGAGATTCGGAAACTCCTTGCATACAAAATAATGATTTTATGGTCATCTGTTTCACAAGGGATGTGTTTCAACAGTTCTCAAGTTCTGTGAAAATGAATTCTGCACTGATCGTCTCATCGATGATATTTATAGAGATAACTGAAATACCTGACATTTTCTTTTGACTTATTTTGGTTTATTATTACCACGTTCACTTTATTACTGTACAGAAACATCAACTGATGTTAGACATCTTTGTTCTCGATCTCGGATTCCATTCTGATCCAATTCTGTCTTTTGATCTGCTTCTCATATCGTACCGATCAAATTCTCTCATTGCGTACACTCCCTAAAAAAGGCAAACATCTCAAGATCGGGTTGACTGGGGTCGAATCGACTTTTTCCCTCACTCCCCTCACCCTCCTTCTCTTCTTCTATCTTCCCTTAGGGGCACTCATCATTACTGACTTGACCAAACAGAAATGATAGGGCGATTTGAGGGAAAGAGAGATTGCATCTTTGAGATTATCACTACGCCCAAAGTTTGCACTATGAAAGTGACTGTGATCGTCGTGCCTGGTGGGGTCAGAGAGGGAAGGGAAAACTGTACTATTTTGCGATACTTTTCGGATATTACGGGCGATTGAAGCGATTGGGTTGCATGGGAGATGAGGTTCAAGATCATAATCATATTCCAGAGCTAAGCGTCAGTTCGGATGCCCCGTTGGCTGCTATTCTTCATGCTCGTCCACCTCTCAGTGCCAGATGTACTCTCTCCAGGTAATTTTGAAAGAATTTGATCAAAAATCTACGTTCTATTGGAAATGTCCTCAAAATTCTGATTTTCGAAAATATTTCTCCAATTTGCAGGCCGTTTGCGTCCAGGGATGCTGCTGCTCTTCAAACTCCCTTGACAGTGAGTTATTTCCTTATTATTTTAGTGCACAGGAAGATGAGTAATCGCGGTTATGAACTGGTTAGCTTGTGTTAGTCACTGAATTATTCTGGACAGAGATACTTTATGTTTGCGCAAGAAATGATGAAGTAGTGATAGCCTTTCGTTGCTTATTCCTGGGGAGGCAAATAGTAGTGAATAAGTGATGGAAAACTGACCAGTACGAATGATGAAAGAAGTAACGTTTATTCGGTCAATCCCTAGAATGAAATTCACAATACTTTTCACATGTCATTGAAAATATTACTGTGACAGCCCCATTCGATCATGCGTGGACACGCAATTGGATGAATTAAATTGATTTAACTTTTGTTTCCTTCAACCACAAATCGATTCCTCCTTTCAGCCGCATGCTCTGGTGGTGCGGCAGTTGCTGCTTGCATCGGAGGTCTGTGCGGACAGGGATACTTCTGCTCCTCCAACAACTACTGCTGCAGATGCGCATCCGGAAACTCGACCGGTAAGTAGTCCTTCCATTCGACGGCCCTCAATCCCGGTTCTCTCTCAGGTCCCTGCGTGAACCGTGTCTGCCCCACCGGATTCCTTTGCAACACGAACGACTTCTGCTGCCCGCTCGGATCCGGAGGTGAGTGGTATACACCACGAGGCGATGTTTCCGAAATGTCGGCATGTGGAGAAATGATATGATTTGCAGGAGTTCTGGGAGTGTGCGTCAACGGCGCGTGCCCCACTGGATACACTTGCGGAGCTGGAAACCTCTGCTACGCTTCTTCCGGCTAAGCTACCGTACCGTGAAGATACCGTATCTATACCAGAAGTCCAAAGATACCGTAACATTGCCATCTCCTCTTTCCATCCCCTCGATTCCATATTTGTCCATTCTCTCTTTCTTTGGTCGGTTCTCAACCTGTTTCAGCGAGGATTATCGGTCCCTTTCTCTTGTTTCCCGTCAGATGTCTTTCTCTGTTTACATTTCCCTCTGGAGCCGGAGTTTCTTCGTTCCCTCGGCTAAAAACCGGCTCCGGAACCCTCCGGCGCTAGAACGACCCTTCTAGTACTTCTTCTTCCCACTTCTTTCTAATTTAATGTTGTGTCCCCTAAGTTATGAACTCAAGACCATCTCGAACGGTGCTAATATATTGTGCGTTTAATAATATATTCAGCATAAATTATGGAAACATTTCTCTATATTTTCTCAAAGCGATTCACACCAAACTGATCCCGCAGGAGGACAGAAATGACAAGGGATACAGGGATCGATACAGAGCTTCGAGCTTCGAACATTCTTCGTCTGCTGTGGATCACGGCGAGTGATGGATACTCTTCGGCATATAAACTGCACTGTAGGAAGTAGTCACTATGAATTTAAAATTTGTGTGTTGACTGTTAAGCCATCCTACGAGTCATAGAAATTTGAGAGAGCATTGAAGTACATTTACCGCAGCTATTCATAGTCTACATCAGGCTCCTGCTCTCACCCATTCTCTATAGATGGTGAGAATAGAACATGCATTTCACGTTGCCTAAAATTGATCAGGTGGTCTAGAAATGACCATCGAGATCGAAGTTTCATGCAGTCTCTAATCCGATTCGAAGTGCAAACAGTTGGATGACTAGGAAGGGGCTTGCAAAGGAGAGAAGGAGGGAACTGGATGGAAAGAGAGACTAAAGAGAGAGACTAGAGTGTCATGAGAAGGGCGATCGCTTCCTCATTCACTTGAGATTGATCATTGGCCGATTCTGAGGATTGGATTTAATCGAAATGAGTCATCGACTTCTGATGATCAATTGTCGCTGCACATTGCAGTGCTAAGAGCAAATGAGGATAAATTCAGAATCTCCCCTAACTTCTGAAGAAGAATTCGTTATTCTATTCTGCGATCATTCGACAAAAATGAGCAGTAAATATCGTTATGACTTGTCCTCAAACTTCTCACGTACATGTTTTGTACGAGATCTTCTTCATGTTGACTCGTGGACATGCCATTTTCATCTTCGCAGTTTCGCTGACCAGAAGGAAGTCTCGAAACCGTCAATTTGGCACACATTTGGATCATTTTCGGCCCGATCACCAACGTCTTACGCATTCGGCCTCTGCGACTTCTCCGACCGAAATGTAACTCATTACCGCCACTTTGGCAGACATGAGTATCGTTATCGGCACAATCAAAAACCTCTTACGCAGTCGGTCGCTGCGACTACTTCTACCGAAATGGAAGTCACTGCCGCTAACCATCATTTACTTCTGACTCATGCCGTTTCAGAAACCGCATAATGCAGTAAGGCACAAAGCATAATTGACGTGTGGTGAAAATTCTGAGCAGGTGATCGACTACTATGTCTCTGGAAGGCATTTCTGACTCTCTCGATATCCTCAGTCTCTTACCTTTCCTGACGGATAACGCATGGAAGTTGGATCGTTGCTCATCGAGAAAGAGAGCACAGAGAAGGAAGAGAACACGACAGAAACTCATTCGCAGCTCTGTAATTTACCCGCGTGAATTGCCGCAAATTGGCAATCAGGATAATAGACAGGTGCACCATTCCGCTGTCACAAGTCTCCCTATCTCTGGCACTAATCACGCAAGAGGTGGTGACTACCGTAATCCTCTGCTCTGGCTGAAGTATCGTAATCCTCAAGACGCTACAGTAATCAGCTGCAGCCATGTTCAATCCGATGATGAAGCGTAAGATTATTGATTTTATTATATTAATTAGTTATGATAATTAAGCGTTGTTCGGCATGGAACCACCGGACGAGGGCCCTCCGAGGACAGGGCCTGGAGGAGGTCTGGGATACGGTGGGGAGGAATATGAGGATGCGGGAACGGTGCAGCAGAGGTACGGTAGACGATGTTTCCAATTACACACTTCTACAGACTGGGTTATAGAAGTAAACAATCAGAGCAATAGTGCAATACAGAAAATGTAAAGTATGAAGATGGTTATTCTGACAAGCGAGAGAGTACGCGTAATGAGAAGACAGTTTCCTCATCCTGACTGATCTAGTTTCGAATTGATAATATTCCTCATTCAGTGATGTATACTACTTCTTCGTCGCTTTCCACTGTGCCCTAGTCATCTTCTCTCTCATCGTTAATGGAACGATGCACGGAACACTCATTTCCATGAGGAAGAAATTGTTCGAGGCGAGTTGGGTGGGGGGGGGGGACAAGAACAAGAGTTTATCTTTTTTTTTGTAATCGAGAGATGGGTGAAATTGATGTGAAAATTATTAATCCCATTCGATATCGTTCTGAAACACAACGGAATTGGCATTCTGTCTTTTTTTTAAATTATAATGATTCAGTGATGCTTCACAGACGTTCCAAAATGAAATTTTTTGCAATCAATCGATGAAAATCAGATTCCTCCGCTGAGTTAGAAAATATTCCGAGTTGCTTCTGCAGAGCACGTTCTACTGTGTCGTCGCTGGTCTCATGTTCTTTACTACTCTCAAGACGGTCATTCAAGCTGCATTCGTTGTTCCGCAATACATGAAAGGGGTGAGTGAGGGAAAATTCAGGAGCAAATAAACAGCTTACAGTTTCGCAATTACTACACAACTATTTTTCGTGTGAAGCGATGGAAAAATCAATTTCAGGACGACCCCTTCTCTGCCGGATACCGTAAGACGATCTTCACACTGGATATGCTCGCGGATTACGGTAGTTCTTCCGCGCGGGACCCAAATCAATAAATTCTTTCAGGCATCCTCGGCTTTTCGACTCTCATGGCGGCCAATCGACACTCGACGTTTAGTCTGGGATGCAAGTGCCCGATCTTCGTCAAGTTTGTTCTGACCTTGAAGCTGAATCGAAATGGATATTCATAGGCCGGTGATCTACTATCTGATGGGATTCGTTTCTGGCGTAATCATTGTCTGTGTGGCACTGCTGTCCGGTGAGATATCTCAAGTTATTGCACTCATGATCTTGGCATAGTTGTTGTAGGCTAAATTCGAAAGGCTGTGATCAATTTTATTCAGGAATGGGCTGCACCAAACTGTACTCGATCCAGACGAACGCCTACGTCGATATGTGCCCAACGGTCGGAGTTACGTTAGTCATCGAGGTACGGTACTTGGAATCGTCAATCGACAACTGACTTCATTTCCAGAAAGTGCTCATGTACTTGTACTACGTTGTGTGCCTTCTATCTGCGTCGTTCTACGTTCGCACTTACTGGCTGATCAGATATCAGAGGTGAGAATTGGAAAGCTAAGAAGCCTTTTTGAGCGACAACGAGTTTTGCACACCAGCCCTGAGCTTGGCTAGGAAGAGGCTCCAGCATTGCGACCGAATACGGTTAATATAATGGTATTGCATTCAGAGGATATCTAATGAACAATGAGAAGTCTCGCTGCGGACCGGAGATGGTCATTCTCAGGCAGGCATTCATCATTTTCGGACTATACATTGTGAGTGGCTGATAGTTTTCAAGGGCACTTGGTTGGATAATATGTTCGCTCTCTGTTGAATTTTTCATCCGGCCCTAGTACCCTTTTGCAGATACACACGACAATGACAGTGTTATCAATATTTTTCCAGCTCTGGATCGGTATCTCCTCTGCCCTTCCCCTCTTATGCACAAGGGCATCGGCCTGTCTCTTCTTCTATCTCACCTATTCTCTCAATATCGTCGCTCTCTTCATTGCAGTCGCCTTCCCCGGACTATTCCTTGCGTCTTCGAATGAATTCAGACGGTGAGATTGAAAGGAAGATAAGGCATAGTACCAAGTAGGGTTCCCGATCCGTCGTTTCAGAAATTGCCCGAGAGAATGAATGTAAGGGAAGAGGGTTCGGAATCCCAACGTTCGGGTTATCGGATCCCAAATTTGGCATAGTTTTACAGTCGCAATGTTTAAGTGCAGATTTTAATTCCTGATTATGTTCAAAATAGAAGTATGCCCAAAGTGGAACAAGACATACTGACGTTCGAAATCCCTGCAGCAGATCTCGCAATAAAATCAGTCGCAACGGCCTCGAACGTCAGAGATAATTCTAGAGAAGGAAGTTAGAGTAAAGCGTGAGATAGAAGTAATTGCTTGGCCGAGATCTCGGTCGATGGCGTGGACTCAATTAAGAATCAATCGAACAAGCAAACAAGCTCGTTCTACGGTTATGAATCAGAACCAGAATAGATAATCAGCTTTTGCATTGATTGAGTTCTAACGAAGATAAGAATAGCAGCAATTTTATCCAGAAATCGTGAGAAGATTAGAATCTACAGTGTTGGAACGTGAACTCCGGTGAATGAAAATGATAAATCATTTGAAAAGAAACTTGAAAAAATGAGATCTGTTATCCGTTGCCTTACCGAATGACTTCATTCTTTCCAGTGAGATCTTCTCATGGCTTTCCTTCTGTGGTCTTCGTCCTCATTGGTTGATGAGAGCGAAAAGAATCACAAGTGCGACGACGATCACGTCGAGAGAACGAGTTGTGTCCATCTCCAAGGCATCGACCTCTTCTTATTGAATACCTTCACCCTGTCATTCAAAAATTCCAACAAATTTCGACACACCCCATTACTTGGTAACTCCGAGCATGAATTACGAATTATCCACGTCGTCTTATTGATAATACAGCCACTCGCACTAACATACAACACTCACAATAATAACCTTCCGATTTTCTATTCTAAGAAAAATGAAGCAAAAATGTTGACTATTCTAGATATGTACTCGCCATTCCTAATAATCTCTTCGGAATCCTTTATCTATTTCTTTGCATAAACCAAGAAATATTTTTCCCGTGATAAAGAAAAAAATATTTAAAAAAAAATGTTTGGAGGTTCTTAGAAATATAGCCAGATTTTCATCATGTTGATTATTGACAACTAGTATTTTGCATGCATTCCTTCTGCGAATATTGTTCAAAATATCGTCTCTGATAAATACATATTGTATTGTTAAGGGCAAACACTGGTTCAGACTGCACGTTCATTTCTGGATAACATAAAAACACGATAATAAATCCTGTTATTATCACCCGCAATGACGCTACTACGCAGGCTGAGAGGGAGATTGGAGAAAACAGTTCTCACTTCTCTACTTTCTCGGAATCGACAGCCTGTGTCTATCTCCTCCAGTGGAGAAAAATGTTCAATCCGATAAGAAATTGTAAGTTGGATCTATTTTCTTTCAATAAATTCCATTTCTTTAGTGAGTTCTACTGCAGTTCAGCTCAAAGCAGTTAGCAATGGGCCAGTTTATGAATTGTAAAACTAATTTAATATTATTTTTTTAGAAGTTTCTTCCGTGAATACGTCGTTCTTGAGCTTCTACACATCTTTCTCGTCATCTCCTCAGTATCATTGAACATCGCAATGATCGTAGTCTTCATTCGAAAACGTCGGAAGCTCTTTGAAGTATCGAAACGAGTTCCTAAACAAGTAAAAAGCTAAATTCAGAGCACCTTCTACTCCGTGGTTGCTGTTCTCACTCTATTTACTCTGCTTAAGAGACCGGATCGGTAATAATCGAGCACCCCCCGGACACGATCCGCTAGGACTGAGATCCAAAAGCTGATATTGAAGTGGTAGGAGGGTCTAGTCCTCACATTGCCCAAACCACCTCAGATTTGTGGTTCACGCCGATACGGTAGGAAAAATATCACACAACACGATAAATGGACTAAAATTCATAGTTTAAAAACGTGCATGTTTAGACATAATTTTTCATGTGCATTATATTAGAGGTACCCAGGGGTACAAAAAACGATTTTTAGATTGAGTCCTGGTCGATTGCTGAAAGCTAAGTTTAACTAAAAATTTAGTTTTTTGACTTTTGTAGGCCTTATTTCGGGCAGGCGCTAAACATAACCTAGGTGTACACTGAAGCCCCTTGGTTGGTGCACCTAAATTTGTTACCGCCAGACTGATCCACTCTTTCCAATTTGATTTTTTGCCCCGCAAAGGTGCGGAACCGCATATCTGGTTTCTACTGATGCGTGTTTTCGCTGCTCCTGTAGGAACATCGATCATCAAATCATTCATTTAGTTTTTCTACACCATCTAGAGAATATTCAATACCATAGGAGTCGAATCCGCGACAGTGATTTTTTTGGCCCATGACCCGGGGTTCATGCTCCAAAAGTGATTCATGACCATGACCCGGGGGTCATGGTCCGAAATGGACCTAAAAAGTCATGGTGGAGGAAATTCATTTACTATGTGTTAATGTATAGTACTCACACCCAATATTATATAATACCCTCTGATGCCGTAATATGGGTATCGCAAAGTGAATTTTCCAAATTTTCTTCGCAAAAAATCAATTGTCAAGTCCACGCCCGCTGGATTACGGCAATAGAGGGTATTATATAATATTGGGTGTGAGTACTATACATTAACACGTAGTAAATGAATTTCCTCCACCATGACTTTTTAGGTCCATTTCGGACCATGACCCCCGGGTCATGGTCATGAATCACTTTTGGAGCATGAACCCCGGGTCATGGGCCAAAAAAATCACTGTCGCGGATTCGACTCCTATGGTATTGAATATTCTCTAGATGGTGTAGAAAAACTAAATGAATGATTTGATGATCGATGTTCCTACAGGAGCAGCGAAAACACGCATCAGTAGAAACCAGATATGCGGTTCCGCACCTTTGCGGGGCAAAAAATCAAATTGGAAAGAGTGGATCAGTCTGGCGGTAACAAATTTAGGTGCACCAACCAAGGGGCTTCAGTGTACACCTAGGTTATGTTTAGCGCCTGCCCGAAATAAGGCCTACAAAAGTCAAAAAACTAAATTTTTAGTTAAACTTAGCTTTCAGCAATCGACCAGGACTCAATCTAAAAATCGTTTTTTGTACCCCTGGGTACATCTAATATAATGCACATGAAAAATTATGTCTAAACATGCACGTTTTTAAACTATGAATTTTAGTCCATTTATCGTGTTGTGTGATATTTCTCCTACCGTATCGGCGTGAACCACATATCTGAGGTTGTTTGGGCAATGTGAGGACTAGACCCTCCTACCACTTCAATATCAGCTTTTGGATCTCAGTCCTAGCGGATCGTGTCCGGGGGTAGGCGAAATTGCTCGATTTTTACCGATCCGCTCTCTTAAATCCCTCGTCCAAGCGGTCTTTGTTGTGCCCCAATACTCCGTTCAGGCAACTGGACTCCCGAAGGCTTTTAGAATAATTTATTTCACACATTCAGGGACCACTGTTCTTCGAAATTGCACGCAAATTATATTTCTTCCTGGATACACTCGCAGATTATGGTATTACAGATCCGATACTTGCAAACTTATCGATTGTTTTTAGGAATTCTAGTTTTCTCCATGGTAATGGCTGCAAATCGATTCTGCACTTTCAACCTTGCCAACCTCTGTCCGTTTTTCTCCAGGTAAAAACATTTTATTATTTAAATTTTTAGAAATTTGATTCAAGATCGTTAGTTGCAGAGTCCGTCTGGTCAACATTTTCGCTGTTTCCTCCACGATTACTGTGGCAGTGATTCTCTCTGATATTGGCTGCACCAAACAGTATTCACCCTCTGCCAATGCCTACGCTGACGTCTGTCCTGCTACAGAAACGTCCATTGCAATGCAGGTGAATCTATTTTTGTTTATTTCTTATAATTATTTTTCACATTTACCTCACTTATTGTAATGAAAATCAAGCAAGACTTGCCATACAATAGGCACGCAGATGCTCTGATTCAATCAACCCAGAATATTTATAAACATACCCAATCCGATAACAACCTTGACTTTACCTACGTCAGAATCTGTTGATTGGTCTCTATTATCTTCTCTGCTTCTTCTCTCTCGCTTTCTACATCGGAACTTATTGGCTCATTCGTAGCCAACGGTAATTCATTTTCCCTGATTGATAACTGGCGATTGAATTCATATTTTACACTAAGTCGGGTGATTGACTAGAGAAAAATCACAAGCACGAATGAGAGATCACAGTGAAAGATCTTATTTCTTACATTTTTTCGCTTGATTGTGAGTTTCAGAGGATCTTAAGACTATCAATGAGTAGGCAAATAGTGATTGCTTCTACGCACTTTCTTCTAAAATAATAATACGATTTGAAATGAAGAAGGAAGGTTCTGGGGCTCAAAACGAGAATACAAATCGGGGCAGGTCATTCAGTGGCCGTCTCATCAAGAACGAACGACCGAGATGTGGACCGGAAACTGTTATTCTCAAGCAGGCTATCGTCATTTTTGGACTGTACATTGTGAGTATTTGAACTCTATTGAACAAAGTTTCAAGACTCCGATGTTTTCTGAAAGCGAACACGAACTAACCGAACTAATTAATCATTTCAGCTGTACATCACCGTTTCGTCCTTCCTTCCTCTCAATTCCTCCACCGGTCTCTCCTTCCGTCTCACATTCCTTCTCAATATCATCTCTCTTCTAATCGCAGCCGTGTTTCCGGGATTACTGATAAGTTCATCGAGAGAAATGAGGAGGTGAGAATTTGCAGTACACTAAGGGCATTAAAGAACAACAACCGAATTCAAAGAGATGAAGTGCAAAAAATTATAGCTCAAAAGTGCCAAAATCCACGTCTCCACCGCTGCTCAAATATCAATCACCCCTTCCAATTTCAGTGAGATCGCTTCATGGTTCATCCTTTGTGGAGTGGAGAGGAGATGGGCGATGATGAGAACAGCGAGTGCGAGTGCACCCACGCATAGAAGAACGCCGTCGATATCGATATCACCAGCGGAGTCGGGAGTGTGATTGGCATTGTTTTGAATGCACAGAATGAGCTTCTTTCTTCATTTTCCTGCACTAGTCTGAATTCTCGCAAGATTGTAAATAATATCCGTCTGTTGATAAAAAAATAGAGATATTCAAGCATTGCAGTATAACATGTCGAACGTTTGGGATACCGTGCAAAGCACTAAAAACTCGAGCATGTAGAATTCAACTCTGCAACTTTTTGTTTGCTCAATTTTGCACCTCGTCACATTTGAGTGCAGATTTCCTCCCTTCCCTGGGTGCAAAGTAGTCAGTGATCAAGGAACCCCTCTTGATTTCACATGATATCTGTGGATCAGAGGAGGGAAGAGACAGGACGAATGATGAGACTGTTTCGATAATCGTTTATGGTCAGAAGACGGGAAAATGTGCGCAGGAGGTGTTTCGTTCACCTCTTGGTGCATCTGGTGCATAATTCCATTGCGTCATGGTTAGTATAAATGAGTGGAAGGAGAATGGGAGGGCACAGACAGCGGAAATGCGTAACTTCCTGCTGGTCGTCACGATTATCGCAGCGCAATGCGGTCAGATTTTTATTCTTATTTTAAATTGATTACATAGTGCCATTTTCACGCAATTTGAATCATATTAGCTTTTCATATCTAGAAATTTAGGACGGGAAAATAAGGTATTTCACTCTGTTCTCTTAGGTAGAGCTCGAGAAATGATACCGCCGTCTCTTCATTTCACACTCTCTCTCGTCGACCGAGCGGGCGAGAGAGTGCGTAAAATGATGAGACGGTGGTTTCATTTCTCGAGGCCTACTCTTAGGTCAGGCGGATTAGAACTTTTATTTATTTTTTGGGTCTTGCATTCATAAATAAAAAAAAACATCATAATTGACATAATTTCTATTGCAGCGATTGGCGTGTGGTCTCAGTGTACATGTAACCAAGCAGCAATGGTTACAAACCAGGGAACCACGCAGCCCAACTTCACGGTTAATTTAATTAATTATTATATCATATTCAGTTCGCCCCGATCACTTTCACAGCCTCTCCCGATGGATGCGATTTGACAGCCACCTGCACGGTTAGTTTATTTATTTAACTAAATATTTTCATTATTATTAATTTTAAAAAATTTATTAAAATTATATGCAATCCCAAAATGCGCGAAACAAGTGAACTTGTGATATCGAGAATAAATCTCCCACTATCATCATATCAGGGTTGGTCTCCACTTTCCTTCGGTCTTTACTATTCTTCAACGGCCGATGGAAATACGCCCATTCTCAATCCGGACAACACGGTTTCCTCACTATTTTAACTCTAATAAATTCCCTCTAAACGACAAGTTTAGGCCAACCTCGGCTTTCAAAGCACTACCACTAACGTACCGAGCACCTTTACTTTCCAATATATGAGGTTGTGGAAAAATAAGGAAAATGTATTAACAAAAATATTCAGATGCACGAACGGACAATGGATGGTTTATATGTCTGATACCAGTTATTTGGCCCAGAATGATCCGAATGGAGATCCGACCAATTGGGTCATGTACAATAACATCTTTTGCGTCCGTGAGTGCCTTTATAATTGAATTCGGCAAGCTTTTTGAACCTGATTCTCTAAGAAAATAATTATGTACAAACGACAAATCAAAAAGTAAATAAATAATAATATTTTTTTCCATTTCAGAACCCGATATCCCACCGCCAAGTAAGTTAATTTTTTCCATTGGTATCCGAGAATCCGCCTCATTCACTCATTATTGTATGCATTATTTCGATAAACGATTTTCGATCCATTGCAATCTTCCACACAATTCGACAGTGCAGAATTACTCCTTTGGTTCAAATATCCGAAGATCCGACACAATTCAGTGGAAACTAAGCGGAATTTATTCACACGATTCCTCGACTTGTGACTTCGTTTGATAGCACAGCTTTGCCATCTTGGCGGATTCCGAGGTGTGAAAAATAGCGGAAGAGCATCTAAACAGTCACTTTTTCGTTTGGCAGGAAAATTCAAAACTTAATTTCAATGTTCACCCTTTTCCGGAGAGAAGATAGAATGCTGTGAGCTCTAAAGCGAAGTGGTCTGTAAATATTGATAAAAAACTGTGAGCATTCATGCAAAAGTTGCAGTAACACGAAACACGAAAGTGTGTTGAAAAATAGAAGAAAGAAGAAATCAGAGGATCGTCGAACTATTTGACTATTGTTTTGAACTCGAAGCACTAAAAATCGACATTCCAGAAGAAATGATAAATTCGTTGAACTTTTGAGCTGTGCTATCGAAATCAACGCACTAAAAATCGATCATGCGAAGTTGGGGGGATTCGAAATTGCCACTTTTCGTTTGCACAGTCAAGTTTTCGTCGCACAATCGGGCACATTCTCTCCCATCGTTCAGTGCAAAAAAGTCAGAGACCATGGAGACTCTCCAGATTTCACATGATATCTGGAGGGGAGAAAAAAGAGAGAGGAATGATCATAAGACGGGAGAGATGTGCGCAGCTGAAGGTGTTTTGTTCGCCATTTAGGGCACAATTCGAGTGCTTCTTTAGTATAAAAGACGAGAAGAGGAAAGAAAGGGCACAAACAGCGGAAATGCGTAAGTTCCTGCTGGTCGTCACGATTATCGCAGCGCAATGCGGTGAGATGATATTAATAATTACTTATTCTTGATTTTTAATTATAGCTTAGCGTAATTTTTCCGTGTTGTTTTGATATTAGTTTCAAATAACTCTATTTTCTTGAAACAAAGGAAATGTGTTTCACTCTGTTCCCATTGCACCTATGGAGATGGATTTTTACTAGAGTTAACGCTTCCTATTGAACATTAATTTTAAAAAAACTGAATGTGAATTGCAGCGATTGGAGTGTGGTCTCAGTGTGCATGCCCCCCTGCTGCCACTGCAATCACAACCAACCAGGGAACGACGCAGGCCAATTTTACGGTTAGTGCCATGAATTCATTTATTAATATGATATATTTAATTATTATAAAAACATTTAAAAATTCAATTATTTTCAGTTCGCGCCGATCACCTTCGCAACTTCTGCTGATGGTTGTGACGCGACTGCTACCTGCAAGGTCAGTATGCGATAATTATTTGCCTTACTTTTTTATTTGCTCAAGTTTCCGTGTTAGCTAGACAAATCACTATGAGCTTCAGGATAGCGTAGAAAAAAAATCTAATCTCCCTTATCACAGGGTTGGTCTCCTCTTTCCTTCGGGCTGTACTACTCATCGACGGCTGATGGAAACACGCCCATTCTCGACCCCGACAACACGGTTTCCTCACGATTTTGCCATTTTATTCCAATTTTGTCAAATTAAACCAGGTATTTTCAGGCCAATCTCGGCTTCCAAAGCACTACCGATAACGTGCAAAGCACGTTCGATTTCCAATACATGAGGTTGACATTTTTCTGAGAACCATAGGGAAAATTTACGAACAAAACTATTCAGATGCACTAACGGACAATGGATGGTTTACATGAATGATATCAGTTATTTGGCTGAGAATGATCCGTCTGGCGATCCGACTAGTTGGGTCATGTACAATAACATCTTTTGCGTCCGTGAGTTACTTTTCACTTTTTTAATAGTGTTTTTCTCGATCCTTTTGAACTGAGTATCTGGAAAAATACAGTTTATAATAAAGAGCGAAATCAGTAAAATTTCAATAATAATAATTTTCCATTGCAGAGCCCGATATCCCACCACCCACATGTAAGTTCATTTATCTTATTCGTTTCCGAAAATCCGCCTCATTCATCATTCATTGTTGTGTGCATTGTTTCGATAAACCATTTTCGCTCCGTATTTTTTCATTGAAAACTTAATTCGACTGCAGAAAATTGGGTGAAATTATTCGATCAGACCGAAGATCATCACTTATTCTGGGCGAATAGGCTGCTTTTATCACAAGATTCGCCGACTTTCGTTTGATTGCTCAGCCGTGCCAACCTTCATTGCTGCTCTTTTTCCAGACTGGGAAGTGTGAAAATGGTGAAAAAGCAACTAAACAATCGAAAACAAGTCTGAATAAAAGGGTGAAAATCAGAAAAGAGAATCCGTCGCAAGTTGTCACTATTTTATTCATAAAGATGTTTTCCTCAAAGTTTATCGTCAGATCATCGGAGAAACAAATGACAAAAATGAGTTAGATGCGAACAAACAAATTACATATTCATAAAGTAAAAGACGGTCACTCAATTTGATGTTGTTCTGATGAATACAAATGGGCATTACCACATCTGTAAAAGGACAAATGCATGTCTTTATCTCGAGTGAATTCGAATTAGAAGCTTTTGAAGAAATATTTCATTTATATCTATTTTTTTCAGGGTTCATACATTGAAATTAGGTAACTCACATTGAAAAAAAGCTATTTGTTCTCTAGATATTACCCGCTCCTAATTTTCGAGGCTCTTCGTATTTTCTGTCATTCTTTCGATTCCGGAGTTGACGAGATTTGCCAAGATTTCGAAGGGTAATACGGCTGTAAAATATTGTAATTCAATATTGAAATTGATCGGGATACGATAACGCTGCTGGAATAAATAAATTGCATCAAACATTTACCTTGACATGCCCGTGTCTGGGGGATTAGAATATAATTCACGATTAGCTTGTCTCTTTTGTCCAGTTGGATGAGTTATATCAGAAGAGAAAGGGTCAGGAAAAGACGAGAGGTGAAACATTTCTCGAAAATTATCCGAGTTATACAGAATGTTTTTCGCATCTTCTCTGGATATCAAGAATTGAGAAAAGAAGGACGTCATGAGCTTCCGTGGCGCAATCGGCAGCGCGTTCGGCTGTTAACCGAAAGGTCGGTGGTTCGAACCCACCCGGGAGCGAAATTTTGGCCTGTATTTTATAAATGCTATCTAATCAAAATTATTTTTATTATATTTCACTCACGTAAATTCACGTGTTGACCTACACTGAAATTTCCCTACGTGTGTACATTTTTAGATTATTTCGCAATTTCTTTCACTTCCGTATTGAACTGTCTCTTCCATAGCGTCGTCTCGTTTTTTTGCACGCAATAGTGTGATCAGTGGCGCCCATTTTGGAGGATTTTCATCGCTTGTATGAACTTTTCGCCTTTTCATGCGTCTGACTAAACACAAATTCGCGTTGGAACCACCAATAAAAGGCATGAACCGTGGCGATCATCAACGGCCGCCCTTCAGGATGTGGCAAGTTCGTCTGCTCGCCTTCGCGGGATGGGGTGAGACTAGTGTATCCATTATTTACCGTATCCCGCGATCGAATTCCAGTCACGGCTGTTTCCGCTCAATCATGCGCGTGCAGCAAGGATAATCTACAGCTGAACAATGGAGTTCCTCAGGATCTATCGGAAGTGAGGATTCATTGTTGATTATCTAATCAATCCCTTATATTTCAGCTCGGACAAATATCAATTGACATGGACCCGACAACGTGCGATATCACCGTCACATGCTCGGTAGGTCACTTCAACGATCGAAGAACGGATTTCTGCATGATATAGATATCTAAAATTGAAAAGGACCGGTTTTATCCAAAGGATTCGCAGGGTTATCAGCCACTAACAATCTTCGATCATTACTCGACTACAATCGATGGATCTTCTCCTGACGGAAATCCCGATACTGCGGTAGGTAAATTGAAGGAGGATAATCGCTCATCATAACCCATGATGATCTTAGCCAAACAATATTCTGCAGGCTCCATTGGCATATACTGAAGGGGCCACGACACCGGGAACTAAGGGAACGATTCAGTTTGAGTACATGAGGTGTGGTTGATACGTCTTCGAATACTGTATCAAATAGCTAATTATCTAATTTTCAGATGCAATGGGCAGGATTGGGTCATTTATATGAAGGAAAACGATTATACTGTTGACAATTCACAATTACCGAATGATCCGGACAGTTGGTTGACGTACAATGCGATTTCTTGTTCACGTAAGCGTACACTGTTTCCTGTCTGCGAATAATATCTTCTAACTTCAGAGCTCATTTTCACGCGTGAGTTATTCCTTCATTTATTTACATTTCAGCAAATGAGAATCCGCCTCAAACTTCTGTTGTATTGTTCGATAAATGTGTATTTAAAAATACTTTATCGTCAAAACACGAATGAATCAATTAGGATTGAAAATTAGCTAGGAATACACTTGTTGCACTCCTCCTGACAGCACCAACTGAACAGACTGAAAACAAATATTTTATAATAAATTTAAGATATTTCATATACCATTTGATTGTTTTCATGAATGAAGAGTGCATGAATATGTCCAGTAATTTGATAATTCCTGCCAAAAGGAAGAAGAGGATGCAGACAGCAAGCAATGTGAATTTCTGAAATTTCCGTCCAATATTTGCTCAACATTCCCTAAAACTCACATTTCTCCACATGCACTTGCCGACTCTCTTAGCAGTAAGTTGCAAACAGTCAATGCATTTCTGTCCATTCTTCCCTCCGAGTGGCTTCATCTCAATCACGTATCTGCTCTATTGAACTGGACACTTTACTTACTGTAGTAGTTGCACCCGAAACCATCGTGCTCGGAGCATTCGTCTGAATAATTTGCTTCCCATGACGGAGTGGATAATGCACCTACCGGTTCATCGATTTGAATTGTCGTGTACTCCTGCTTCGTTTTCTTTGTTGGCGTAGCTTTCTTCTGTTGCTGAAGTCACATTTCAATCTGTTCGATCGTTAATCATTTACCCGAAGAGGATGGATAGTCTCATATTCTCCTTCAGTGACAGGATCGGGAATCAGAGGAATTACCTGCAAAAATGTAATTATTTATGTTGTTGCTTGAGAATCCGGTCAAGGCAGAACAGGATGATGAAACCTCACATGATCCGTGCTTTCGGCAGGTTTTCTTCGAAACTTCTGCATGATCGTTTGCATAGTAGTCATTCCTTGTGGCTTTTGAGGGGTTTTCTAAATGAAAGTCGGCTCTCATAATTATAAAAGCATACCGAGAAAATATTATAAAATAAAACTTACATGGACAACTTTGTGTGGCGAGGGGCGCAGTGGCGTCGGCTGAAAGATCAAATTCAATTTGTATGGTGATTTTAACAACCGGAACAGCTGTGTGCGGCGATGGCGTCACAGGAGACGGCTGCTGATGATGTTGAGGCTATAAAACATTCTTGAATATGCTTATCAGGACAATGAGCACCTTGTGGTGCGGCGAGGCCATCGGCGAGTGGTGGGCGCGCTAAAAAATATTATTATTGTTAAAAAAATATGGTCTATTTTTATTAAATTTAAAGATGATAGCAAAGCTCACATGAACTCCTGGCGAGTGAATTGGCGATGGAGTAATGGGAGATGGCGGTCGAATCACGAGAGGAGGCGGGCGATGAGGACTGAGTGGACGGACGTGCGGAGAGGGACGATGAGGACTCTGATGCTTGTTTTTATTTAGTGAACAAGATACGCATACGATTACAAAATTGTTATCGACAACAATTCAAAAGGATGAAGGTAGTGTGAAACTCAACTGAAACTAATTCGGATTAATGAAAATACCGGCATGGGCGAATGCTTTCTATTTGGTGAAGGTGAACGATCGAGTCGCTGTCCAACCTGTAATTTGAATTATAATTAAAAGGGTAAACAATTTACATATCGCTTCTCGGGTGGATTTGTCATCATTCCTCGTAATGCCTAGAAATAAATAAGTGATATTCGGGTTTTAAAACCGGAACTGAACAATTTCATTGGATGATTTTGCTTGAGGAGGTGGGACCGGAATGGGCATGGATATCCAGAATTCACAAGTGGACAAAAAAGCAATGAACGAACAATGCACTCGAACCTCTTTTATAGTGGATATATTATATTAACAATTCAATGAAAGATCACATTCTTCTATCAGCTTACCATGAACTCAATTATTCAGCAGTATAAAAATATGGAAAATTCCGCTGTCGTAGTGTTCGAGCGGAACTTCGAGGAAAATGAAGCTAAAAAGGATGAAATCGAAGCCGAAAATAAAGAGGAAAGGACTAAAAAGAATAAAGTGGAGAAAACCAAAGTGGAGGAAACCGAAACCAAAATGGAAATCACCAAAGAAAGTGAAAGTCTCCAGAAAGAAACCGAAGAAAATATCGGTAATTTTTGAAAAATGTTGTTTCGGTATTTTTTAAAATAAGTTTACTCTAAACAGACACAGTGACACAAGAAGTGTGTAATTTACATTTTTTTTAAACAAATAATATTTTTAAATTGTAGAAAACGCCATCGCCATTGAAGAACAAAGGGACGACTCCAATGAAAAATAAAGGTGTTTCACCGATGAAGAATAAAGGGGGCTCGCCTATGAGGAATGAGGGCCCGAAAGCAAATTCACCGAAGAATCTTGCGAATGAAGCCAAGGCAATACAATTCTAATGGAAAATAAATTTTACTTATTTTCAGAGACGACCTTCGCTTGGAAATAATAATTGCAAAAAGAACGACAAAAATAAGGAAAAGGGAGACAAGGACAACAAGTTGAAGGTTAATCAATAAAAAAAGATGAATATAAAACGACAAAAAAACAGAGTTCTGGAAAAGACAAAGATAAGAAGAGTGGAAAGGAGAAGAAGGATAAAAAAGATAAGAAGGAGGAAAAGGGTAAAAAGGAGAAGAAGAATAACAAGGAGGTAAAATAAGGTAATAAGCTCATAAGTCACAAAAAAATAATTTTCAGAAACATGATTCCTCCGAAAAGAAGGAAATATCGGACAAGAAACAGTCTGGAGGAGACGGAGGAGGAGGTGGGGGAGGAGGAGGACATCATGGGGGTGGAGGAAATCAGGGCCAAGATTATCCTGACAATAATGCGGAAACCGATCCGCTCATTGATCGCGGAGTTATCACACAGCAGCCTGGAGCGGTACGCACTTATTGCGTTTCCAGACTCATTCCTTATTTCAGGATGTTTATAATACTCCTCGCCCACACAAAAAGTACCATCGAAGAGGTCACGTTGCCATTCAAATTGATGATCCGAATGAGAAGAAGGTATTCACGAGTAGTTGAGGAGCTTATGTAAAATACAGATTTTTAGAGTTGCAAAACAAAGACGAAAAAGTGTTGTCGAAGGACATGGCACTACACAAAGAAAACCTGCAAGTGTCTCTACGTCAATGTCAGTGATTTAGCAAACATAAAAATAGTTTTTGAATTACAAAATTTCAGCGTGTTCTCCTGTGCATCTGCTGCTCTGTCACTACAGCAGGCACTCTCATCGGTGTATTTCACTCCCAAATATGGAATTCGTTCGCCTGTCTACCGATCAAAGCGTGAGCTTTCTCTTGCCATTTGTTTCAATTAAATTCAATTCAATGTCCATTCTGTTAAGAGTCTGAGCTTTTGCTGAATATTTTTGTGTCGAACAAGCAATCAAAAATACATTGCAGAAAATAAATTTCAGATGCGTTTCATGCACTCAAACAGGAAGGTGCTGGTGAATGAAGTGAATCCTCCCTGTCACACTGAAGGAGACGACTGAATTGTTCACGATAAAGAACACCTCTAATAATCTCATTCTTTCGATAGCCTATCATTCATAATCATACAGATGTCATCAATCACATTTATTGTTTCATTCACACTTGCTGCATTCAACTCAATCTTCACTCCTTGCTGCTAGTCTTCTAATCATTTTCCCCATCTCAGTGTAAAGCCCCTCCGCTCCGATTATTCTGTCCATAATACGAAGAGTAATCTTCATACAAGTCTTTCGTTCCATTGCCATCTTCGAACGATTCGGCATTCCATCGTATTCGTCCATTATCTAAGCGGTCTCAATTTGTTTGGTTTTTCTTTGGGAACATGCATCTTGGAAGGCTCTCCCGAACACTTTCCGATATACAGCAGGATCCTCCTTATGATCAGACCAGTACACGAGTGCTTTGAGTAGTGTAGTCTTGCTCTGAAATCAGTGATTATCAAGTTTATTTTTGGCAATATCATTACTTACATTTATCCACAATTTCTTCACTGCTTCATCATCAAATTGTGCTACATACGCATCATGGATCTCGAAATTTTCTCCGAGCATTATTACCACAATTGAATAGATCTTTGGCATGGTTTTCTTTACGGCACTCATAATCTGTATTTCAAAAATTGAGTCATTTGAGCTACTTGACCAAAAAAGTACAGTGTCTGGGCTGGTGAACGTAAGTCTCTCATAATTATCCCAAAATTCTCTCGCTGCAGCATCCTGTTCCTCTCCACTGACATTTCCTAATTGTCTGCCTGAAAATATGACCCATCCTAAACGCATCATTTCATTCTCATTCAACGCATTTTCAAGCACATACTGTTTGAATTACGATAGTTTTTGATTAAAAAATAAAACTTACCATCGAAACAGTTGGCCAAGTGCTGGCTGGGATCCAATCCGAGAGCGTAAGCCTCATCGTCAACAATTATAGCAGCTGCAGTGAGGTTCACCTTCTCACCAAACTCCTCCGAGAGTCTCATTTTCTGCTCGGAATTTAGTACGAACGGTTTGCCAGAGACAAATCCGAGAGAAAGGAGAACGATCAGTGAGAATATCATTGTGGAATAGGCTTCCTGTGAATGTTTATACAATGTCCCAGGTTAAATATAGGGGTTTCGATGTTGACGATACAGTCTAACAGTCGGAAGCTCTTCAATGTTCATTCTTTCTCAATCGTTCATCGTGGTTTATTGTGAGTCATTGCATAAACATCGTTATTTTTAGTGAATTATGATAACTCAAGTAATTCAGATAACGTTTTCGTCTCTTCATTTTGCCTTTCAGTCAGAGATAGTACTAAATATGAAAGACAGACCATCATGTTGACTCGCGTACCTCTTACTTGAATGCGATGCGTTTTTGTCTCTCAGTAGTATTAGAAGTTCGTAAATAATTACCAATAAATTTATATGGCTAGCAATGGTACAACAAAGGTTCGATTGAGATCTTTGAATTTGGTCACCGTTCATGATTGGTACTCTGTTTCAGGAGAAGTTTGGTTTGAAAGAGATCATCAAGAGTATTTACAGGGTGTCTCGAGGGATTTTCAGACGTGCGAGTCAAAGGAATAAGATAGTGGCGGTGCATTTACAGGGTAGTAGCTACTCATGGAATATCGGTTAGAGTATCTCATAGTCGGGCGGCTGGGGGAAGTATCGCATTCTCAATCGTCGAAGAGGAGGTCGTGCGATGATTGAGGCACCTGCAATAACATTTCTAATCATTTTTCGTCCCTATCAACTAAATAAAGCAACTACGAAATAGAACAACCAAAATTAGTGTTGTTCTTCAATTATTTTCCCTTCCCATCCTTCCATTACTTCCCTGCGTCTCTTGTAATCCGAACCCAGATCAGATGAATAAATTAACTCATGAATAATTCGTAACAAATCCTACTTGGAACATGGAAATTGAATGTTCACAATATATATAAATAATTTACCCAGCATGAGTGCAATGACGATTACCATGCCAACAATGGAAAGGAGGAGTTGGTTCCAACTCGTGGGATGCATCCTGGAATATTCAAATTAATGGGAAAATTGCGTCCTTTTATAGCGAAAATCAGGTATACAATAACAAAACACATGAATGCGACGTTTGAAAGGCATTGTATTGTTCTAATCAAGATAAAGCGCACGAAAATGCCGAACACGCATCGCTCTCCCTAGGCCCCTACCAATTGTTTTCCGCTCCTCTTCCGTGATTCGCACCATTGTCTCTCTCCTTTCATCCCTCACTCTCTTCCTCCTTCCATTCCCATTCTGATTCATATATGAGAGAAGGAGAGAAGGAGAGAGGGAGAAACATCCAAAGGACACTCTCGGACGAGAGATAGACAATTACGATTTCTGATGCGCTTCATAAGCAATATGAAAGGAGAAGAATGAACGAGACTATAGTTAACAGGAATCGCACGTTCTGAAAAAGAAAAAAATATTGAGAAAAAGAAATAAACTAACCGAAGCAGGTATCTAAAAAAGGTATCCTGATACCTACTAGTTATGGATTCACAGAGACGAACGAGAGAAGAAATGACATTCGAACCCCCAACAATGGCGAAAAACGCCTCACTAATCTCACTCTTCACACACGTTAATGAGTACGGTCGAGGTCATTCAGACCGTTATGGATGGAAATGAGAGGTACCAGGGAAGGAGATTGGTGCCAGAGTGGGGTCCATGGGGCAGGGGAGGGAGGGTCAGTGGGGTCAGACTCTCTGTCTTTATTTGGACACACACCCGCCAGGTATATTGATTTGGAGCACCCTCTCTGTCTAGCGCGCGCTCTCTCTCTAACTTCAGATGCTACCTTTTCCTTTGCTTCTTTCCCTCTGACTCCGCCTCTCGTTTCGCATGGAGGGAAAGGGGGAAGGGAGATAGAGTGAGAGATGGAGAGAGTACCAGGTGGGCGGTAGAGATGCAGAGACAGGCACTCTCTCTGATTCAGAACTGTTCCTAAGATAGCCCCCCCCCCTCAGGGGCTAAGGCCCCACCTGTAACCCCCACCCCCCGATTATCGATCGATACCGTATGATCATCCCCTGATCGGGACTGATCAATCGATATCGATCGATAGAACTGAGAGATCGCGCGTGCTCGTCTGAGTCATTGATATGATAAAAGGAGGGCGCCTGGGGTGACTCCTTCCCTCCTTTCAGTGTTCCCCAGTGATTAGGCCCCCCGCTGATTAGTGAAGTGCCTAATTGATCTACTGATTTAACAATCAGATTTGATCTTATCTTTGATCTGCACTGTCGTGAACTGTTCTGCATGTTTTCCTGATTTTTTATCATTGCAATCATTGCAATCACTGAAATATTTGATTGATCTGCTCAATTGACCTGATCTGATCAGCCAATCCATCATTTTTGACACACTGAAAGTCCTTGATCTAGTAATTCTCTCTCGTCACAATCAATCGTTCTGACTCTGTTGGGGGACTGGTAGTAGTTTCTCTCTGTCTCCCATTCATTGTCCGTTCATCCATAAAATCGGACCTGTTCAAAGGTGTTTTCCGACCGATCGCTCATACATTTCTGGTCACTTTCGACTATTTCCGGCGTATTTTCTCTTTCTTATCTATCTCTACTGACCATCTGACATTTCGACCGTTATTTATTCCTGATCTGAATTTTTCAGACTGATCTCATTCCTCCACGAATGAAGCCGAGGTTACGAAGATGAAATTATTATTACTTTCCACTCTTCTCTTCCTATGGCTTCCACCCGCACTCGAGGGCCAGGGCCAGGTACTTTCCCATTTCAAAATTCAAATATTTAACATATTATTGTAAATGACAGATCCCCCTACCCGATCCTCCCCGGGAAAAATACAAGAATACTCTGGCGGGCGTTTACTCGGACAATATCACTCTGTTCATGCGGAATTCGCCCTATCGAGTGACTGCGGATTTGACTGTTGAGGTAATATTATTGTTATTATTACTGATTTTTCAATTTAAATTTCAGGTCGGCGCGACGATGTACATCGAAACTGGTGTGCAGATCTATTTTGACACGGGCGTCGGATTGAGGGTCAAAGGAGCCATTATCGCTGATGTAAGCGTTCATCTCAGTTGTATACTTCAGAAAATAGCTCGATAGATCTCATTTCGCGCTTCTTTTGTGTACAAAATGACTCAGATCGGAGTGATGAGCAATCCCCAGAAGGGAAAACTCGAAATTGATAGGCAAATTCAGGAGGGGGGAGGGGAGTTGGACAATGACTAAGATCTATGAACTGTTGAGATTTTCAGAGCGATATTTAGAATTTGGTTGGTGACTCACCTGTTGTTGTGATACAGTTTCCAACCAGCCATCTGTCTACTCGTGGTTTCCATTCAGTTGTGCACTATTTGCACTACTTCCCCTCCTCTGCACACTAGAGGTCAACACACCCGATAGGGGAAGGGAGGGGGTGGCTATACTACTAGTACAAGGCTTTCCGATGCGATTGATACTTGCTCATTTGTAGCGAGAAAGAGTGCAAGATTGAAAAAAGTCATTCGCAGGACGGAATAAGGACTGATGAAACTCAACTGAAACATGAATTATCCATTGCAGGGCAACGAATTCGCTCATATCCAGATGTTGCCGTTCCAAGAACAGTTTCAGTATGATGATACGATGCCCGAGATGAGGTGAATATCTATATTTCGTTGTTTTTGTTAGAAAACATTGATAATTATTCTGTGTGTTACGTGTGTTGCAAATTTTTCAGTAATAATACTAATTATCAAATTTGTAGACTGATCGACGGTCCGAACGTGCGAATGGGTCGATTGCAATGGAGATTCAGAGACAGATGGAGAAGTGTCTGCACCCAAGTGACTAAGTGAGTACCGATTCAAATTGGTGATTGATCGAGAGTTGAATACGTTTCGTGCAGTGTTCATCTCATGATGTAGGTGGCTTACAATATTGTTCGATCGAATTCCTCGAGAATATAAAAACAAAAAAAATGATTCAGTTGGACGCAAGTGGATGTGGGCGCAGCGTGTCGTACGATGGGCTTTGGAGATGGAGGTATGATCTCTTCATTTCAATTCTCAAAGAAATGAACAATCATTTGATTATACGAGTTGCATTCACCAATTATACGGTACATACTACCAATTCGATCGCAAGTTACATGAAGCTTGAGCTCTGATCACTTGCAAGCATCTCTGCTCGGTCAGTCCACACAAAACGACTCCGTTCCCACACCCAACCACTCAATTACCTGCCATCAATAGAAACTGCCCGAGAGAGAAACGGCCGAAACTCGAGCCAATCATTACCTTTCCTTTCTCTCCCTCCTGTCCCTCTGCACTGAAGGCAGAGAGCTAGGAAACCAGTGAAAAGGAGAGAACCCTGTGAAAAAATACCAGAGTAGCCCTCTGCCCTTACAAACACGCGATAATCCGCGAAAAAGGCGAAACTCGGCCTTGGCGATAGGCGATAGTGTTGTGTGGGCACACTGAGTTCGGACAAAAATAAGGGCTGACCTTGATTCGGAAGGGAGAGTTGCTAGCATGCAAATTATATTCGATGTGACAGGCGAGAGGTTGGATTTGATTGAGAAGTGCTGGTTCGAATGGATGAACTGGGAAGACATTTCAAATGTGAAATATTGCAGGATTCTGGAAGTGGTTTCGTCGCAACAACGAGACGTATCCTCTGGTGTTGCCCAAGCCGGATTGCTATCCCGGAGCCAAGTGAGCACTCTTTCACGTTATCGCCCTTTTCAATTTGCATAAAGAACTCTCGATAGACAGAACTGTGAATTTTCGATTTTGGATGTGTTTCAATCGGATCTTATCTCTTGGAAATGTCCTTTTTCTCCAATAGGTTCGGGTCAGGCGGTGGAAGAACAACAATAAATTCCTCTTCTCAGAACACTGCGCGACTGTCCGGGATTGGCCGATGAGAATCGAATCCCGCTATCGGAGAATCTGTGCCAGGGTTGGTATTTACTTGAGATTAATTAATTAAAAACTAATTATAAATAAATCGAAATAAATATCAAATAAATACAGGCGAGGACGATCTCGGGATCATCTGCTGGGGTCCGCCGACGTTCCAGGGATGGGCAAAGCACTGGAAAGGTTCGCTATTTGTTGTTTCTCTCACGCGATTTCGTTGAATTCCCACTCGAACGGTTATCTGTCTGTCGATGTACATTTTCTCACTGAATTTCACTGAGTTCCCTTGATTTCTCTTACCCGTTGCCCTTCAGGAATCCAAATCTTCAATTCTCCCTTCACTTACGTCAGCGCCGATGACGATATGGTGTCCGTGCAGAGGGAATCTGCATCGAGATTGGAGCATCTGGATATACTCTATGCCGGATATGATGGGTATATTTTTATAGAAAAACTGCCGAACGAAATCAGATATTTCGCTACTTAAAATCTTTCACTGTCCTTATTTTTCGAGTTTTTCCCCGGTTTAGAGGAAGTCAGGAATGTTTGATATCGTGTATTTACAGATCAACGAAGAACGTAACGGCGGCACTTTGGATCGAGGGCGTACCACCGATAATGAATGGATTGCGAATAGAGCATAGTGCGAGGGATGGATTGTATCTGTATGAGGTCAGCACCATTTCCTCTTGTTACCCGTTCGTCACGATATATTTTCAGTCTGCCGGTCCGATATTGATAGCCAATTCGACGTTCTCACACAATCGTGGGCACGGAATCGCTGTGGATCAGACGACCGATGCACGGTTCGCTCATTTCACTGACTTGGGGGGCAACCTGGCTGGATGTTATTTGATGGAATAGAAAATGGTATTTCAGATTCTTCCTCAACATGACTCGCGTCGAAGGCAATTGGGGAGATGGAGTTTGGTACAAACAGTATAGCAAGGGACTCGCTATGCTGCCTGTTAATGGTACGATGATATCTATTTGGATACTAACACTAAAGTCGCTTGTCGAACGAGAAAATGTCTGAGGTTTCGGTGCAATGCATCATTTTCCAGCCCCGATTCAACACAGAGCGAAGCGTCAGAATCTGTTTGAGGAGGAGAAACCACGGTTTGTTCATTATTTATGTTTACTTATCTCCAAGAGACTAAAATTAAAATTTTTAATGCGAATTAATTAGTTTCGAGATACGTTTCACAACTTTTATTTCACAAATCAATGTCAATATGTCAAGATCAATGTCAATATCGTTCCATTCATCGCTAAAATATATATTCCAGAGCGGACATGTGCCGTATCCACTCGATTCCCTCATCTCTCTTCTTCCCTCATCTCCTCTCTGCTCACATGCAGAATGGAAGTATCGTCGATCCTTCTCTGCCATTGGACTGCTGGATGGTACGTCGTCTATGATCGCTCTATTGCCTCAATAGCCAGTGAAAAAAATTCGAAATGAAGAGAACATATAATGAGAATCCATCGCTGGTCTAAATATCAAAAGTATTCAGATCAAAAAGTATTCAGATTCTCTCCCTTCCTCCTCGTCTCGATTACACTTACTCCCTGCAGTTTCTCTCAGTTGTCAATCGGAATCCGCCCCAATTACGGTACTTTTTTCATTATTCCTTTCGTATCGATAGACTTCGAATAGGCATGAGAGGCAATCAAAATGGGATTAATTGCAGTTCCTCAACCTCCTTTATCGTTTGCGACACAGACGAGGCGCATTCTGCATGTACTGTTCCCCAGATGAAGATTCCCCTGATCGATGGTGAGTAATATTGCTCTTTTGCGTTTCTTCATTGAGTTTGAAATAAGTTTCAGAATGTTCCAAAAAAAATCTTCGACATACATCAGTGTTACGGTGACTTTCATTTCTCGAAGAACAATAACTCGTTCAGGCAAACTTCCACAGTCGATCTCGATCAAGTCGTCCGGACAGCCACTCTACCTGGGCATCGAGCACAAAATAGGTAAGGTTTGGTTTAGAAGTATTTCGAGAACTTGTCTGACGACCATAATTGTTTACTATCCATTTCAGCTTCGGGCACTGGCTACCTTGCTGGAGATGTGGATGTGCTGTTCAGAGTACATGCTTCGGTGAAAGGTACTTGCCTTTTTGTGACATTCGAAACCAGACTCATTTTGAATGCAGCAATAAATAATAAAAGATCTATCCCATTTCCGTAACAGTCCTTACCAAGCGTGCATGTTTCTGGACAGATTGCTGATCCATCCCCTCTGCAGACAAGGCATTCTACGGTCTGAACATCACCAACTCGATCATCTCGTCCAATATCGGAAATGGAATTCTGGGTATCGATCTGAGAGACAGAACGGCGCTGCACAATGTGACTGTCGAGGACAATCAGGGCCAGGTCAGCTTTTGATAATTGGAAAGATAGAAAACTGCATTCTGCATTCGACAATGCAAATATTCAGGCGGGTTTCCTCGTACGCGATGGCGCAGCGGACTTGTGGTTGAACGACACAAGACTCGTTGGTATGGTATTTTCTATTTCTCATTCGGGGATATCTTCGTCAAAAAGAGAAAGAGTAGTAAACTTGATAAGAAGGAAATCGTAGCTAGTCAGGAAAAAAATTATAGAATACGATCTATGGGATATCGAATAGAGCCGAAAATATAGATTGGCGTATTTCAGGGAACTGGGGCGATGGAATGAACGTCTCCTATGCGGGAGGATCGATCAATCTCAATGGAACGACTGTGAGCAAGAATCGATGGAGAGGTGAGGTTTTAAAGTTAAGAAGGACGAGAAATTACCTTCACTTCAATTCAAAGCAATATCCCGAGCATGAAACATATCACAAAATTAGAGACCTAACCGATTCGTGGGACATACAATAAATGCAAACTCATTTCAGGAGTGGCAGTTCACTACAACGAGAGTTCACCCTTCCTTGCGATGCACTATGAATTCATATTCAAGGTTTGCACCATTATTCTCTTATTAACATATTTTTCGACATCAGACAATGGGCCTTCACGAAATAACAGTTAGATAGGGGGCTGTTCTATTCGCATCCGTGAGAGAGGATGCGTAGGCTTGAATAATCCCCAAAACTATAATTATTTGCAGGGTCGCCCCTCGAACAACATCTTCTACGTTCGTTCGGTCGTCAGTGAAAACCTGTGGGGAGGCATTCTCATTGGCAATTTCTGCATTCCCGCTGAGAGGAAGATCGAACCAAAGGTACGCCATCTTCCAGATTCACTTCTCTTTTTTGAATGTTTTTGGATCATCTTCAGCGTACGAATCAGTTACGTTGCTGCTCGAATACATTTAGATATGTTCATGAAACCGAACCGATTCAACCATTTTCTGTTTTGAAAATAATAGAAAAATGATATTGTTTGCAGTTCCTGATCAATTGGGTTGAACTCGTGCACAATCAATACCATCCCGCAGTGGAGATTCACTCCTGTCAATCGGATGGAGCGGCCAGAAGCATTGTCGACGTGTCGGGGAACAGGATTGAGGGTGAGAAAGTGTAGAATTTTACATACGCTATCGAATAAAAAATATACAAGAATTATTAATAGTTGTAATCGCAGGCAACAATGGAATGGGATTGCGAATAGCGCCAGCTGTGAATATGCTGGGAGTCGTTAGCAGTAATCAGGTGAAATTTCTTCCCAATATTCGTACTATTGTAGATTAAAATTCGAACGTTTGAGTGACGATAAAATAATCTTTTTCAGTTCCTCAACAACAACGATTCTGCACTATTCGTGAAGAACTCCCCGTGGCCGCAGTTGTGGAGACTACCAGCAAATGTGAGTGAAGAATTTGAAAATAGGAGTGAACATTAGTATTTGAAGCTTAAAATGAGATTCACATATGTTTCAGAACGCGGGTATTTACTGAGAGCCACACATTCGCTAATTCTTTCTTCTTTCTGTTTGTTAAAAATACTAATTCCAGCTTACAATCTCCCGGAATGCGTTCAAATTCAATCGGGGCAAATACATCGTATCAATTGGACTGAATGAAGACGCGCCCCGACAATTTCTCACTTTCAATCAGCAGAATGAGGTAAGATTTGATAATAAGCTCCAGAAAAGCCAAATAACCTGAGTAATTAATTTCCAGGTCCGCGAGAACACAGTTATCCCGCCCTTTCCTCATCTCAAAGCCCGCTCTGCTCCTCACGCAGCACTCATTGTCACTTCGTCCAATGTGAAACTGCATCGGAACTGCTTCCGGAACAGAGACGCCGAGTGAGTTTCGATATCACTAAAATCTCGATTAAGCATGGCATATTTTCGAAAATATTAAAATTGCAGGTACGAAATCGCCACTGAACTATCTGAGCATGCGAAAGTGATCGATGCAAGGGAAAACAATTGGGGAACAGCGGACAGGAGACAGTTTATGGCAAAGATATTCGATCAGGTTATTTTTCACTGCTGTAAACAATAATGACTGTTTGGGATATTGATGTAGTCGCAGTGAGGTTGAATGCCGGATTGAGTTTACCTTTTCCTTTCCAGTTCTATCGCTACTCGCTTGCCACAATCGACATCAATCCATTCGCTGCAGTCTGCAATGAGAGAAACGCCCATATCACGCAGATATTGGAGTACTTCAGACAGGTTTGCAGCATGGGGGTATTCAGAGTTGGAATAAACTTTTTTTCAGTTCCGCAAGGAGTCGCAGCCGTTCCTTCTTGGTGGGGCAGTCTACGAGAATCACGATCTTCCCATTGGAACGTGAGTATTAGCAGTAGTAACCATTACCTCCATTTTTATATTGGAAATTCATAGAAGATAATCCGGATTATAACATCAGAAGTCACTGATCTACAATTTTGTACTATCCTACTTTTTGAAGCATTCGGAAGAGTGGGAAGACTTTTCTAATACGAATTTGAATTACAGCAATAAATTACAGCTATCACGTAACAGACGATCTACACGTGGTGCCTGGCGCGAGACTCACTCTTGCTCCTGGTTCAGTGCTGCAGTTCCAGGATGGAATCGGCATGCTAGTGCAGGTTACTACACTTCCCATTCTTATTTACCTTTGTCTTTCATGTGTCTTTGCCTTTCCGAACTCATTTGTAACGTCTATACACTTGAATCGGTAAATCCCTTGTAGCCAACGAAGTTTTCTGAATTTCGAAACGATTGCATTGATTGCAGGGCGAGTTAGCCCGTTCCGGCTTCGACGAGGACGAGGATAAGTTGATCACATTCACTGCTCGTCCCTTCGTCCTTCCGACTATCGATGACGTCCGTCTAGTAGATGAGGATGGAAGCAGCGAAGTACTCATGGGAAGAGTCGAGGTCAGATAATATTTATAATGATTATAAAGCAATCATCGAAATATTGTCTGCGCAGCGGCGCGCAGCGGCTGATGTAGAGTGGACGAAACACATTTGAAAAGGAGGAGGCAGACGAATTTATGAAAAATTGAAACTCCAAAATGTGAAGAGAGTTCGGATTGGGAATCAGATGAAGCAGTGTATTGCAGGTGCTGGTGGATAACGAGTGGGGTACGGTATGCAATCGTTCGTGGACTGCTTTCCACGCTCAGATGGTGTGCAATCGACTGGGATTGGTGATGGACCCGCAGTATTTTGAGGTGAGAATGAATGATCAATGATACGTTTCATAACCAGTATAACCATATGGAATGGGATTGTTTTCAGTATTTAGTATTTTTTCGATAGATAAAAGATAACAATAATATAATTTGAGAACTGGCGAATCTTTCCTTCTCGGGGCGATCTTCCGATGATCATGGACAATATTCGATGCGAGGAGAATGAGGTCAGTGATTGATTCAGGGAATAGGCCAGTTGTCGGGCCAGAAAATGAGATGCAGTGGAGTTTAACGTTTTTTATCCATTGTGAATGGCTGGTTCGGGAAGACTAAGAAATTTCAAGTAGATGGCATACGGAGATCTAGCAGCCGGTCATGCCTTTGGGCCTAGCGTCAACGACAAATATATTGACGTTGAGGCAGTTTTACCTTTCCCTTTCTAGGTGGACATCACTCGATGCCGTCACGACGGCGTCCGACACAATGTCGCCGCGGGGTGCAGGCCGACGGAAGTCGTCGGTGAGGACTCTCTGCCTTTTTATATTTATTCTATATTTTAATCTCATGAGTATGAGAAAATGTGTGCACAACGAGCATTTCTAGAAAAAAAAGACCATTAAAGTAGGAAGAACCAATGTCCTTTTTCATTACGCGATTGTTCTTGAGGCGTTCGATGTGCGGAGCCTCGATGGGCGGGTGTTCGCTTCTCACTCCTTGCCAATCCACCTACTGTCACTGGTCAGAGGACGATGCACAATTGGAGGATTGAGAAGGTATCGCAGAACATTTTCACTATCTACTTTTTGTTCCGCTGCCGTTTTACAACAAAACAAATGTCGCCTGAAAGATCAATCCATCAATACTCAGGCCGGTGTCTTCGACTTCCGAGCTCCCGAATTCTCAGCTGCCCTTCAAATCGACTGGAATTACCACACGTTCAATAATCTTGAAGTGAGTCACTTCATGAAATGATGCACTCAAACGGGATATAATGTTTAAATGTGTTTCAATGCTCTGCCGAAGAACAAAGAAAACATCAATAAATCCATTCCATTCTAGTGAAAAAATTTTTATGTTTACGTTACAATAAACAAATTTGTATTACTTGCAGGTGCGTGATAACTTCTGGAACGGAATCGACGTCGTCTACAATGATCTCACGAAGAAACCGGCTATTCGGTGATTTCTCAATTTTTATAGAGCTGCCCAATTGAAATCCAAATAGATCTATCAGAACTAAAGAATGAAAACGATGAAGATCGAGGATGTTTTTTTTCATGATTATCACAATTCCTCTCTTGCAGTGATTCCGTGATTACGAACAACAGAAAGAACGGAATGGTCGTACGATCGGCAGGAATCACCATAGAGAATGTGAGTTAATATGACATATTTACGAAACGACCAGGGAAGAAAAATGATATAGAAACGCTTTATTGGTATACACTCCCAGTGTAGGTTGTAGGCACAATAATTGCCGAGGAAAAGTGTAATCTGAAATGAAACATTCGAAATAGTGGAGATTACCGTGCATACCTCTATCCGCCTCCATTCACAGAACATCCGGTAGGATACTTGATAATATTACCCGGACCGCAGAAGAATTTGCGCGTGTTTCCTGTGATAATAATGACTGAAGCTGAAAACAGAAGTAGATACGAACCATTTATAGCTTTTCTGTAATTGACGCAGCACGTTCCCACTTCTGATGGAAAGGGACACAATGCAATGCCGCACGGACCAATATCCTCGGCGAGTCCTCTGAAAGCAACTCGAATACATAATCAATCAACATCAACTCACTTGCAACATCCACATGTTGTATTGCACACTCTCTTTCTCTTCGCTACACTACACGATCCACATGTGGTCGCGCAATGTCCAATAGTCGACCATTCACCCCATCTTCCATTACCATCAGTGCACTCGCGTTTCTGAGAACAGTATGAGAGAATATTGACACTTCTGACGTGCTAGGACTGCTCATCTATCTAGTAATATCAATATCGGTCAGCTAGCTGGGGCGATAGGATAAGTATCGCCACTTGTACAAGGATAAGGGCAGAGTGTTCTAATCGCCGAAAGGATGGTATTGTACGCACCTCTTCCACTTTCTTCATCGGCCACACAGATGTCGTCGTTGTTTTTACTGTTTGTTTTGTAATCGGAGAGAGACAATTGTTCTTTGGATCGACAGGGACACTGGTCAGACCGCAGAAGAAGTAATTTTCTTGGTCTGAAAAAAGCTCTAGGCTAATTCAAGGAATAATCACTTACAGTTGAGCGATTTCACGTAGCTGAAGCAGCAAGTGTTGGTAGGGAACGGGCAGAGGGCAATTCCACACGGCCCGATATCTTTCTCAACGCCACTAAAGAACGGGAGATTAGAAAACCGGATGTGACGGCTCTTTGAACCAATAATTGTAAAATATCGATTTACTCACGTGCACGGGCAACCGGTGCCGTCAATCATCGATTTACATGTTCTTTTTCGCGGTGCATTATGGCATGAACCGCAACTGGTCGAGCAGGGGCCAATCGTCGTCCAGTCATTCCAGATTCCACCGGGTGTACAGCACGCACGCTAAAAACATCTATATGATCGCAAAAAATTCCAATTGTCGGCCACTCTCCCCACACACCACGTGAACAATCGTTTTTCTGCGAAGAATAACTCTGAATCTCGTGTTTCATCACTAGTTTGATTGTTGTTTCCTTGAAGATCACAATATTGAGGCGGTATCGGGCGTTTGAAATGCTCAGCAAAAGAAATGTTTCGGTGCAAACCTCCATCTCCCTCCGACTTCTCGTGCATTCATCAACGAGGAATGTGAAAATATACTCACCTTAACTGGCGTCTCAACAGTGACAGGTTGAGATTGGACAGGTTCAGGGCGAGGTTCATCGGGAAGTGGTCCACAGCCATCAGGATAGAGTCTTGGACTATAAGATCCACAGAAGAAACTATTAGCACGATCTGAAATGGAAACTAGTTGAGGTTAATTAGCCAATGCGCATCTTACAATTCAGCGATTTCACATATTTAAAGCAGCACGTATTTGTAGGGAATGGGCATAGAGCAATTCCACAAGGACCAATGTCCGATGCTTCGCCTCTATAAATTATGAGCATTGTAATCCATCATCATTTACTTTGTACTCACTTGCAACATCCACATGTTGTATTGCACACTCTCTTTCTCTTTGCCACATTACACGATCCACAAGTGGTCGGACATTTACCAATAGTCGTCCACTCACTCCATCTTCCGTTATAGCCAAGAGGGCATTCGGCATCCTAAAATCACTCAAATTTACTCTTCATAATGCAATTGATGAACCTGTTTCGGTGTCGTAGGCGTCGTAGGCGAATAGTATCGATCCGTCGGAGGAATTCTCCTTGATGTAAGTGGTCGTTCAGGTGGAATCCAGAATTCAGAGGACGATTCACGAGCACAGACTACATCCATTCTAAATGCAAAATATGACTCAGATTTGCTTCAATCGGGGGAGCGTACAAATTGGATTGTTCGCTAACACTCATATGCGCATCTTTACTCAAAACTTGTGCGAATTGCGAATCGCAAAAGGACGTTCGATCACGTGGTGGTTCTACAATGAAGATTCGTTGATCGATCGATATCGCGGACTAACGTAGACTGTCAATCGCGCAATTTGTATGCCATGAGAATTCATTATTCTTCGACCATCCATTTTCGCTTGCTGTTACTTCAAGCCAGATAGGGCCGGATCGAACCAATTCTTAAGGCGATTTTTGTTTAGTGATAAAAGATGATGTCTCACCTAGAAGTTGTGTTTTCTCGAGAACGTTTCCCACTACAGGTAATTGTGTTCCACGAGACGAACAGAAGTAATCGGCCTGTGATTTAGTATTATCTGGGTATTGTTGAAAGATTATTTACATCCGAATACGTCATTTTTTTGGGTGCTCTTAGTATACATCTTCTTCCTGCTTTATCGAATCCATCTCCCATAGGACATTGCAAAGGACGGTCTTCAAGGATGAATTAGCAATAATGATTAGAAAAAATGTCAAACCTGTAGTGCAAAGGGCGATCTTATTCGGACCAACCGAAGAGTCGTCAACGAGAAAATTTGAAATCTAAAAATACATTATACAGGAATCAGAAAATGTCGTACCTCAAGAAACATGAGCTGTGCGATATCAGCACTCGGCTTAGTAATATCTGACAGAGGCAAAACATTTCGGCAAGCCTTTCTTGCTTCAGCCATTGATTGCTATAATAATTAAACTAGTGTGTATCACTTCTAGCAATCAAATTGACATAATTGAAGAGTCTGTCACTATTGGATTACGTATTACCTCTTCGGTTAATACAATAGCAAAATAGCAAGCGCGCTCGAAATATAACGTTCGATAGGGAAGGGAATCACATTTCACTTTGACGGTATCCGCTAAATTCAAATATTTTCGAAATATACATAAAAAAAGTCACCATTATGAATTATCGATTGGATTTCGTATGTACGAACTATAGAAGAACTGAGCAAGAACAAGAGCAATTGAAAAACTACCATTGTTGCTTTCTTTCTACTCTATCGCTCTCCTTTTATCTTCCATAGAATATAACACCAAATAAAACATCGGAATGATTCGATTAAAAGTATAAGCCACATCTTTTCAGCTTCGAAAAATTAAGGAATACATCTTATTTAATCTTAGTGAAATTGTATATATATCTGAAAAAAACGGAGTTAGTTCATTTCCTTTCTTTCTATCGATCCCATGGCATCATCGTTTGCTCGAATTGCGATTCAGTCGTAATTTATAAGTTCTTTATTGGAAGTGATCAGAATTCATTAGGCGTTGTTTCACTTGTCGTTGTTTCAATAGCCGCAATTGTCCTTTTTCAGCTCTGAATAACGTATCCCTTGTGTGCCCTGTATAGTCGTCAGTATAAGGCCAATTATGCCCCGTTCCGCATTGAGAATTCGAGTGAATTTGAAATATTGCGAATCTCGATAAGAAACATTTTGAAAACCACTTTATTGCATTGTAAATTACGGTTTTAAGACACTCGCAGTATAGGCTGCTGCAATAGTCAAGGGAAGGAGGAATCTGAAATGAAACATTCGAAAATATACTGATCAGTGTAATTACCACTATGCACAGATGAGACGGTTCTCGACGAGCGATTTTTTGTATGGTTTGCAACATGTTCTTGTAGGAAAAGTGCACAATTTTTGGCTTCCACACGGCTCCGTTTGTTTAGCATCGCCACTAAATAATGAGATGACAACATGCATAGATTCAGTTACAATTAGACTAACGGGCAACCATCTCTCAGACGAGTGCGCGTTCTCGTGTGTTGGCCACACCATCCACAGGGCCCTGATGAGCTGCGGCTCATTGATTTATCATAGAAGGAAGGGTCTCTGTTACAATCGCCCACCCAATTCGACCATTCACTCCAGCAACTTTTCTAGAATAATACCATAGATGTTGCAGCTGTAGGGCGCACTGCGTTCTTACCGGTGGTTTAACGATTTCAGGAGCTGGTTTAGCTGGTTCAGGCTTGGGTTGAGCTGGTTGGCGGGGTTTATTTCGATCTTCGATATTACACTGCCCGACTGGATTCGCGGCAACATTACCCGTACCGCAGAAGAACTGATTCGTATTTCCTGCGATATTAATGACTGGACGTGAAAAAGTGGATACAGACCATTTAATGCTTTTTTGTAATCGAAGCAGCACGTTCCAACTTCTGATGGAAAGGGACACAGTGCAATGCCACAAGGACCAATGTCCTCAGCGGGACCTCTGGAAGACATGTACCTTCAGAGTAAGCAATGCATGCAAATACATGCCACCGTCTCTTCATTTACCACACTTTCCAGCTGTTCAGAGATTATTACCCGAATTGCGAGTTCTTATAATAAATCCAAACCAACTCACTTGCAACAAGCACACCTTGAGTCGCACACTCTCTTTCTCTTTGCTGTACTACACGATCCACAAGTGGTGGCACAGTGTCCGACTACAGTCCATTCGCTCCATATCGATATCCAGAAATCAGCACGACGAGCGCAATCGTCTTTCTGTGAAGAGTATCAGTGAATATACCCGTTTGATTGCTGGTCTTTGAAGATTGTAATGTTGCTATCCTGCTTTTGAGATGTTCAGCAATCGAAATGGTTCGATTAGCGAGCTTGGGATGGGAAAGGAGCAGGGGTAGATCACTAGCCTCCTTCCATCATCCGCATTCACGAAAGTTCGGCAACGGTCTGTCTATGCTAGGAAAGTATAGCAATCTCACGAGAACGGCGGGTGTCTCAACAGTGACAGGTAGAGATTGTACTGGTTCAGGACGAGGTTCATCGGGAAGTGGTCCACATCCCTCCGGATAGAGTCTAGCACTATAAGATCCACAGAAGAAACTATTTGCTCGATCTGAAATGGAAACTCGTTAAGGTTGATTAATGCGCCTCTTACAATTCAGCGATTTCACATATTTAAAACAGCACGTATTTGTAGGGAAGGGGCAGAGGGCAATTCCACAAGGACCAATGCCCGATGCTTCGCCTCTATAAATTATGCGAATTGTAATCTTTCCTCATTCATTCGGTAGTTCTCACTTGCAACATCCACACGTTGTATTGCACACTCTCTTTCTCTTTGCCACATTACACGATCCACAAGTGGTCGGACATTTCCCAATAGTCGTCCATTCACTCCATCTTCCATTATAACCAAGAGGGCATTCGGCATCCTAAATCAGTCAAATGTATACTTGATAATGCAATTGATGAACCGGTTTCGGAGTAGGCGCGATGGTATATCGCACCGTCTCAGCAATTTGTCTTGTGGTAAGTGGTCTCTCGAGTTCAGGAGGAACCCAGAATTCAGAAGACGATTCGCGAATACATACTACGTCCATTCTGAATATACAAAGGAGCTCAGATTAGTATCAACCAAAGACACGCACAAGTTGGATTGATCGCTAACACTCGTATGTGCATCTTTGGTCAACACTTGCGCGAATTGTGCGTCACAAAACAATGATCGATCACGAGGCGGTTCTGTAACGGCCGCTTATTGATTAATCAGAATATTTGACCAACTGAGGCTGTCAAATCGACAAGTCGTATGCCATGAGAATTCATTATTCTTCGACCATCCATTTTCGCTTGCTGTTACTTCAAGCCAGATAGGGCCGGATCGAACTAATTCTTAATGGGATAGTTTTATAAGCAAAGAAATCAACAGTAGAATTATTGCAATGTCTCACCTAGTAGATCTGTTTTCTCGAGTACGTTTCTCACCACAGGCAATTGTGTTCCACGAGACCCACAGAAGTAATCGGCCTGTGGTAAATAATTATTTGGGTATTTGTGGAAATAATATTTACATCCGAATAGGTCATCTTATTTGGTGCTCGAAGAACACATTTTCTTCCTGCCTTATCATATCCATCTCCCGTCGGGCATTGCAAAGGACGATCTAGAAATAGGAATGAGAAGCAAAGAGAAGGCGAAATTTCAAACCGGTAGTGCACAGGACGATCTTATTCGGGCCAACCGAAGAGTCGTCAGTGAGAAAATTTGACAGCTAAATATTGTTATTGAAGGGCGATAAAGATCAAGAACCTCAAGAAACATGAGCTGTGCGATGTCAGCGCTTGGCTTAGTAATATCTGACAAAGTCATGACACTTCTGCAAGCATCTCTTGCTTGAACCATTGATTGCTGAAATAAATTAAACTATTGTGTATCATTTCGAGCAATTAAATTGACATAATTGAAGAGTCTGGCACTCTTGGATTACGTATTACCTCTTCGGTTAATACAATAGCGAAATAGCAAGCGCGCTCGAAATATAACGTTCGATAGGGAAGCGAATCACATTTCACTTTGACGGTATCCGCTAAATTCAAACATTTTCGAAATATACATCAGAAAAGTCACCATTATGAATTATCGATTGGATTTCGTAAGCATGAACGATGGTAGAAGAACTGAGCAAGAACAAGAGCAATTGAAAAAATACCATTGTTGCTTTCTTTCTACTCTATCGCTCTCCTTTTATCTTCCATAGCTTACAACATCAAATAAAACATGGAATGATTCGATTAAAAGAATAGGCGACATTTTTGCGGAATCTATAAATTGCGGAATTTTTCATGTTTGATCTTTGCGTGCTATCATTTATACCCGGAAAAGGAGTAATTTCATTTGTGCTTTTCAGTTGTGATTTAAAAAAAATTTATTGGTGAGCCTCAGTTAGAGGTGAAAAATCATCAGTATATTCAACAGTGTCGTAATCGAGCGCCTTAGCAGCCATCAGGATATAGTTTGACACTATCGACTCCACAGAAGAAACTATTTGTTCGATCTGGAATTATTTGATCCTCGTAAATTAGAAAAATTATCACTTACAATTTAATGATTTGACGTATGTCTTGCAACAAGTTGGTGTAGGGAAAGGACAAAGGGCAATTCCACAAGGACCAATGTCCGATGATTCGCCTCTGGATATCACATTATAATATTAATAAATGAAAACGAACTAACGGACAACATCCACACGTTGTGTTGCATACTCGCTTCCTTTTAGCCACATTACACGATCCACAAGTGGTCGGACATTTACCAATAGTCGTCCATTCACTCCATCTTCCTTTACCATCAGTACAAACGGCGGGTTTCTGATAAACGTATGTTCAAATTTATATCAGAAATGTTGTCTTTGATGTTCAACTGAAATGCGATAATGAAAAGTATCTTCTAACCGGTTCTTCGGTTACAGGATAGTGAATAACAGGCTGATTGTAGGGTACTGTAGCTCCTGAGCAATCATCAACATATAGTCTAACACTATCCGCTCCGCAGAAGAAACTATTTGTTCGATCTGAAATTATTCAATCTTCAATATTCCTAAAAAATATTCCATACAATTTAAACACTTCACGTATTTAAAACAGCAAGTGTTTGCAGGGAAAGGACATAGTGCAATTCCACAAGGACCAATATCCGTTGCCTCGCCTCTAAAAAACTTGGAGTTGGAGTTACATTAAAACAAAGCCAACTTACTTGCAACATCCACAAGTTGTGTTGCACACTCTCTTTCTCTTCGCTACACTACACGATCCACAAGTGGTTGGACAGGCCCAATTGTTGTCCATTCGCTCCACTTTCCATTACCATCAGTACACACGGGTTTCTGTATAAAAAAATTAATTATTGGTATGAGTATGATATAATTTTTTTAAAGCGGTGCTCGAGTCTGATGACTTATTATGACTGATTATGATATTCTGACCGTAAGTTCAGTAGTCGTTGCTTCGGTAGTCGTGGTTTCAATAGCCGCTATTGTCCTTTCATCTCTATAAGATGTATCTGTAGTTCTCCCTGAGCAATCGTCAGTGTATGGCCAAATATTCCCCATTCCGCAGAAGAAACTATTCGTTATCCCTGAAATTTGAATAACTGTATCTCCCGGAACATTATGTGAGATGTATCTTACCATTCAGAGATTTGATATATATGCCGCAACATGTAACTGTAGGAAAAGGGCATAAAGCAATTCCGCAAGGGCCAATATCCGATGCTTCACCCCTGAAATAATTTGGCGATTTAAATCAATTATTCCTACTCACTTGCAACATCCACACGCTGTATTGCACACTCTTTTCCTCTTAGCAACACTACACGATCCACAAGTGGTCGCGCAATGACCAATAGTTGTCCATTCACTCCATTTTCCATTCCCATCAGTACATACGGGTTTCTGAGATTAGTTTGCACAATTGATCATTACGACATGTTAAGTCATAGCGTATTTGCAATTATTAGTATGTACTGACCGTTAATTCAGTAGTCGTTGTTTCGGTAGTCGTAATTGGTCTTTGTTGAATGGTGTAAGATGTATCTGTTGTTCGTCCTGAACAGTCGTCAGTATACGGCCAAATACTGCCCGTTCCGCAGAAGAAACCATTTGTACGCGCTGAAATTGTGACCACGCGTTAGTCCAGAACAATCCGGAGTTGTATCCTATCTCACCATTCAAGGATTTAAGGTATGGTTTGCAACAAGTAGGTGTGGGGAATGGACAAAGCGCAATTCCACAGGGACCAATATCAGAAGCTTCGCCTCTGAACGGAGGGAGGTCGTCAAATTCAATGAAAATCAACTCACTGACAGCATCCACATGTTGTATTACAAACTCTTTTCCTTTTAGCCACATTACACGCTCCACAAGTGGTCGCACAGCGCCCAATAGTCGTCCATTCACTCCATTTTCCATTACCATCAGTGCACACGGGTTTCTAAGCAAAGTACGCGCTAAATATAGGTCTAGTTCTGATTTTCGTTTGTATTTTTTAGCGATGATCATTTTAAGTCTGATGTCTTGTTATTAATGAAATGGATAGTCTAACTGCTTCAGTAGTAGTCGTTGCTGGTTGAGTAGTCGTATCTTCTGGATCAATGTGCATTGTGATTATCCGTTGTTCTTTGCGGCGACCAGAACAGTCATCAGCGTAATCGGGAATATTCCCATCTCCACAGAAGAAATAATTAGTTCGCTCTGAAACAAGAAAGGTTGGACGGAACTAAATGCGTTTGTTTCACCATTCAAAGATTTCCGGTAGGTGAAGCAGCAAGTCTTCTGTGGGAACGAACACATGGCAATTCCACAGGGACCAATGTCCTCTGCTTTGCCTCTTAAATCGTTTGGGCATTATTATCCCCGAGCAGCACCTCACTTGCAGCAACCACACGTTGTATCGCACACTCTTTTTCTCTTGGCCACATGACACGATCCACAAGTGGTCGGACAATGTCCGATAGTCGTCCATTCACTCCATTTTCCTTTACCATCAGTACACACGGGTTGCTGGGAATATTGGTTCTTACGTGTTCTAGTTAGAAGTAATATTGAAATAATAATGGAATTTGCGAGTCTACTTTAGAAACCTATTGCTAATCACCTGTGGTCGAAACTCGTGGTTGTAGATAATGGACGTACCGTTTCCTCAATCTTCCTCAGTTCCTCAGTCGTCGTCGTTGTCCTTACTGTCGTCGTTGTGGTCGGAGCAGCTGTCGTTGTCGTTGTTGTAGTTGGAGGGAGACAATTGTTCCATGGATCGACAGGGACACTGGCTGGGCCGCAGAAGAAGTAGTTTTGCTGGTCTGAAAAAGGATCTAGACTGATCCCGGGATTAGTAACTTACAATTGAGCGATTTCACGTATCTGAAGCAGCAAGTGTTGGTTGGGAACGGGCAGAGGGCAATTCCACACGGGCCGACATCTTTCGCAACGCCGCTAAAGTTTCGGGTACTTTAGAAAATGTGGATATGTATTTACTCACGTGCACGGGCAACCGGAACCATCAAACATCGATTTGCATGTTCTCTTTCGTGTTGCATTATGGCATGAACCGCAACTGGCCGAGCAGGGGCCAATCGTCGTCCAATCACTCCAGATTCCACCGGGCGGACAACACGCACGCTGAAATCGTATGCCTAACGTTTCGGCTCCGTTTCACAGTACCGCAGTTGTTGTAGTAGGTTCGGTAGTCGTAGTTGTCGTGGGTTCCGGAGTTGTTGTGATAGTAGTTGTTGTCGTCTGGAATATAGCAGCTACTAAAACGCATATTTGGGCACTGCGAAACGCCTTCTTGCTATATTTTATATGACACTTACAGTCGTCGTAGTCGTAGGTGTAGTTGTCGTTGTGGTAGGCTTCGGCGTCGTTGTAGTCTGAAACTTTATCGCTTTATGCACTGACCAAAATCGCATATTAATGTCTTTGATTAATTACCCACCGTAGTGGTGGTGGTCGGTTCTGGTGTAGTTGTGGTTGTGGTGGTAGTTGGAGTAGTGGTCGTGGTCGTGGGCTTCGGCGTTGTTGTTGTCGTTGTTGTAGTAGTCTGCAAAAAATGACCAAAAGCGCATGCTAACTCCTTTGAGTTATTACGACATTTTCTGCGTAACCGGTGTTAGTGTACGCAGAATGAAGCATATAATCTTTTCATCGAGATTTCCCATTCTAACCGTTGTTGGCTTGTGCAGAGGGCGCACTGCGGGAAGAGGGGCGCAGTTGGGAGGATACTCGGCAGGATTATCTAATCCACAGAAGAAACTCAGTGTGCGAACTGCAATAATTTAGCTTCCAGGTGTATTTGGAAAATGTCATACAATTCATGGACTTCTTGAAGTTCAAGCAGCAGGGCTTCCCAGGGAAGGGGCACAGTGCAATTCCACAGGGACCAATGTCCTCTGCTTCGCCTCTGAATCGATTTGGGTATCGCATTCTATCCACAGTGTCTTCCACTCATTCCTTTCATTAACTTACTTGCAACATCCACACGTTGAATTGCAAACTCTCTTCCTCTTGGCCACACTACACGATCCACAAGTGGTCGCGCAATTGTCAACTCTCTGCCATTCACTCCATCGCCCATCACAACCATCACCATCGGGTTTCTGAGATGAATAACTCACCAGTAGATAAAGGCCAAAAGGTTAGACCTCTGTTGGGGAGGATGTCTCTGATTTCTCCTTTTCTGGCGACTCTGATGGCTTGGGTGGTTCTATCACCGTCCAGAAGTACGACGCCGACTCACGAATACAGATCACGTCCATTCTGAATTCATTCTGTTAGTTCTGTATTGAAGAGCCGCTTCTTCCTAATGACTTCCGTAAAGATGTAACTAAGTTCGAAATACGGATACACGTATGTTTATTTCACATGTTCTCTTTCCGGTCAGAGCTGCGAGAGATTGCGTGGCATGAAGAGACAATTTACCGTCTCGTAAAATCTAAAGAAGTAAACGCACAATTCGGACTGCCCGGCGATACTTGTGTACGATTCCTTGTTCAGTACTTCTGCGAATTTATCATCGCAGTAGGACGATAGAACGTAAGGGGGTGCTTCAAGGATAAGATATTGATTGAACTGGAACAATAGACCAACGCAGTTTATCCACTGCGCAAGTAGTGTGCCATGTATGGGGATTCTCAACCGGCCATCCTTTTCCCTCCGCGCTTACTCCTAACCAGACTGCAGTAGTTCTCTCGGAATCTGAATTTAGTTGTCAACAACAAAAACAAGGCTCCATGACGAAACAATGGCTCACCATATAGCCTCGTTTTCTCAACAACATTGTGGATAATTGGCAGCTCGGCTCCTCGTGAAGAACAGAAGTCGGCAGCCTTTGAATTACCGACTAATTTAGTATTTTTTGGGAACGAAATTACATCAGGGTAGGTCATTTTCTGCTGTGCCTTCAGCACACACTTTCCTCCTACTTTCTCATAGAATTCTTCGGTTGAACATTGCAAACCACGTTCTGAAAATATGAATTGGAAATAATAATTGAATAAATGGCGGACTGAAAGAGCAAAGTGCAATCTTGTTATGCTTCGCAGAAGAATTGTCCACGACGAAATCAGATGTCTAAAAGTTGTTGATGAAGTGCTAGAAAATATTCCTCACCTTTAGAAATAACTGTTGTGAAATATCTTCACTCGGCATGGTAAGCTTAGCCGAAGGCATGGCTTTACTGCATAAACTTCGCGCTTGCCCTACTGTTAGAAGGCCCTTCTTCAATTCATAGATATTATAACGTGGGATATTAAAAGAAGTTACCTTGTCGTTTATAATCGCAAAAAAACAAGTATGATCGAAATAAAATGTGCGATACGGAAGGATCTCGCACTTCACTTTGTATGTATCCTCTGAACTCACGTAATTGTGTTTGAAAATGGTCAGAAATAAGTCACCATTATGAACTGTCGGTTGGAAGGTGTACGTTCGAACGATCGGAAAACTGAACAGAAGCAATAGAAAAACGACCATCGCCCTTCGTTTTCCCTTAGAGGATTCAGTCGCTGCCGTTTTATCCGTAGCCACCGCTCATAACTAGAGTAATAAAGGCGCACGAACGTCAATGTTCGAACGCATAAATCTTGGTCTTCAGTGGCTCATATATAGAGGACAGCGACTAGGGAAGTTTGATCTATGCGTTCTATTATCTATTCAAAGTACCTGTTTCAACCGGATTAGTAACAGCGCCCGAGACAAATGCATTGAATAATGGGAATATTTATCAACCATAAGAAAAAAGGCAAAAAAGTAATTTTTTCCTGTGCATTTCGTGCTCCCATCCGAACGCTTTCATAAAATTCTCATGTTTCAGGTGCTTCTCTCTCGCAGTGGAGAGGCGGGTCTCCGATACGATCCTCGCGTCTCTGGATGGGAACAGACGGATATCGTTAGTTGGTTGACTCACAAGGAACAACCTGAAGCTGAGGTGAAACTACATTTTAATTGAGTAGGGTCGGATTTGAAAACAGTTTCAAATGCAATGCTAGGTCCATAGAGAAATGTCTTTTTTACTGACAGGATACGTTGATCAAGATACTCAGATGACCAAGTGTCTCATTCAGGCGAACAACGTGTACTACATTCCCAATCGATCCGTCAGTAAATTGCAAGTCTTCGAGTCTCAACTAAATCAGCGAAAGTTCCTCGTCGCTGTGGCCAATGATGATTGCCCGCTCAGTAAGATTCATTTTATTGACACATTTCCAAAGTACACTTGAACAACGTTCTCCGCTCCTACTTTGTAATCCTTGTGAAACGTATCCGAATTTTGCGAAAAAATACATTTGTGATCTTTGACCTTTGTTCAGATCCCTCTGCTCCGTGCACGTATGAAGTGGAGATGCTCGCATCTGGATGGGAGTACGGAATGGACAGCAAAATGGCAGTTCAGGTGCTACTTTTACTGTTTTATGGTCACTCAACGCCGAGCAAAGAACTGGAAGATGGGGCACTCTTGGCCCATGGACCCTTCGTTGCACGGCGTGTCTGCTACTTGTTCTATCGCCAACGATTTGGGTGTATCACGGAAACAATTTCATTATAAATTGCAGATCGTTAATCCGGCTGGAAATGAGACGGATGAGGATGCGATTCTGTGGGAGAAGGGAACGGGAAGGAAATGGAGTGCGAGGAAGGATCATATTAGGTCAGGAGTGTCTTCTAAAATTTTACAAGCTCCTCATTTCGACATTCACTGTCCTTTTTTCTGAGAGTTAGAATGCGTGAAAATATTGAACATTTATTGTAGAAATTGTTCTAGAGTAGAGACTGACTCAGTAAATTGAATTTATTTCCTTCTCAGATTCCCACTAGTGACAAGCGAGCGATCTCTCATGGTTCAATACACGCGATCGAGAGGAAAACCCAAACTCGTCCTTCTCTTCCTTTTCCTCGATAGTAAGTCCTCTTGATCGAAAGGCGAATGAAAAAAATTAGTGAAAATCAATTTATCAACAACAAATATATTCTCATTGAAAGGGAGTGACGAATACTTCCGTAGTGGAAGACATGTTCAACTGAAATAACATTTAATACAATATTGCATGCGGCAATGAACTCACATCCTGTCCTTGATATCATTGACACATTTCGAATCGACACTTTTAATTTAAAACAAAATGAAGATTCGAAGCAGGTCTGTTAGCATTGAAACAAGTGATCCGCATTGAGAGTGCGCGACGAATTCATCCGTACTTGAAAATATGTTCAACTGAAATAAATTCTCTTATAATGTGGAAGGCGATAATGAACTCACAGCCTGCCTTTGATTTTCAAGCGACATTTACGTCCTCTTTTTTGTGGTATCTTTTATTCTTCGAATCTAACAGATGAATTGAGCCTGAAATACATGCGCAATTAGAAAAAGACAATAAAAGTGTGCAACCATTTCTCGAATCGATTCGATGGCATTATCGGCGATAGAAATCGTGTAGAGATTTCAATCTGTATTAGAAAAGGATTAGTTCGGGAAAATAAAATCCATTGAAAAGAATTCATTGACAAGGAAACATTGCTCTAGTAGTAACAACTAACAGACAGGTAGCCAGATGCCTACTTCAATTCGAAATCATCTTTTGTATCATTTTTGATTCAAAAGATTTAATACAAAAGAGGTACCAGAGCTGTTCTCTATGAACGAATGGTGCTTCAATCATTTTGATAAATCATAACACGATTTTAGAAGCCAGTTGGGCTACTCAGACAGGTAGCCAGATGCCTACTTCAATGCGAAATCATCTTTTGTATCACTTTTGATTCAAAAGATTTGATACAAAAGAGGTACCAGAGCTGTTCTCTATGAACGAATGGTGCTTCAATCATTTTGATAAATCATAACACGATTTTAGAAGCCAGTACTCAGTGTAAAGCAAGGGAAAGAAAGAGAAATGTTGCGAATGCCCTTCTCTCCGTCCTTTTCTCTCTCTTGCTTACACTCTTGCAATCAAACCCGAGAGAGAGTGAGGGAAGGAGAGAAAAGAGAGAGAAAAAGATGGATGCAAAAAAGTCTGCGAAAAGAGTACACATTAGGGTTGGCCAAACGAGGCTTGCGGGCTCGCAACGATGGACGTGCTTCTAAAATCGTGTTATGATTTATCAAAATGACGCGAGAGAGGAGGCGAAAAAGAGAGGGAGCAGACGAAAGTGGGGAAGGAGGGACAAAGTGCGAAATAATTTGGAATAGAAAGAGAGTGTGTGGAGTCTTAGAGAGGAATGAGAGTGCAATTTCTCTCTCTCGACGAGAGGCAAAAATGCCTGCACTAGAGATTTGTACTCACAGACGCTGAAATAGGGGAGACGTATGATAAAAAGTAACAAACAAGTTTTATTTCAAAATAAAATGGTAGTTTTCCAATATGGATGGCGATAAACCGTTTTCCTAATAATTTATACGTTTATACTTTTTAGCGCAAGAATATCTGGATCGATTCGTGCACCTCTACGAATCTAGAGTGGAAGATAATGCTTACGGTGGGTTACTGTAGTCTCCCTGAATATTTATTAGCCTTTGGTACTGTAGCTATCCCTTACTTATTGATTGAACTGCTTCCCTAACATATCGATTAGACAACAATAATTATTGATTGATACCAGGTTTCTCATCCGCTCACTACTCCAATTCGTCATTTGCCGATGGCACGCTGACGAATAGATGGGATAAGGAGAAGTTGTGGTTCCAGAAGGTAAAGATTTAGTTTATTTTACTCACTAATTTCGTTCGTTTACTAGTCCCACAAATGTGGAAAGGAATTGATGATGAATGTTTACAGGTCAATTTCACTCGTAACTCGGAATCAGTCATCTGGATCCACTCGCCACAGCACCAAGTGCTGCCAGGCACTCCTATCGCTGAGGTTGGAATTTATTTTCGAAATATGTTGCGGAGTTGCTCAGATATGTTTCATGGTGCCAATGTAAAGTTCTAAAAAATACATTCAATAATGATTTGGGAGATGGCTTTTAAAATGAAGAGACTTTAAAAAAATAAACATAATTGCTTTCCAGATCACGTACCACCTCGATAACTGTTCACTCGTGGACAACGGAGGAGTGATCGAATCGCATCGAGATTCTTACGCATCGGCTAATGTATTCAACTGGATAGTTTGGTAAGCTCTCATAAAACATTGATTAATAATTGAACCACAAACGCCTCGTTTTCGCCTATTCACTGCCATGGTTGAGAGGGCACGCCTGAGAAAAATTAGTGAAGCATTGTTGGCTGAAAAATTCATTGATTCCAGGTCAAACACGTTCGCGAACAACACCGGAACTGGTTTCTCTGTCCGGCTACCGGACACTTACGATCTACTCTCCAGCAAGACACATTCGTTCCGGGTTAGTAACGCGAATCTCGGCAAACTGCTAACTGAATGTGAATCAAATTTAAATTCGCTTCAGATGACTGAAAATCGCTTCGAGAACAACACGGGCTTGCGAGTGCTGTTGGATGGTTACTACGCATTCGCCAATATTTCATCAAATAATTTCACGGATAACTGGGCCCCCGATCGCTTTGGTAAATTAGGAAAATTTTAGACTCTTATAACTCTTATAACCGAATTCAGGAATTCTCGAAGTGGCCGGTATGGAGAAGCATCTCGTGATGGAGAGGAATCGATTCTTCACCAACTGGGTAAGCTTGTCAATTTATTTAAAATAAAATAAATGCACATTCAAAAATAAGAAAATACATATAATAATAATTCAGGGTCAATGGATGATTCGTACGGCGATGACTTCCCATTCTCTTCGATCACTCGCGGCTCCAATTCCCGCAATGATTCAGTACAATTACGTCCAGTTCAACCACTTCATCAAGGTTATTTTTATTCCATTCCATGATTCAGTTTCATCAATTCATTCTGCGAGAATGATTTAATGAATTCGCCATGAAACTCAATTGAAACCAAAGAATATTGCCAAAAATGGAGTAAAAATTATGTGATCGTTGATCTCTTCAGAAAGTGGAGGACTACGTCGATATGTGGCCTCGATCGTATGCGATTGGCTGCTTCGGCAGTCAGAAGGTATCGATTTTCCATATTTTAATTATTTATGAAATTAAAACATTATTACAGATGGATGTCCACTTCAATCGTCTCAAGAACGTTCTGCTCGATTTTGAGCTGGTTGCTGGCGGAATTGTAAGTGGTATTCAGAATTTGATTTTAAAGTTTTACCCTAAACATATTGAATAATGAGTAATATTGCAGCCACTACGCGTTGAAGATTCGATGAACGTAACGTACAATTGGTGGGGAGTGGCGAACGAGGCTCAGGTACATCCACTTGAAGATTATAATTTCCAATTATTTCATATGAATGCGATTGCCACAATAAGAATGGTATTTTAGATCGCCCAACGAATCTTCGATGTGGACGATTGGAATACGTACACGATGGCACGATATTCGCCATTCTTCGTCACTGAGGAACACTTTATCAACTTCTGGTGGAATCCGAGCATTGTGAGTCAAAATTATCGAATATTAAAATGAATTAAAGAAATGTTTATCCCTGTGCTCCTTATCGTTCACGAATTCTGATAGTAATATTTCCTGAAGTAGTTCCAAATAATTATACACAGGGTCAACTGGCTACGGCGGACCATGTGGAACCGGGCGTTGACGATCTCAAGGGGCGAATGTACGTAACGAAGAATCTCACTCTGATTAAGGTTCGGTAGTAAGCTATCGAGAAATGATTGTAATCTACCACGAGTACAGGAAAGATGGCCCGTGTTCCCGAACTACTACAAACCCTTCCGACCGTACAGAATAGTGAGAGATCTCACGATTATGCCCGGAGCAACGCTGTTTGTCGGTGTGTTTTACGTCTAAATTGTAGCAATAACATTCTCGAGATAGAGTAGACAGTCAATGTTTAAACGTGTTTCTTGTTTAGAATCTGGCGTCGAAGTGCATATCTGGCCGAATGTTCGAATTCTCGTCCTGGGCAATTTGGTTACGGAAGGAACACTTTGGGAACCAGTCCGATTCAAGGTATGCGCACTGTCATTTATGATGAAGATCTGGCCATTTATTTCAGAAATTAATATATTTGATTTAGCCAATCAATACGACAGAATACGATGAGATCAAGGGAAGGATCGGGACGAGGTACAAGAGATCGGCCATGGGAGAGAATGAAATTGTGAGAAAACAATCACATATACCTAAGATTGAACAAAATCCCTTCCAGGAAGAAGATGAAATAGAGGGCAGTTGGCTAGAGGGAGGAGGTCCGTTCATTCGACAGTTGGAAGAACCTGCAAGAAGAATCAGATCTTCGACCAGAAAGAGGAACAGAAGAAGTGATGTGGAGCAGAAAGTGATGGAGTATATAAGGAGGAAGAGGGCGGCGTTTGATAGGTAAGGCTTTTTCATTTAAATTACATTCATTTATAATTGATTTATTACAGAAAACGAGCCGACATTGTCTACAAGCAATTCCCCGCTCTGAAACGTGACGATCCGTACTATCAGACGTTTGAGGTCCGTACCACTTCACATATTCTTATCTTCTTTTGCCTACTTTATAACAGAGAAAAGTTGTTAACATTGACAATATTGACCCTTCTTCAATTTGGGTTCTTTATGAAACACATGGCAGTGTCCCCTAAACCTTAGTTCGAAATTCGGTGGTTGCTTCTGACCGGTGAAAGAATTTGTGCACTTAATTAACCTTCATTTCGAACTCAATCATCTCAGATCCGTCTGAACACGGCCAATAGCACTCGAGGGCCTCACGCTGGATTCGTTGAAGCGCTCAATGCGACCACCGGAGAAGTCATTCCACTGTGTGATCGACAATTCACGCTCAGGTATGTTTCAGAAAGTGTTCAACGACTAAGGCGATTCCTGCTCCCAGTGCGCGTCTGATTTCTGAATACCAATAAAAATTGTAATCTCAGGAACGCGATGGTGGTCTGCCGACAGTTGGGCATGGAAACTCAAGCAGCACAGCATTGGGTGACGCCCCAATGGGATTATGATCCAAGGTGAGGAAAAAGCTCGAGGATATCATTGAATTATCTAAATTATTTAAAACAACAACAAAATCACAGATTACGCCTAGTCAAAACGTATGTGGAGCCACGCGAATGCAGAGGAGAAGAGATGAGGTGAATAAATACCTTTCGTATATTCTTCAAATTCATGAAGATTCTTTTGACTTTGATCAGATTGGGTCAATTTCATTTTTAAAAATAAGCGAATATCAGACTGGATGAGTGCCCCCTTCGTCTGACTGGTAACGATTCCCAATGGATGTGTATGGACAATGAACACTTCAATTATGTACACTGCGGAATGAACAAGAGTCTGAGCAGGTATGGGAGAGATCAAAGATCAAACTTAGAATATTGTATTCAGTGAGTACATCGGCAATTGGGGAGGAATTGCGTTCGCCCATGACGAATACGATTTTGACAAGCAGCAATCGAAAGGTTGGTCTAATTTACATTTTCAATCCAGGGAAGGTAAATATTAAATTACAGACCCGTCATTCCTACTGCACACGGAGATCGTGGGAGGAGGACATGGTCATAATGACTCACTGCAGAGTGCAGGTCAGTGGAATCCGATAAGAACTGCCAATCGTCCAGTTTGGCAGTACCTTTTACAAAGGATTGGTTTAATATTTTTATCTTATAGAAAACTTTATTTGCAGGTCTGCAACTTTTCTTCCGTTCACCAGCCATCAACAATGTCAACATCACCAATTCCAGTCTACATGCAGTACAAGTGAGTGATGCTAGTACCTTTTTGATACAGTACCTTAATCTACTCTCAGGTGATTTCCCCTCGGGACCAACTCGTGCTCAACAACGTCAATATCACGGACAACAAGGGGCACGGGCTGCACGTCCTCACGATGAATCTGCAGGCATCTGGACCTGCGAGTGGTGGGCATTTCGATATTATTGATTTTCTCTGAGAATAGCCAATCATGGTCACCTTTGAGTGTCTATGACCATGAAGAACAAATGACATTGAAAAATACATTGTAGCGGACGCACCCCTCGGCCCACTCACCCTTCCGTATCTCTCACCGGGAATGATCAACATGTGTGCAGCGACGAAAACTATCACTGTGCAAGGTAATTTACCGATCAATCAACGACTTGTTGCATAAATTTTGTTCGGTTATGCTCCACAATCGGTTCATAACGAGAAAAGCTCCGACTATAAGCTGGTCATAAGCAGTATTCGAAGAATAAAACCAATAAATTCCCAGGTCGAATAATTCTCTACTACAAGTACGACTCACGGCCCGTAGACTGCGTCAAACATTTCATAGGAACTGGAGGAAGGAAGTTATCGTTTCGAATACTCAAAGTAAGTCGATGCATGAAGCGATTGCAGCGCTAGTAGTCGAACTGTCGACTAAAACCAAATTGCCGGTCACCGTCAGAATGCACTTTTTCCCGTACATCCATCAATGACATTTTAGGCGAATTTCTATTCATCCTTCGTCGATCTCGGTCGTCCGGATGCCCTTCGAGTCTACGCTTCGGCAACTTTCTCATCCGCTTTCCTCCTCGCTGACTTCCGAGCTCCGCCCTCAGCACAAGACCTCTACACGACACCTGAAGCGGCCTTTGTGAGTTATTGGAATACAACGTGGCTCGGCCACCCCAAATTCTCCTGGGACGGTCAGATGATGATGAAGCTCGAAATAACAGTAAACATTCCAGAACTTTCCATCACTGTCAAACACGGTGAAAACGACGATGACTGATCCTCTATCGGCCGAGCAACTCGCACTCCATCTGAGGGCATCGGCTGCTGATGGTAAGAAACTATCCTATTCTAGTTATGTAAAGTCATGTTATGGAAAATAATCTTTCCGAAGGGCCTGCTAAACACCAAAATGCAATCATTCATTCAAGGAATCTACGGCTTCATCGCTGAGGTCGTCGCTCTGCCGGGAACGCCCGAATCTCGTTCGTTTATTTTATACACATTTTCACCATGAAATAACTGATAAAATGAATCTGAGTGAGTGATAAATTCACAGTGAAACTCAACCGCCTGAAATCCAGAACGCCGGTGACACAATTCTTGCAGGCACAGTGAACGAAGTTTCCCTGCGGGCATCAAGGATCGAGAGGAACGACCAGGGTGCATTCTCCTATGCTAATACTGGTACGTCATTTTTCATTGTTTATATTCTCACAATCAGCAACTTGTCCATAAATTCATATGAACGGAACTGCGGTTCAACAGGGTCAAAATGTAGAAAAATAACGAAAGTTCCTTCCTTTCAGGCGAAATTTCTCCCTCTGTCACCGTCGAAGATTGTTCCTTTTCCTTCAATGGCATCCATCTCTACGGCAACATCTCCAGCAGCATGCAGGCTGTCGAGATGCGATTGCACAACACCATGGTAATCTTTCTTTTTTGTGATGTGATATTTAAAAAAAACATAATACAAACGTGTCTACATGTATACTAGAAAACCAAATAGTAAAGTGAATATTTTGATCATCCTTTTCTATTTCAGCAATTGCTCTTCCGTGGTAATTCTCTGGTCTCAAATCGTGGTGGTCTTCTCATCGCTGCTCGTTCCGCTTCTGCCGTCGCCCGATTGAATGCCGTAGTGAAGAATAATCTATTCTCGAGAAATTCGAACAGCACGGCGATTGCTTTCTTTGGGAATGATTATCAGGTGTGTTTTAAAGGACGACGAAACTCCTCTCCTCTTCCTTCCTTCACTTTGCATGCTGGCCCTCCTTTTGCACCGCGAATCTTGATTTTGCCTGAGCCCTGTAGAAACTTTGAAAGGTTGTAGCTCACTTCAGAATTGAGCTAGAGCTTAAAAATTGGGGAATCACTTTGGTTTCAAGGTGCCAACCCGCTAATATTGTCAGTCTTCGAAAACTTTGACTTTCGTACTCCTTTAAGATTTTTAGTGACAGCGAATCGATACTACCGGGCGTTGAAACGAATAGATGATATCGTTGTGGTGAAACACATCCTGATATCACATCACAATTTTAATTTAAAAAAACACCTTGTAAATAAAATGTGAACATATATTTTTTTGTAAATTTCAGACGGTCCTTCTCCTCAACAATATCATCACACAGAACTATGCGCCGTACTTCGAGACCGTTCTAGTAGAGGTGAATTATTTTGGATTATGTTAGCTCCTATCAACGAACCCCACTGTTGTCGTTTTGCTATACTATTGTATTGGCGATGGAATTGCCATGGGAATTGTAGCTACCATATTCTGATTACCGTATTTCAATCAATAATTCTCAGAGTGTGGCTCTCAACGCAACTCTCAACGTCGTGAGTAACAACACGGGATTGCACACAGTGGAAACGAGAGGACATACGAGAGTTGCACAGGTAGGTCTGTTCTCGCCTCTTCATTTTGTGTCTTATCACTCGTCAGACAGGGAAACGAAGGCGTATTGCGAGCTGAGAGAGATCCACCTACTTCATGAAAAATAATCAGTAGTGATAACAGCTCTTTCAGGATGGTCACACCTTCATTCGTAACGTGTTCACTGACAATCTCGCCCTTGGACACGGTCATCAGTACAAGGTACATGATTTGTATTTTTTTCAAATCCCTGATTGAAAGGAATTAAAATCAGCCGAATTCTATGAATATCACCGCATCGCGAAGCATACTTCAACTCAAATAACCACATTGAGTTTAATATTTGCAGGAGCACTTCGGTTACTTCCCCGATGATCCCAAGTGGCCGGATGAGTTCAACCTCCGACCGAAGCGACAGGTACAGTATCCTCCCCTGAAGACTAATTTCAATATTTATTCTCGCAGGTGCTCTCACAAAGCGGCGTGAGTTTTGATTGGTGGACACACGTTGGAACGGAGACTGAACGGTGAGTGATCTCAGTCCCAATTATCGTCAGATTCTTTTCCATTCATAACGTAACCTCATCCCGGAGAATCTCGCTTCTAATTTGTTGAGTATTTCAAACGCACGATATCGACCGGAAAAGGTCGTTTGGAGCCAGAACCAATCCCTAAATTCAGGTACCGCTCAACGATCCTCGCTGGTTCTTCGCAGCAGCACTTTACTGAGAACGTCTTCAACAATCCGGGCAACGATTATGAATTGACGACGACAAAGCATACACAGTGAGAAAGTTGACTAGAATTATAATTGTTCGACTTAAAATAACTAATTAAATACCATATTAATAAATATTATTGCAGATATGATCTGGGCGTAGTCGACGCGAAGAACAACTACTGGGGTTATCCTGGCACGGAATCTGTGGCGGCAGGAAAGATCAGAGATCAGGTATTTTAATGTATCGTTTATAAAATGTTAATTAAATTTTTAGAGCGACTACTCTGCACTTATTCGCGTGGACTTCCGACCGGTGCTCGAGAGCAATCAGACTTTGGTAAGTTCCCGTTTATTGAAAAATAATTTCAACTATGTTTCACAGTCATTTCATATTTTGAATTGGAGACGCATGTGTGATTTATCTCCGTATGCTTGTCAAACGGCATAAAATAATAAATTGAAGGTGGACGGCGAGTGTCCGGGCGGTTGGTGGATGATTGGAGACAACGAGTTCAAGTCGTGTTATCTATTCGTTGGAGCAGCTGCGACTTATCAGAGGGCACTGGAGTATTGCGAGGTAGGATCTGATTACCATATCGAAATCAGTAATCAATTATTAATTAAATAAAGGTAACATTATTTAAAGTCAATGGATGCATTCGTTCCTTACTTGCAAGCGGAGGACCGAAGGAGACTTCCTCTCTCGAGGAAAGTTGATGATATCTTGAGAGCGACTTTCACCGATTTGGAAAGATCAAAGGGATTTTCGGTAAGACAATCGCGTCGAATTGTAGTAAAATGATTCACGATTTCTTCTAAGGTAGTTAACTATTGTTTGACTCCTTTGTTTCACAGTTTCCGAATGAATATTCCCTTCCAAATCACTTGAGAAAGTATCTCCAGTGCGGATTAATATTATTATTATAAAATCTTATCATTCAGGGTCTTGAGGACACTCCCTTCTGGGTTTCATCAGTCGACGTTCCTTCCATTCAATGCGGAATTCTATGGTCGAAATCCGGCAGATTGGTGTTTAAAAATTGTAATGGACAAATGCCGTTCGTATGCGAGAGAGGTTAATCACCCTTTTACTTGCCTGCTTATGTATATTTGTCTCTAACGTGCTTCACTCTTTGGGGCATTATGAATGGCCATCGAAGTGGATGTCTTCAAATCCTTTCTTCGCAGGTGCTCAAGCCTATTCATCTCCTCCTCTCTGGCGGGGCGGAGTTCTCATAGCTATTATCATCGTTGCCGTCCTCGTAATTCTTCTCTTCCTCCTGTGTTGTTGCTGGTTCTGGAAGGTAAGCGGCATTTTTTTTGGATATGACCACATTTTTTATGAAGTCTTTCCTCATTTGTCTCTTTACAGCACAGTAGTGTTGCTGTTTTTAAAATTTTGTAAATTGACTAGTTCCTGAATTGTGATTCATCAATTTCTTGACATTTTAAAATATTCATATAAATTTTTCAGTCACGACGTCGTCGCGAAGACTCTATTGAGCGTAAGAACATGCTGCGAGCGAGTATGCAACTGCAAAAGTGAGTGATCTTGTTTTGACAGAAACAACAAAAACAATAACAACAACCCTTGCAGGAAGAACCGTCAGTACGAGCGTGAGAAGCAGTTCGAGTCTGCATGGGGATCTTCCCACGAATCAGCCAAGGGATCCATCGCAACGACTCCTCTTGATGTTCTGCCACTCTACCAGTATGTTCTCTCGGTTTAATTTGAATCCACTTTTTTCTTATTCGATAAGATTGAGTTTCACTAAATGCTTGTAAACTATTGAGTATCTTCTGTATCATTAATTCATGCGCGGATTCTGAAAGTAAATCAAATAATCAATCTCTCAGACGTCAGCCCAAGCCAGTCTCTGGTCCTCTCTCGGCCCGTTCTCCTACGGAAACACTACACACAACCTGTAGTGACTCACTATCGACTGATCAGGTATCCGTCCCACTTCAGTTCCTGAATGTTAGAGCAAGCAAATTCTTCTCATTTCGATCATTTTTAGTCGCTCTGCGCAAAATAACAAGGAATACCATCCCCCATTACAGTACCACTACCAGTCCCGCAGCGAGCTCTACAGTAGCGCGGATTATCGATCGCCGAAGAAGTGAGGATACCTCAATTGTTGTCCTTGTTCTGGCCTGATGATGCACTAACTCAATTACACCATTCTCTCTCCATTGCACACACTCTCTCTCCAGTTAGAAAGAGCGAGAGAGCATGTGGAATGGAGAGAGTCAATCCGGTAACTCCTTCCCTTCCAGACGTGGATCCAAATCCTCTAACAATCCTTACGCGGAGATTCCTAACCTCACTTCGTACCATCCCTCCAAACCGGGCGATGTTAGGTAACCAAAGCACTCTTTATTATTATTTAAATATTTTATTATTATTTATGGCAATGGACGGTGGCATGAACTGTATTATCTATCTTCGAAATCAGATTTTAATTAGCTTCTTTATTCCGCGTGTTCTCTCGTGACCCCGTCCAATCTGGTCGGTGAGAGTGTACGAGGAATAAAGAGACCGAATTATGACAACCTTATATCTAAATTGGTGCAGATTGCGTGACGTGCAGCACGGAGGACGTCATCGTCATCCAGATGCAACCACAGCAGGAAGTAGTTGCAGCACGTGTGTCAGTGATAGTGAGAGGTAAGAAGACTGTTATCTTGCTGGAACAGTATGTACTTCTAATAAGGTGAATATAGAATTTACTTGATTTATCAGCGACGAGTGAGTATGCGGAATGAGGAGACTGTTGAAAATGCAACGTTATTTGGAAAATTATTTTAGAGAATTAGAAACTTTATCTTGCTCTATTCAAAAGTACCCAGTCAAAGTCGTTTTACCCATCAATATGTATCTCTCACAGGTCGTCCGCACGCGACTCTTACACTGCGGAATCCGAATCCTCGATTAGATCATCATCAGCGTCATCGGAAGGAACAATCACTCAGCCTGGTATTGAATTTGTGACTCGTTTGTCGTGCAATTATCGTCGATCTGCGATTTTATTCAGCAATTGAGGACCCTGTGAAACACATTGCAATATATCTTTGCATAGAAAATCGCTTGACCATTAATTTCTTTACCTGTTACTTTTGCAGAAAAGCGTCGTCCATCCGTCACAACCTTCTCCTCTCCTGCCCGTCCCACAGCTCCGACTCCTCGTGCTGCAGCAGCAACTGCAGCCGCCCCGATGACCATCCATGACTATCGACCGCAAGCTGCCCATCAGAGAGGTACTATTTATTCCTACACTCCACAGCATTCTGAACCCCTTTGTTTTCTCCAGATAAGGGTGAACAATGGGATTAAGATTTAAATTTTCCCGGCACACGGTAATCAGACTGCAAATCGATATCAGGATATAAAATGTTTCTGAAACATATCCGGATTTCAAATGCTCAGCCACAATCAGAATGAGAATCGGGATAAGTTTCAGAAACAATTCATATTTCAAGTTCGCAGTTCGAATAGAACCCTTTCCTGTCGGTTTAGAATGCTGTGACTCCATGCAGCCTACCGGACCTATTGGAATCCAGCAGAGCATATTTTGCTATCGATAGTTGTAGCCTTGGCGAGAAATTAATATAATAATATTTTGCAGTCCCCTCAACCCCCACGTACACGCAGCCTGCGCCCCGCCCGACGCAGCCCGTGCAGCAACCACCACTGCAGCAGCAACAGCAACAGCCGTTCCGTCGCGAGAACCTCTACGCGCAGTCGATGCCACGACGACCCGCGCCACCACCGCCACCGGCGAGGTATAATAGATGAAATTCACTGGGAAAAAAAAAGAAAAGGTAAAATAATCCCACTAATCAAGAGGCACAAAGTGTCCTGGGAGTCACTGATAGGGCAATGTATCATGAATTGTACTAATTATTCCATGATGTTCACAAAAAGTCTCCAATGCAGATCAACAACTAATCTCCGTGGATCACAGACGTCTCTCTCAGCAGCCGCCGTCTCTTCCCTTGCAGCTAATGCACTCGCTCGATCTAATCCAAATCTGTACGAGCAACCACTCGATCGATCACCGAGGAAGGCGGGAGTTCCTCTTGCTGCTCCGACTGCTCCGACTGCTGCACGATCACTCGTTGCACTCAATGCCCCATCGGAGGTACTCTTATCGTTCATGTCATATATATCTGCGGTTTATCTTTCTGTGCATAAATACACTGATTTGATTGAGCATGTGAAAATGAAAATACCAATTACGATATTTCAGGTACTGTATCGATCGGGACGGGACGTTTTCCGTCATGCTGATGATGATGAAGAGACGCTCGTTGAGACAAGCATGTGAAGAAATTTCCCGATGAACTACAATTCACATTCCACTATTCGATTCATTCCCGATGATTATAGTCTCTTTCATTAGTGATTTATTCCATTATTATTCCATTCGCATCGTTCCAAATCGTTTCATACACATCTCATTCGTACATCGATTACGGGTTCACTGATACAGCGACAGAATGATTCTCGTCTGTGATATTCACGTCAAAGAAATGATGATAAATTATTTATTTGTAACTGTAATGTTTGAATTTATGTGCAATTTAAGAACATTCATTCACTGGGAGATTTTCAGTTTGTAGAAGGCATAATTGTTTTTTTGTAAATAGGTAGTGGATTTTTTTCATTATCACTGTTAATGATGATATTTCGAGCGCTTGCTTGCTACTAGTCTGATGCAGTTTCGATGGCGATGACATCGCATCCACTCCCCATCATGCGATATCATCGCACTTTTGAAGAGAAGGGAAGATCGGCGAGAGAGTGTGTCAAATGGAGAGAGCGCAGTTCTCTTCCCTCGATGCGATATCATCGCCAGTGTGATGATATCGTCATCACCATCGAATCGGCATCCCTAATAGTCTGCTACAAGAACTACTGCTCGGAAAAAAAATCGAATTAGTATTCAAAATGTCTATGGCACGCAATTTTCGAAAATAATGTTTCTTCCTTCTTCAACATTCCCTGTGTCACAAATCTGAGCTTCGAACTTAGATACTTTAGGCCAAAGGAATTTCGTGATTTTTGTAACGGAATTTTGAGAATTCTTTTTAGCCAAAGTGCCTCCCATACCCGTCAACAATTAACTCGTCATGAGCCTCCACTTTTTCATAGAATTTATTTCGTTTCACTCGAACGGGCCATTTCGAAATAATTACCCCGGCTCGATTGGAGAACTATAAAAGGGCCCGCTGTGTGATCCATGAGACCACCCATTGGGATATCTGGTGTCTTTTTTGTTGAGTCGGTTGTGTTACGTGATTGCTATATTTGTGGTTAATCGGTAAATCAATTTCAGGATGATTCTTATTAACATCCCTCTCATTATTCTCTTCATGTGCACTCTTCCTTCGATGGCATCTGTCAGTGACTGCGGGAAGGTGACTATTATTGTACTCCCTTTACTGTGATACTCTGACACTCTCTCCTGCATTTTTTATATATTTAATTTTTCACTCATTTTCAACACTATGCACATGAAAATAAGCTATAGATCTCCCAGTAATCCTCTACTTTGAAGTGGGGATGCTTCTTCACCTCTCCATCCATCTTATTCCCTCCTCTTCCTGCTCCAATCACAATCAATGCCTCATCGACTTGCCACCTCACATGTATCAAAGACGCCGCTTGTCTCGGATTCAAGTGAATATTTTTATAATGTATATGTCTACTCTATAGATGCATATGAGCTCCTGATTATGAGTTCCCATTTCTGCATAGCCAAACGTCGCCTTTCCTTTCAGAATGGAGAGTAAGACCCGTCGCTGTCAGTTCATTGAATGTGAAGAGGAAGGAAAAGTGAGCATATCGTCCTCGAAGGATTCTGCCAATCTGATGTGGACTCTCGACATGAAGTTAGTACTTACATTTGTTCATTGATTTGTTATTTTGAACTCACGATGCTTATCGAATCTCTATTGCATTTTCCTCTGACAGTGAATCTATGACATACTGACATAATAATAGTGACAATGACAGTGATAATGAAACTCGGGCACATAATTCATTGAATTCCAGTGGCGAAGGGGATCGTCCATTTCTTCGCTACTTCGGTTCTTCTGACTGGAATGAGAAGACTCTGACTGATCCTTCTTTCATCCAATCAACCATCGAGACTGCGAAGAAGCACTGCAAGGGGATTCCATCCAAAACTCCTTGAGAAGCTTCCAAGCTCGCAATGTCTTTATTATCCTCAATCCAAATATGCAATGTATATCTCCATCTGATAAATGCAACAATGCGAAAAAATCAAATGAACGCCTTTCTTGTTATAAAGTAATCATCGCGTCTCACTTGGAATAATTCTTCATTGTTCTACAGTAGGTAATTGCGGATATTCTAACTTAGATAAAGTTAGAAGGACCTAGCAAAAACGCAGATTTTAAAATTTGGTTAAAGATTTAAACAATTTACAACATTGAATAACACGTCGCCCAATTTCAATCTATCCTCCTCATTTCCCATTTCCTTCCTCATTCTCCCTTCGATCGATGGTGACGGGCGGTCAGTAGAAGAATGGCGGACGAATATGTCGCCGAATACAAGAACTGGGATGCGATATTGTTTCTTCTCGTGGTGAGATTCCTACCGTACTCCTACCGTAACCCTTCTTTCCCCTCAGGAGACACTCCTACCGTAACCCTTCTTTCCCCTTAGGAGACACTCCTACCGTAACCCTTCTTTCCCCTCAGGAGACACTGTTCTTCGCGAGCGTTTGCCTGGTCGTCATATCGATCTTTATCCATCGATTGAAGATCCAATTGAGTGCGATAGTCCAACAGAAGGAACAGGTATACGGTAGGATAAGAGAAGGGTTATCGTAGGCAAGAGATGAGAGATGGAGAAATTACGGTAGCTCATCCACGATCATCGTCTAACAGAAGAGAAAGGATATGGTTTATTAATGGTAACTGTTGTCTACGTGCTTAGGGAGGTCATGCAATAGTCTTGAGTATCGTATTAGTGAATGGCTAAGGTTTACAAATCGGAGATCAAAGATCAATTCCTTCAGGCGAAAGTTGAGCTGACGCGACTTCGCAGGGCCGTCGTGCCCAAGCATCCGAATAACTCAAAGGCCGGCCCCGATCCCGTCGATATCACTGACCGTAAGGGATATTGTAGATACCGTACTCAGTGACTACCATACTCCATTATATGTTCTTCATTTATGCGATACTGTGCCTACCATATCCCTACCGTACTTCAGAGTCGAAGGGTCGTCCGGATGGAGTTCTGCGGTCGGAGACGCCGCCATACGCAGTGCCCGTGCGACCGGGAGCAGCGGCTGCTGCAGGGGCTGCAGGGGCTGCAGCTGCTGCACCTCCATTTGACGATGACGCCCCTTCCTCCGGGGAGTACAAGGTATACTGGAGGATACTGTTGTAATCCAAACTATAGCGCTCGAACTACCCACAGCTCTCCCATCTCACAGTAATGTTACCGTATTGCAGCTCTCGGTGGAGCACGCTTTCATCGCATCAGTGCTTGCAAGCATGGCCCATCCGACCTCCCTTCCTCCACCCGCTCCCCTTCCCCTCACACTCTACTCGCCCTCTGAGGTGCCCCTCACTGAACGAGATGGTGAGAATGATGACCTGTCGAACTGACAATCTGACCTATCGAACTACCATAGTCATACCGTACTCTCAGGAACGGAACTGCTCGGCGCACCGACTAAGCTGACACGACGCAGTTCGGCCTCCGTTTCGTCGGATCCGGCCGGTGCGAGTGCAGGTATACTGAAGCCATCGTACAGTAATCAGTGTGTAACTACCGTAGCGAGAGCTAATATTGAGCGTATCATATCAAATGACAGATTAAAGGAACCTTGAACCCACCTTGATAGAATCTAGCCTACCGTACTTCATTCTAATTTGGTACTACCATAGTATATCATTATCCTCAGGTGCTTCGGGTGATCACGAGACATTGGCTGGTGCAGCGAAGAAAGTGAAGAGACGAAAGGAGAAGAAGGGTCGAGCAGCACCCGCGCCGAGCTATGATCTGGTCGCTGCCATTGCAAGAGGTAACTGGGATACTGTAGCATGGTATTGATATTGCGTATCGTAGACTGAACTGGATGCTTTAGAAATCGGACCTATCATAATCCTACCGTAATCTTCTTCAGCAGCTCCGGGCGGTCATTCGACGGCTCCCGGCCCGGTCCTCCACGTGGGTCCGCCCCCGAAGAAACCCAAGAGCGAAATGGCCCAATCTGATATGCCCGTCGGGTAGCCTCAAGATACCGTATCCCTACCGTATCCCTGCATCAGTAATCAATACTGATATCACACCGTCAAAACGTACAGACGCGATAAAGAGTTGTCTTTTGAAGAATGATGTGGTCACAGCTTATCAGTGCGTTCGCCTAAAAATCGCACATTTATCAAGTTTTTCGGTACAGCAGAATTTGGCCCTTCAGTTTTTTCACAGATTATGTTAGCTTTAGGAACCCTACATCGATTTCTCTTATCGTCATGAATGCACAATTTGAGGGATGAATCTAGCTGGGGTGTTCGTCCACTACTGGCCATATCCTCTTTGCGGGTCATAATCATCTACCACTCGTTCAAGAGAGGAAACGAACATGAAATGTACTTTCCAAAAGTTTATTTTTGAGATCTTCTCAAAATATAGTAGCAAACAATAGCTTCTGATCGTCTTTCGAAACTATTAACCATACAAGTTCCCAGGAGCCTGATGAGTAAATTAAAAACTGTCCTAAACTAAAGTTCTTACTATTTCAATCTTGAGATAGTACCTTTAACTTTTTTAAAAGGAAAGGGAATGGCACACAAGAAAACTCAGCTCCCTCAGATTCGACTAGAATAATCGCATTCATAATCGCGAATAGACTAGAGGAACCCATGAGAGCATTTGAGTTGTCATTGCTATTATAAGAAGCGATTAGGGAAGTCGGGGGAATAGGGGCAACTAAATTAGGAAACCAACTAATGGAAGGAAAGGAAACAAGTAAAGAACTGGAGGAGATAACGAGAGTTATTTCACCACTATATTCCGAAATTTATTAATCCCATCACTTATTTACATTCATTTTTTCACCCAAGTGAGGACTCATCAGTCTCTTCCCATTTGTTTATGGGGTGGTCATCTGTTGGTTCAATCACTCAATAAACCAACAGATGTCCTCACATATTCGATGATTTCGACCACTTCAGAGAGATCATCGATTACACATTATTATACCTATTTATTACACCGATCTCTAATTTTGCTGTCCTGCCCGCACCAGACTACTTTAAACACTGCCTACTTTAAACTTGCTCTGTTATGTGTTTTTATTCCTGCACAAATATTTATTTACCATTCACATTTTCAGGGATGAATCTAGTTGAGGTTTTCTTCCTCTTCCCTACAATTTCTCTTATTTTGTTCAATCCCAAACCAAGATTCTAACAAATTAACTCTCGAGAGTCTCCAAATAATATTTTCAAAGGGTACACAAGGATCGAGTATAACAATTCAGCTCCCTCAGATTCGACTAGAACAATCGCATTCATAATCGCGAATAGACTAGAGGAACCCATAAGAGCATTTGAGTTGTCATTGCTATTTTAAGAAGCGATTAGGGAAGTCGGGGAATAGGGTCAACTAAATTAGGAAACCAACTAATACTAAAAACTAAGAACTAAAACAACTAAGAAAGGAAACAAGTAAAGTACTGGAGGGCATAAAGCGAATTCTTTCGCCACTTATGAATATCCCGTTTTCAACTTCTACTCTATTCTCAAATCAACAGCCTCTTGGAATTAAGTATTGTTAATATTTTCGAACGTAGGTCAGAAACCAATATGTGCTAGTTTATTTTTTAGAATATCTCAAAAATAAACCTTTCGGAAAAAGTCTTCGTTTCGTTTCTTCTCTTGAACCAGCGTTAGATCATTACGGCTCGCGGATGTGGCCCGTCGGGGACAAAAACTTCGGCTAGATTCCTCCCTGGAAAAATAATAAAGATAGTTATAAACATTTGTAGGAAAAACAGCAAGGAGCAAGTCGTTAAAAGAGTTGTGATATAAATATAGTAGTAAGGGCAGAACAGGAAAATTAGAAGGCAAAAGAGGGAACCGCCAACAGGATAACCAACAGGGAGAGGTGATAGGAGGGAAGAAGAACCGGCGGATATTACTATTTGAATGACTAAAGAAGAGGTCGAATGGTTCGATGAAAGACGACAATTGACTAATTCGCACGAAAACTCGAGCCCTCACTTCGATAACCTTTCTACGAACAAATCAAACGAGAAATGCACGAGTGCGCGGCGCGATAACAGCCAATGGAGCAGACTATTTGGTAGATAGACTCCGATACGACAAGAAGTTAGACTCTAATGAAGTGTTCATAAGAAGGAAAAACGTTCCAGCGGTTCAAAAAGGGCACTAATTTTAGTTCAAAGCTTGTGATACATCGCATCCCATGCCTGTGCACTAAATACTACCAAAACAAGCGATTGAACATGAAAACGTGAAGAGAAGCGGCGAAACACTAGGAGCAATAACAGGCAAAAAATTGATGCCAAAATACCGTACATAGACAATCTTTTCACGATTGACAAATGAGTTTTCAGAAAAATCGGATACAGTATGCATCAACAAATCGTTGCTTATCGCGAACTGACTTTGGGAAAAAATTGGGCATGACCCGTGTACTTTTTCAGTTTCTGGATAATTAAAAACTCAGAAAATCGAGGTAATCCCTCAAGGTTCGGCTCTCAACCATTATAATCACTTATCAGCACTTTTTGACGGGACTTATGCAATTTTGGGCCAGTTCTACCCATCGCTTTCAAAGCTCATGAACAAATTTAAATCCGAATAGAACAAGCTTACGGAACTGGCCCAAAATGTACAGAAGCCCCTAAAGCATTGTTTATCGATTCCTAGCAACAACTACGAAATAATGACCGTATTCTCACCATTCTACAGAATCTCTTGAAATGCAATCAACATGGTGTAAAATGGAGAAAATAGGATAAATACTGTGAGGCATAAACAGTAACAATTCAACGATTAATTTGTCACTTCTTCACTTCGATCGCCGTTGAACTCGTCCGACGTCCTCGTTCGTCACTGTAATTAATTTATTAGTTAGGGAAAGATATATATTAGTGGTTAGAAGGGGAGGGGATTAGAGGGGTCATGCCCATGCGACGAAATGATAAGGAAAGATATAGATTAGTGGTTAGAAGGGGAGGGGATTAGAGGGGTCATGCCCATGCGACGAAATGAAGGGGGGGGGGGTGGGGAAAAAAGAGAGTAATATGGATTAGTGATGGGGGGTTAGTGACAGAAAATATATTTTGTCTTCTTTCTTCCTTCCTTGCTTCCTTCTTTCCTTTCGTCTCCTTTCTTCCTTGTTTTCTTATCGTTTCCTTCTTCGGTTATCTCCTCCCTCCTTCTTCCCTTCGTATTTCCACATCTTCTCGTTCTTCCTCTTTCTCTCTCCTATCATTCATGCAAGTGGAGTGATATGTACAGGAAAGAATTGGTTGAAAAAACGCGTTTTTGCCTTTTCAATTATTTTCTACTCCTGCACATATCTTTCTCCAACAAATAAATACTAAGGAACGGACGAATTGTTAAATAATAAAGATCTGAAACTACAGTATCCAGCAACTGGCTACAGTAGTTACAGTAATTTCGAATGACTGCGGATACAGTAACACGCAATCATTTGAAACAATGCTCGCTATCTCACTTCAAAATACTCTTTCTTTCTCGCAAGCCTTGTGATCGGTTTGTTTCCGAGCCATTTCGCACATTTTCTGACTCTATCCAAAAGACGAGAGAAATACGGAATGAAGAGATTCAGACATGACCAAATTTCCTCTGATCTTCGATTTCTCTAGAACACCGATTGAAAAATGCTGGAGGTTATCACAATCTTTGGTTGATCTGACTCCGTCTACTTTCACTGGTCGACTAATGCTCAGTAATGAAATAACGAATCATTCAAATACTCATCATCAAACGGTTGCTACCGTACTACGCCATCATCACCTACAGTATCCCTTTCAAGTGAATTCACTATCCGTTCCATATCGACCTGACTACCGTATCCCGCCACCTACAGTATCCTTTTTTATCAAATCGAAGTGAGTGAAGATTCGCTCCGTTACAGACTCAAAAATGCACATCGATAGAGAGAGGCTACCGTATCCCATTATCAATACCGTAATCATTTCCCCACGTACTGTAACTACAGAATCAATCTAAAGGACTGAATAAATTGAAAAGCTCTTCCTCCCATGCTCTACGAAATTTGAAGTGAACAAATTCGGAACAAACGCAATCATTCTCACCCATCAGTAGTCATAAAACACAAAACAATATCAATTAAAAAGTACTACTCAACTTACCTCTCAATATCCTTTGTTCTCTTCGTACAAACAAAATTCAAGATTCTCGAAAAATTTCTTCACATTCACGATCTTCCGATCTAAAGAATCTGAAACAATTTGAGGAAAGTGAACTCCACTTTCCCCAGTCCTCCCTTTACTCAATGTCAGCACCAAAAGATTTCATATATTGATTTGAATAAAGTGAACAGTTGCATTTTGGAGTAGAACTATAGAAATTCGGGAACATTTCCTCATAAAGAATTGTGTCAAACAGTGAGAATAAAATGGTCAGGTAGTCAAAATATCGAACCAAAGACAAAATTCAGAGTGAATTTCTCATATGATTCGAAACTTTAAGAACATTGAATATAAATGAGATCTAAACTCACCTTCTTTACTTACACATCACAAGATTCTTTCTTCTTAATACCTCCTTCGTTATCTTGTCATTCCTCATTACTCGCTCGATATTGTGCTCGATACTGCTTCTCTTGACCTTTCGTCTTCTCGAGAGGAGCTCCGGGCACTCGGGAGAGGGCACAACCAATAGTAGCGCGCACCCGATCGATAGTAGTGATAAGGGAAATAGCCAGCCTTGTATCCGCCCAGAACGCGCCATGCAATGCGCTCGCCTCCCCGCAATAGTGAGCGCCCGCTACCGTAGTCCGCATACTATCCCCGCGTTATCTAGGGTACGGTAAACCAACGAATGAAAATGGGATAGGACCCGCGAGAGGGCCAAATCAAAGAAAAAATACACGTGAAAGCAAACGAATTGGAGAAAATGAGATCGGAGAAGATAAATAGACAAAGGAGCGGTAAGGAACAAAGGAATACGAAGGGAAAGCCAAGTGAGGGGAATAGACAATGGGAATGACTATAGAGGGTAATGGAATTTAGAGAAAGGATCAAGAAGGAAGAAAAGGGTGGAGAAATGGGATTGGGAAAACTGGGAAAGATAGGAAATGGGAGCAGTGATCGGAGATGAATAGACAATCAAACAAGTGAGCTAACACTAAGATCTAATTCATTCACTCATCGAATGATATCTTATGAAGGAAGGAGTTAGAATCTGGATAGATGGGGGAGGTGTATGGTATACGAGACAGAAACCTAACAAGAAGAAAGACAACGGAAATCAACGGAAAACATGTTACAGGAGACCTAAGAAGAGGGATACTGTAGGAAATGTCTAATAATACGGTAGTCTACGACGACAAAATATGAATTTACATAGAACAGTAACCTAGATACAACAGGGTAAAAAATGAAGAAATAGCTAAGAAAACTCATCGAAGACAACAAGAAACAAAATGAAGGAAAGAAAGAGATGAATCCATCTCGAATGAAAAATGAAGAGACGACGATTCTTCTCGAATTGAAGAGGACGACGACTTCTCTCTTCGCCTCACACGAAGAAAAATCGAATTGACGAAAGTTAATCTGCAAAAGAGAAAAAGATCTATCAGGTTCATCTTCCGTATCTACTCCAATTTTATCCATAGTCATCTTGTGATCTACAATATTTCCCATAATCTTTTTCCCTCGGTGATCAAAATACCTAATGCCAAACTCCCGAAAACATCTGCAATTTAAATCTTAATGGTATATTTATGATCATCAAAAGACCTATTTTTAATCGTGAACAGTTCCATTTTAGCTCATTTTATTCGCCACCAGTCAGTTAACCGTTTACAAATCGTAGTTTTAGTTAATCCTTCTTCAAATGGAACTTCAATTTAGCATCATGATTTTTCATCTTTCATCTTTCAGGAGAAATCACTTTATTTTCTTCTCCACTCACCATTCAACAATCGTAATCTCCACATCGTCGTCCTCCAGAATCTTCTCATCGTTGACGTCGATCAGCTAATTCAGACGGCTACCACCGAGGTCGAATACCGTAATCTGCAATAGCGAATATTCTCATTCTGCAGGTCATAAATGAATGTTTCGATTAAATATTCTCACTTTTGCTACCGTATCTCATCACTACCGTAATCTAACAAGCGATCAATAATCAGAAAGATCATCTCACCTAAGGAGTATTCCTCCCATTCCACTTCTCAATCAGCAGTGAGACTCTTCTCCTCCTTTTCAGCAGGGAAGGACGAAGAGGAAGATGAGTCGAGACTGTTGACTGCAACATCGAATAATGTTATGGTGAAACACGAATCAGCCAGTACCAAAAACGTATCTCAACTTTTAAAGCAAGAATCTTATTTGCAAAGCGGGCTACCGTACCCCAAGTCTACCGTACTCAACGATTCATTAGAATATTTCTGAATCTCACCTTACTCGACTCTCCAAATCTTCCGTTGTAGATGGAGATCTATCTCTTCTCTCTTATCTACAGATGGACGAAATCGATGAAGAGACGTCTTCTGAACTTCGGACGTCGTCGCTTACGATGTCCTGCAAAAAGAGAAGATTATGCTTATGTAAATGATCGTAATTCTCTCCAACCTAGATTACAGTTAAAAAGTAGGGACTGCTTTACGCATTTTGTGAAACAAAGGGCAATGTTTTCCGAACGAATTTCAAACGAAAGCCAAATCTACCGTACCATAGAATATGAAAAAAAGCTCATGAATAACCTCACCTTCTAGGAATGTGCCGATCTTCCGATGAAGATCTCTTCATCAGATGGACGTCATCGAAGAGTGTGTCATCGAAGTTCTTCTCTTGTTATCGATCGATGAACTGGAAAGGAGAGATTCAATTGGCAGTTTTACCGTAACCCAAAAGCTGCAAAAGGCAAGGATGCCAGTAGGATATTGTTTACTTTTGTATAGGTGATGAAACACGGAATCAGCAGGATGAAAATCACTCAAACCATCCGATGAATAGTCTTTCCCTTGTAATACTAATTAAACATTACATATAATTTTGCAACTCTTTGGGAGGGGAATAAAAAATCGTAATCTAGACCCACCCGTTGGGCGCCGCAGGGACCACACTGGCTCGCGGCAGCTGCAGCAGCTTACTGCCGGAGAAAGGAAAGGGGCGGAGTCAAAGCTGAAATGGAAACAGTATTAGCTGCATAAGTTGACTAACAAGAAAGTAGGAAAGGTTGTATCGACAAAAGATAACGGATAAAGACGCTCGAAATTCAGCATTGTACCGTACCAAGAATTTCGAAATTTCTAAAAAGTTCAGAATACATACCTGTGTCCAATACGATGGAGAAGAAGACGAGGAAGGAAGAAGGAGGAATCCCTCGACTCGAATCATCCTGAGATCAAAGATCATCATATTCAGTCCTAGTCTATCGTAGCTACCGTATCCATTCGATAATTGATAGCTCACCAGATCTCATTGTAGTTCCCTCCCGAGCGAACGTCTATTCGTCGCCGTTTCTTACTACTTTCCTTTAGAAATAGAGCAATTGATTAGAAGAATGTGACAAGGAAGATCAAAGATCAGAGATCAGAGACCATAAAGATAACACTCGTGGGCTCGCAAACCCATTTGATTTTCACACGCTTGCAATCACTTATTTTTGACATAACTTTATCCGCGCAAAACAGTAGAAATAACTTCTACAGTAACTAAATCCTATTCCCATGATCTACCCTCAACAAACCAACTCAATCCTCTCCTAATTTCCTTCACTTTCTACACTCATTCTCGTCATCTATTCTCCTCACCTACCTTATCCCCTCAATTCTCTCCTTCCCAACCTCTCCTTAGCCCATTTATATTTTCCTCAAAAATTTCCTCTTATTCGCCGCTTACTCGCGCATTTTCTATAAGATTCCGCACTCGCGCGGTTCCTATCCCAACTTCATTCGACAGTTTACCGTAACCTAGATAAAGCGGGATTAGTATGCGTACTACGGTAGCGGCAGCGCACTATTGCGGGGCGGCGAGCGCATTGCGAGGCGCGTTCTAGGCGGATACTATGGCTCGCTGGAACACAAAAACTAGCCTATCGATCGGGCGCAGCGCGCTACTACTGTACCCCCATTCCCATCGCCCCCTCTAGCCCAACTGACCGTGGATCTGAAAATACACGGTTTAAAATATTGATCGATACAATACACAATTTGAACGGACTACCGTAATCACAACAGTTGAAGGCGAAAGTAAATTATTGATTATGTTTTCGATCATGATGATTCAAATAGTCTTTCAACCCTAATCAAAGAAAGGCTTCTATAATCGAACTAACCTGTCGTCCTCATCCGGAGTCGCTGCACACTACTCGCACACACGAATGCCCGAGAGGCAGAGGAGAGAAGAGACGAGGGCGCTGGAAATAGATAATCAGTGGCTACGCTAGGATTTAGTTAACCGCACCGATAAACAGTGATAGATGAGTTTATAACTACTATATAAATAAATAATTTAGAGCTCGAAGCTTGTAAAATAATACGTAAACTGACTCGTGAGTAGCGAGTGGAGAGAGAGCGGCTCACTCGGGAGGCTCGTGACCGCATGAAGAAGTCGAGCACAGCGCATAGTCAACTGAAAAAATAATTGGGCTCAAAATTAACGAGTGGTGATACTTTTAGGTAAGTTTTGCACGGCAATGACAATAAAAGACTACAACAGGGAGGAAATCACGGGCATCCGTAAGAATGTGAGTACTGGTGAGCGGGCGAGTCAGAATATTAGAAAAAAACCGCGATAAAAACGCAAAGAATCGTCAAATTTAGGGGACAAACTTTTTTCGAAAAGTTCAAAGTTCAAATCAATAAGCCTTAAATACCGTAACCGAAATATTTTCGTGGCAGAGTCCTATGGAATGAGTACTGTATCACTGCCATTGTTCTTTACTGCGCTTTACATTAACTCGGTTTGTTTGTATTAGCCTTTTCCGTTTGTTTTGTTTACTTTTCCTATTTTGTCTGCATTCTTGTTCGATGCTCCTCCGGTTATCCGGGGTCTCACGAGTGGTCCTGAGGCACGCAGCAACTTTAATTTCATTTAATTTACGTTTTTTATTAACCTAAACCAATATTCGCAGGCGCCTTCCCTTTGGCGTGCAACCTCGGAAGAGGGGATGAGTGAGCCGAAGAGGCGAAATCAGGTACGACTTAATAACTATTGAAAAATAAATAGTAAATTCTCAATAAAATCAATAATCTGACCTCGTCTTATTCATTCCCTCATTCGACTACATCCAATACACTCATCCAAGTGTCGATATTCCTCAATGCACTCGAGTGAGGGTGGCCATGTCCTCCTCGAGTGTCTTTGCGCCCTGCAAATATATATTTTAGTATAAAATAGTATGGCCATTCATTGTTTCTTCCTTAGATAAGTATTTGTTGTCGATAAATCCGCTTAGTGTTGCCTCACATTTCTTTAACACATCAAGTAGCCTTTGATATCACTGGGTATTCCTTATTTAACCCCTAGCTAAAAATAAGTTTGTGATAAACGATTAATTGCCAGATGTTCTCCCATCCGGCCCTTCGTCTACTCGAAAAGGAAGACTATGGTAGTCCCAGGTACTTGTCTCACCTCATTTCACCACTCCTTTCCTCCTTTCGCTTTCTTCCCTTTTCTCAATAGATGGTGTGGGTGATTCGCTCGAGCCAGGGAGAGTCCATCCTGCTCGGCGTTAGTTTATTCTGCAGTTTAATTATTTTTGTCTAAATCAATACTGCGAATTCTTTTGTTTCAATCTCTGTCTAAATGAAACTGTGACCATCCCATAGGAATAGTACGGTATTTAATATTTTTCACACCTCTTTCCTCTCTTCTTGTTCCATAGAATCCCATTGAATTGCGAAGTCATGATGAACTCGGGGCAGGGTGAATCCTTCCTCCCACGAGCGTCATCTCATTCTGAAAATGGCTTTTTTGTGTATCTAAATAGTCTCTGTTGGGTTTGATGTTTCAAGGTTTAATTATTTTAAATATAATTTTTGCAGCCTCCGTCCTCCTCTCTCATCTCCTCCCCTCTCCCTTCTCTCTTCTCATTGGAGGAACGATCACCCGAGAGGAGAGGGAGTCATCTCTACCCGGGTAAGTTCTAGGTGCATTTTATCCAGATATTGAAACACTGACCTCACTAAACAATCTCTGTTGGGAATGAATACAATGCTTTGATACTTTCACCAAATGTTGAAACGCAAAGTAAACTTCTTTCCTTCCATATATCCCCATCTTCCCCCTTCCAATCCCATCTTTCTCCATCTCTTCAATCAATAAATCGATAATTACAGTCGCCCGTCTCCCTGACTCTCTTCATTTCACACACTATCTCGTCGGGGAGAGAAAAGAGGAAGGAGGAGAGGATTCATTCCACCCAGGTTGGTCATCATTTTCACTTGTATTTGTGGGTACAAATAAATGAATAAATATTACCTCCATCCTCCCATCTCTCATTCTGCCCGTGATCGCTTGCGGCCAACGGCGAATAGGTCCGTGTCGGGGCAATATGGTAGCCGACTGAAATCAATCAATAAATATAATTCCATGCTACCGTATCACTTTTTTTAAGTGATGTAATCAATTTGAGATGCCCTCCATTCGTCCCGTAATCTATCTCCCGTCGATCGATGGACAACTACGGTAGGACCAGATACAGTATCGATTCCTCACCATATATCCTCTCTACTCTTCCATACTCGTTCCTCCCGTGATTCCAATGAGGGAATCGTTGAATTCGAGGTCGGGTAATTACGTCCTCCTCTAGTAAATTCTCATGCTGGAATTATTTATTTAGTTTAAAAATACTGGGCATATTTGTGTTTCAATTGCCAGGGAAAATCAGTTAGTAAATTGCAATGTACCAACTCACTCACGCAATCTACTCGCTTCCTTCCTATCAATACTTGAAGGGCAGAATGCAATAGATCTTCCTTGGGTACTGTAGCGGGCTCGGACATCTCAGATTACGGCAAATGCCTGAAATCAACTGGTTCATTTGAGTTTCCCTATTATTTCGAAAATGACAATCTGTCCCATCTCTGCTATTCGAACCTGTCGCTTTTTTTGTTTCCCCTTCTTCTATTTATTCAAAAACTGATTTTTATGCCCCTATTCTCTGAAGCACTGATACACCTATATTTCCTTTCCACACCCTCCTGTAGTGTTATTATTCGATGTGCGACGGGCACTACACATTAGCATAGTGCAATCGATAAGTCAATAATTTCAGTTGGCCTTTCGTTCTGAGAAGGAAGAGAATAAGAGAGGGACTCTCTCCATTCTCCACACTATCTCAGGAGGCAGGATAAGAATGAGAAGGAGGAGAGATCGAACCTCTACGGTACCCAATTATTCTGTGCATTTTCTCATTTTCTTTTAATAATTGATAATTACATGGATCATATCCACGGCTTAGAGCCCATTACATGCAGTTGCTTCCCATTGCACCTTGACTCTGTAATTAATAAATCAATTGCGTGTCTACCGTATACCGCGGATGCTGAGTGTAGCTACCGTAATCATCGGGACACTCACCAGGATTAAATCCCCGGCTTAGAGCCCGTTTCACTGTCGCTTCCGTGGTGACCAACGGCGTTACCGCCCGAACGTTCTCGAGCTTGCGGGAGTATGGTAGCTCTCTGAAATCAATAAATCAAACCATATTGAATCATTTAGTTACTGTATGAATTGAATTCTACGGAGGAAATATTTCTCTTGTTTTCTCTCGATACAATAATGATTCTATTAATTCCAGATGCCATTCCGTCTCGTCGTGAGCACGTCTTCTCGCTCTCGGAGGACTACGGTAGTTCCAGGTACGGTATCCATTTCTCACCTGTTCCTCGATCGTGAAACGATCGATCGATTGACCGACCTAGTTCCAATGGGGTACTCGTACTCGGGCAGGGAGTGTGCGGTCCTCCCGAGTCTCATTCTGCATTTATTCATTTTTTGTTTGTCTAAAAACAGGGAATCTATTTTCGAATAAAGGTGGTACTTTGACGTTTCATGTGAGAGAGATTATCGAAATGTAGCCACTACCTATCAAGCAGGTAGATCCGTGTCATGAAACAAAAGATGTAACACCCTCTACATCATTTTCTTCTCCCTCCTCTCTATTCCTATAGCTCATCCTTTCATATTCATGTTTTCCCGTTTTCATCACCATTCGCTGAAACACTATCCCACCTTGTCTCTTCATCATTCCATTCCTTCTCATTCTTTCCTTCTTCATCCTCCAATTAGGCGCCGGCCGACCACGATTCGGCCACTAGCCGACGCCTATCCTTCCTCCTTTCCCTCTTTCTCCTTCGTCTCTCCTTCTATTTCACTCGTTATCGATTCCTGCAATCAATAAATCAATAATTACAGTCATCCGACACGCTGACTCTCTCCATTTCACGCACTCTTTCGTCGGGGAGAGAAACGAGGGAGGAGGAGAGGACTCGTCGCCACTCAGGTGGGCCATTTTCACTCTTATTTTTGGAAACTAATAAATAAATGAAACACAAAAAGCACCTCCATAATCATTTCGCCTGCGTGATCGTGGCGGTGTGTGGTGGCGGGGGTTCCTCGGAAGGGGCAGCATCTGTAAAATCGAATTCACAAAATCGATAATTGATTGCCTACCGTATCCCTCGGGTAGGCTACCGTATCTCACCTGATGGAATTCATCGCTGGAGGTCGGGCTGGAGGTGGATGGAGCTATGACGTTGGCAAACGCGAGGGATCACTCGTGATCCCTCCGCCCCCTCAGCCCATCCAAACCTCTCCCCGCTACCTCCCGGACGGTCGACTGCTCCATTCCGGGTCTGTAGGTGGAAAATCGATTATTGAGGGTGAAGAGACCGTATCCCCATGTGCAATACCGTATCTCTAAGCTAGATTTGAACTCCGTATGATGCCCGTTTCACCCCGTATGATTTCATCTTTCCAACCCATCAGTTGTTGATTCAACGAAGCAGATAGCATCCTTTTTGAAACATAAATACTTGGTAAATGAATTCCGATTTGCGATCAAATTGTACTGGAAAAGACTCGAAGTTGTGCATCACCGTAACAAGATCGGAAACCTATACCATTTCGGTTTCACGACCACTTGATCGAGCTAGGAATACGCTATCTACCATAATATCTCACCAATTGTGCGGCGTTATACGCCCGGCGCTGAGCACCCATCGTGACGCTAGTGGAAGAAAGCATCCTCTCTGGAATTTATATTTATACTTATACTTAAACTGTGCAACAGGTGGTATTGGGATTCGTGCGAGCTTATGGGGGAAGAGATTGTGTGGCAGTCCGTTTTTACAATTTCCATTTATAATTATTTATTTTATTACAGTAAATCTATTATTGTAGATGGCGTGCCCGTCCTTCTTCCCATTCTCTGGAGGAATCCTACAGGAGGTCCGCCCGTTCATCAGGTACTCTTTCACGAAGATAAAATGTTGAGAAAAGCAGCTTGATTTGTGCTTCACATATCAGTACTTACACTAGTTTTACTGAGATGAGCAACTGTTGATCACCAATTGAAAGGTACTGTAGCTACTGTAACTATCTCGGCTCACCTTACGGCTTTGAGCCCTCGAGCTCACGAGCAAAAAAAAATGGAGAAAGAACGACGACGCGAGCGTCCATCACAATCTGCTCTCGTTGGAGAGAGCAGGGGCAAGATACTGAAATTAATCAATATTCGCTAAGTATGGGCTACTGTAGCTTCCGTAATTGTATTGATGCTCACCTGAGTACAACTTGTAGAGATAAACAATGAAAACGGGTGATCACGATGGTCGAGTACGGAATACAGTAGGAGGGCAATCGGAAGGATACGGTAGCTTCTGGAATAAAAATCGATAATTCCAGTTTCCGTGATCAATATGATGTTCACCTGATAAGGGGAAAAGTAGATACGAATGAGCGCGATAGAAGTGAATGGCATACTGTAGAAGGGCAATAAGAGGAGTACGGTAGCTACTGCAATTAAAACATACGTGGGCGCGGTCCACCGGCATCACCCTGCATGTTTTCAAAAATTAGGGCATCAGGCTGCGAAAAATTTTTTTTCATTCTGGGGTCCAATTTTTTTGGGTCATCAATCTGCAGATCGGGTCGATTTTTGGGCGGTCGGGCGGGCACCGCCCTGCAAAATTTTTTTCGGTGGATGCCTGCCCACGTATGAATTAAAAATCGATAATTTCAGTTTGACGGCGCCGCTCGATCGCATGGGAGAGGCGAAGGAATGGATGAGTGAGGTACGGTAGTTCTATCACCCCCCCCCCTCCCCTCACCCTCTATATTGACTGATCGGTTGTGTTGCAAATAGACGTGCAGAAACATTTCTCCAGCCAAAAGTAAGGCCGCGACGTTTGCGTTTCATGGGCGAAATTAGTGCTGGGACACGAGATGGAAAGTAGACAAGAAGATGAGACACTCACTTGGATTGATACTTGAAGAGATAGTGGAACATAAGTGGAAGAATAATATGAAGAATGGGTACTCGATGCGAAGCAATAATGCTGCAAGTAGAAATCAATTAGGAAAAGGCCCGGGGATATTCAACCACCAAGTTTATCTAACGAGATATACGGGACTCTAGTTAATCAATGGTCTATTCCGTAACGAAAAGTAAGGCTTGTAAGGCGTGAGTATTGATGCTCACCTGATCATTACGTAGAAACGAAAAATGGTATGGTGAACGAGTACGGTAGATGGGTAAAGTATCTTCTGAAATTGTTAATAAAAGATAATTCCAGTCTTTCGGCGCCCGCTCTCTCGTCGTCGTCTACGAGATATGAGAAAAAGGAAGGAGAAGGAGGAAGGGAAAAGGTACAATATTATTATTATTATTCTCTAGAGTGGTCGATGTATCTATGAAAGTGTTGTAAATTGATATTCCTAAGGCTATCCAGCAAAATGTAAGACCGCGAAGTTTGTGTATCACTAGCGATATTTGGACTGGGATTCAAGAGGGAAGGGAGATTGGGTGATGGACGGGAGGACGTTGAAGGAGATGGGAAAGGATGAGTAACTCACTTGACAATTAATGTAGCTAGAAATCGAGGATAGTTTGGTGACTAGGAACATTTATGCTGCAAGAAAGATCAATTAGTGAGGTAGTCAGTACTACAATATTTACCTGAAAATTCGCAACGAAGTAGATGGTAAATTAACGATGTAGAAATGTAGAAATAACGTTTATATCTGCAATATGGGATATAGCGGATCAATCGGGCTACTGTAGTCTGGAATTGATTGAAAAAACGGTAACTCACATGGTACCAATAGTGGAAAATAAACTGCAGAAACTGCATCAACGAATGGTGATAATAATTACATTTGAACTGGGCGATAGAGAACTGAAGAATTCTGCAATGAGTGATACTGTAAAGGGGAAAGAAGTGGTGACTTACTTTTATATTCATAGATAGGCGAAGATCAAATATAGGAGATAAAGAGGCGTCGATGCGCTTAGAATATCAATCTGCAATGAAGGTATGTGGGCGGAGTAGAAGTGGGTAGAAGGACTAACCTTGACAGAATAATGAAGTAGAGGGAGGGGCAGATGATACAGGAAAATAGAGCCAATCTTCTGAAAGGGGTCGGACAAGCAGAGATATGGCGTTAATACTGCAATGAGAAGAGGATAGTTAGTATCTGACTCTCTCCCTTTCACTCTATTACTTCTCTGACTGGAAAGAGACAATGAACTCTCTTCGTCTTGCGTTATTTTTTATCATTGGTCAGAGAAACGAGAGAGCAGGATAATGCGAGAGGGTTCAGACAAATGGGTTGGAAAGGAGCTCACTTTACAGAATACTTGAGAGAATGGCAAAACTGGTGATATCCTTGAGGGATAGGAGAGAAGGAGAGAAGGTAATTGAGTGAGATCAATCGAGTACGGTCGAGGGGGTACGCTATCTGCAAGAAGAGCATAATTAGAGACTGCGGATCACTTCATCCGTCTGTTCCCTCGCCCTTTCTAACCAGCGAGAGAGCAGGCGAAATCGAGAGAAAGGATTAGGTGGAAGGGAGGGAGGGGAATAAATGATGATGCACTGAAACGGGGACTCACGGAGTAAATGACGAAGAGGGGCGAGAATACGAGAGGAGCGAGGGAGTGGACATATGAAGAGGCAGAGAGAAGGATGAGAGGGAATTCTTGAACTGAATAGTAGATACTCAATTGTCGATCCCGCTACCGTATCCCTTCTGTCTACCGTATCCCGCTCACCTCAGAACGGAAGTGCAGCAGCTGCTTCTCCAAAAAGCTGCAGCGCTTCCAGGTACTGATCTCGAGCCTCTCTGAAAGCAGATCAATCGATAATTATTCCGTATTCCCCCGAGTGTCGTGTGAATCGAAAAGAGCGGGTGAATGATCTTTGATCTCTTCCCAACTTACATGAAATCCTCGTAGTTGTCTCTATGCAGCTGTGACCATCTGACTCTTCCTCCTCCTTGAGTGCGGTGAGCCCGAGCGATCTGAGTATGAATCGATAAGCTCCGCCCCCCCCCCCCTCCCGGATACCGTATACCCCCCACTTACTGTCATGCCCCATGCACGAGCCATCGTCAACAGTCTCTGATAATCCCTCACGACCACCGTCGCCCAGTGCGAGTACTCCTGAAATCGAATCGATTGGTCTGATAGATACCGTAACTCCTTTATCGATTTTTTCAAAGACCGGGGATACTGTAGCCCCTCCTCCGTCTCATTCGGTTTGCGTGCACACTAACACTTCACTGCCCATCATTTCCCCGTTTCACGGCATAGAGTGGATGATCAATAGATCAAAGATCAAAGATCAAGAAAGGGTTATACCAGGATGGCGGGCAGGTTGATGGGTGCGGCGAGGACAGAGGGCGTCAGGCGCGGCGTGCCGATGTTGATGGCAGTGCGGAGCTGACGGAGTCTTACGCCGATGGAAGTGGCGATGCAATGCCACGCAGCCTGGATCCGAGCGTCGCCCATTCCAGACAACTGAAAGAAGAGATACGATTGCGAGATTACGGTAGCTGAAGAGGGGCTGTCATTGTTACTATAGGTGCGGTAGGATATGATATAACGCGGCTCACCCTCATGTTCAGTCCCTGATTAGCACCCAAGTACGGTAGGAGGAGGGCACGGAGATTTGCGACCGCTGCGACCAGCGGGCCGAGAGGTACTGCAGCTGCTGCAAGTGCTGCAAGAGGGGGCGGGGCAGCCACTTGAGGAGGCGGAATGGGTGCGGCGATCGGAGGAGGAGGAGGTGCAGCTGCTGCTGCTGCGAGCTGGAATATACGAGATTATTGAGAGTGGGGATACTGTAGCCTCTGATTGCGGTACGTACGGTATCCTATGAGTACGGTGGTTGTACGAATGGTAGTCGATGACTACGGTAAGTGTGGATATGATGGCCTATGATTACGGTAACAAGTAGAGTGTGAGATAGGAATAGGATACGGTAAACACGAGACTACGGTACCTGAGCCGCCAATTGATCTCGTTCATCCTCCAAATGATCAGCACGACGGGCATGGAACTGTCCGCGTTGAACTGCCCTTTCCATATCCTCCCTTTGCGCGGCGATCATTTCTTCCATTGTGGCCAGTCGCTCTCGCGTGTCTTCCAATTCCTCCTCAATCTTCCTGCAATGAACAATGTGTGAATCCTCTTTTCACCTTGTCTTCATTGTGCAGTTACTTCTCAGTTTCACTGCCTGCGCATTACGAAATATTCGTGAAATCTATCAGGGTCACGCATACGTATGAGTGTTGAAACCAGAAAGGTACTGTAGATGTTCGCGACTTGAAACCCGGCTGGGTTGTGTGTCACAGGACTGGGAAAATGAATCGGCGCTATCGTAATCACGGGGACATTATGAGCTACCGTACCCATTTGTATCCACTCACCTTCTTTTGATGGGCGTCGCCTCATCCTCGTCGTCGTACTCAGAAGGGAGCACTCTGCAATTGCAATGGTTACTGTAGCTTGGTCGAGTACTGTAGCCTATTGGTTACGGTAATTGACGCTCCGCCCCAGGCTTGAATGAAGGCTACGGTAGGTTGTCAGGACCATGCTCAATCGTGAATACTACCTGCGGCGTGTAGAAGGGGTGGACGAGATGATGCCGATGTCCATGAATTGATCTTGAGGAGCGAGTGGACCATCGACCGATGAACCATCTCTGAATCCAGATATTGGCAAGATACAACGTCTTATTTAGCATTCGAGATCAGGTTTTGTGGTGCGTAAGAAGTCTAGCCATTATACTGTTGCTTGGTGAATGCAGGATTCACATAAACAGAAAATGTGAAATTGTTTAGAATAGGGAAAATGAAGGAAGGGTAGCGTACCTGATGTCATCGTTGAGTTCCTCCATGGGCGAGTCGAAGTGAGGAGAAGAGACGGTAGAAGGATGAGGGCTCTGCATTCCACGGGGCGTCGCCTCTGTAGGAGCGACTGATCGAGATGGAGATACGGGCTCCCTGAAATATGATAGATTACTGTAAGGAAGGGAGATTGGTGATCTTTGATCTCTGATTTATTGATGGATAAAGGAATGGATGGGTTCCAGCGTTACAGTAGATGGCTAAAAGCCTATTGTTCCATCAATCGATTGTTGATTATCAATGGTAGCTGAATAATAACTTAATCAGTCGATAATTTCAGGGGTACGGTACCTGAAGGAGCGACGAGTATGGTGGGACAGGGACGAGATCGACACATCGTCGGGAGCTGCTCCTCTGCAAGTGAGGCATTTATCGATTTTGTTGTTACGGTAGATGATTACGGAATGGCATTGGAAACTGGCTAATTTGTTTCAGAAAATGTGGAAGTTTGCAGGGGCCCATCTTGAGAAGGGTGATTCGGGATTCAATTGGTATAGATGGGGGAGGTAGTTATTGAGTTGGATAAATGGGAGCTAGCTTACCGCGTGTGTTCTATTTGCTCATCGTCTTCTTCATCCAATCCCGCAGTGAGAGGTCTCTCTAGATGCGACGGCTCACCACTGCAATTATAGACTCGATACTCTTATCGATTCACGTTGCCATACGATATAAGAATGGAGTACCGTACCTCTTATCGTCCTCCTCATTCTCTTCCTTCCTCTCCACTTCATCGGCTTGTCCGAATGGGCCTTGATGTATCATGGGAGGTCTCGGGGGCGCCCACGGCGCGTCATCCTCCGCCGAATCGTATCCACTGCAAGTTACGGTCAGATTACGGTAATCAATTATCGATCATGTCTCGGATGGGAATCTTTTGGTGTTTACGATGGGAGTTGCCTACGTATAGTGAGGGAGGAGCATGAGGAACTTACTCCTCATTGTCCTCTTCCTCATCATCGCTTCGTTGCTCCTCTTCGTAACATACGCGGACCGATGCAGGTCGAGAAGACATTCGCCTTCAATTCAGGAGGTTACGGTAGTTTGAGTATCGATAACTGATCGATCATGAGGAGAAAAAGGGGGCGGAGCTTAGCTGGAAGAATACCGTACCTGTGAGCCTCGTCGATTCGTCCGTGCGCAAGACGAAGCATTCTACTGGCAACGTCCGTGACTGCTGATCGGGCAGCACGATCGCTTGGAGCTGCAGCCAGTGCAGCAACGGCTCCAACTGCTTCGAAGTGGAGCTCCTCCTCCAGAGACTGCGATCTCCTGCAACGAAAGAGCATCGGTTCAGGGATACGGTGGGATACTGTATGATATCGATATTTTAAGTATGGATCAGTGGGGATTCGTTCTATTGAAGTCCAAATCGTCATGGTTCTCTCCTCATTTTGAGTATTCTCTCATCTGTGTGACCGACGAGAGATCATTCTAAGTAAGGAGTCTTCGAAGGAACCTGATGCTGGCGGCGAATGAAGATGGAGTAGATGATGGCGAGGAATTCGTTGCGATGTGTGCAGCCTCGACGATTGAAATCCTGAAAAATCAATTATCGATATGGAAATCGGTCAGGGTTACGGTAGGCGATAAAATCGATATCGAGGAATACGGTACCTGCTTGCTGCGGGAGATCGTCCGAAGGTCGTGCCGGGGATCGATTGATCTTCCATATCCTCTTCCTCCTCCACCGTAGCTGCTACCGTACTCTTCTGTCTGAAAGGAGGGATTACGGTAGGTGAGAGGGAATCAATCGATAACTGAGATTGACTACCGTACCTTCGCTGCTGGTCGACTGACGAGTGGGCATATTTGAGCAGGGCATGGGCGGCGCAGTCGTAGGCGAACTGGTTCTTTCTGCTGCTCGGGTCATTAGCCATGGCGGCAACTGCTCGCACTCCTTGTTCATGCAGGCGAACGAGATGGGTTCGTCTCTGACTGCAAATCAGTGGATTACGGTAGACGAAGCGATCGAAAACTAGCCAAGGAGTGGGGATGTTACGATATTTTTCTTGATTTATATCAGAAGGGAGATGGGGGATTCGTGCTACTAATGATAACGATTATGAATGCTTCTGGCCTAATTTCGCTGACTTTCTTGTCTATCTCGAAATGAGGAGAGGGGTGAAGATGGAGGAATATTCGTACTTGACAATTATCGATCGATTGAGCTGAGAGGAGGACGAGTGCATGGCGGGAGGCGAGACGGCCGCGTCGTCTTCGATGACGGATCTGGAAAAAAAAATCAATTATCGATCCGCTAGTTAGTGGGGTTACGGTAGGCTTAGCTAGTCAATATAATTGGCTACGGTGTGGTATCGGACGGGTTTATTTCAGTGTGGATCAGTAGCGGATTTTGATACTGATGGATTTGAGTTTCACTAAATATGGAATATGGGTGTGTGTACCTGGAAGGGGCTTGCTTGGTGCGGGAGTTGGTGGCATCGTGGACGGGGTCAACCGATGCTGCTACCGTACTCTCCGTAGGCCTTCAAGTGAACGCGGATTACGGTAGTTCGGGTCGGGAGGCAATCGATAATTGATGGATTGTGTGGGATACAGTACCTTGCAATGGTTGTCGATGGAGTGCTCGATTGGACGGGCGTCACTGCTGGTTCCTCGACGGCGTCCGATGCCCGTTCAGAAGAGACGTCCTCGTCGATAATGGAGACAGACGACGAGATGGAGGATCTGGAAGGAGAAGAGTGAACAACCCCCTCATACCTCTCGTCATTTCCGTCTCCTTCCTCTTCATCATCTCCCATCTCGAGAATGGGACCAATTGAGGGAAGAGGAACCGTCTCATCGTTGACTGCGTCTGGTGGGCACTCGTGCTCACTGCAATGGGTACGGTAGATCCCCGAGGGTATGGTAGTACGACTGACAAAGTCTACGGATACGGTAGCCACAGGTCTTTGAATGATCTTTGGTCTTTAGCGAAATCATTGTGCCTTGGAGGAGGCCTTTGAGTAAGGGTAAAAACCCACCTGTGGTCTTCTGTATCGTCCATCTCCTCCCGGACGTCGTTCGCGGCGTCATTGAGATCACCACTTGGTGTGAGTCGGAAGACAGATTGAGATGGGAGTGGAGGAAGAGGGATTACAACATCTTCGAGTGAGAGGAATGGCACGGCCGTCACGTTGTGGGCCGTCGAGGGCTGCTGCAATAGGGGCCGAGATTACTGTAGGTTACGGTAGCCTAGGGTACTGTAACTCGGGAATACGGTATGAAAGGTCTGGGCTGTTGTAGCCAGGGTATACGGTAGCGGGTCTTACTTGAGCGAGATGACTGAGCCAGTGGAGGATGTGATGATGGTCATCGAGAGACGAACGAAGGGCTCCCCATTCTTCATCCAATTCCATCGATGGCCGACTGATGCGGACCCTTCTTGCATCAACCTGCAAACAGTATATTTTACCGTAACCGGGTGAGATATCTGGCCTATCAGAGTGATTAAGACGTCTCTTCAGTTCTCGTCATCTCTAATCGATCACAGTAAAGAGAGAGAATGCGGAATGATGAGGCAAATACCTATAATAGGAAAAAACTTACGAAAGGAGGAGCGGCCAGGTAGATAGAGAGGGTGCAGACGTGTGGGCCTGTTCCGAACTGGATGACGGCCTGGTGAGGCACGCCCTGTACCAACCCGTAAACGGCCAGCAGATGGCTACCTCCTTGCGCTGAAGTGTCAGGATACGGTATTCGTTTATGATGGGTACGGTATGAGTTCGGTCTGGAGTGTGCGGATAAGGTAATGGTTCCATGTGGATATTTCCGAGTTAGCGCATATGTGTGTAGTACTACGCGGCACGAAAATTCATGTTTCATCACTAGCGCGTAATTTATTGCTGAATTGACGTATGAATATAGAAGAGGAAGACTCACTTGCTGCATACTCAGCCTCTGCCTCCAACAACTCCGCAACGCGGCGACCAAGTCGCATTCCCATCATCAACTGCAATTAACCTTTCATTTATCAATAGATGCTAGCGTAGAATCATTGATCATTGACTCATTGATTACTGTACCTGCGGGAAAAATCTAGCAATGCCACCGTACCCCTCATGTATTACTTTTTTCCTGGACCCAACCAATGATGAAAAGATTCATTGATGCTACCGTACTCCAATGATCGATTGAATCACTTGTATTTTCCCTAGATTTGGGCACTTTCGTAAACAAGGTAGTGAACGCGAATTTGTGAGGTGAATGACTGAGATCAAAGATCAAAGATCAAAGAGGTGGACCGGCTGTTAAATGAAGATTGACAACTAACCTGGAGGTTTTTGAGGGTCGAGTCGATCTCGTCGCTCGCCCTCTGATGGCCATGATCGTTCTGGAATGGTCTCAGTTAAGATCATTAGATGTTATCTTAATCCAAGTATCCTTTTTGTATTGAGCAAAATCGATGTTTTTCTGATCTATATCGAGGCGAAAATGGAACTATTGTATAAATATCACTAAGATGGGATCATATATCATTGATTAAAGATTACCATGAGAAAAAGTGAAAACTCACTGATTGCTCCGAGGAGCCATTCATGATCGTAGGTGGGACCATTGCTGGTCCGTTTAATCTCCCTAGTCGAGTTTTGATACTGCAAGTGCATTTCGTTGATCACGTGAACAGTAAATAACGCGCCACGATTACGAAAGTGCACGAAGGATACGATCGCGGAATGAACACAAGCACGATAGAACGGCCATGAAAATTGCGAAATGGGTTATAGGATACGGTAGAGTAGGGACAATCACGCGAGAAAGAGATGGGAAGGTCAAGTAATATTGATGTTTCAGGACGAGATGAAAAGAGGAAGGGAATGGAGAAATGGAGACGGAAGGAATGAGGAGAGGAAGGACAGGAGGGAATATGAATGGTCAGTGAATAGAATAAAAGAAGAGGGTTGGAAGATGCAACTTGATTGATAAGAATTGGCCACGAATAATTGCAACAGGGTGAAATGGAGTTGCATGTAGCAAAGGTCCTAGATAGGGCATAGAATCTGGCACTCTGATCTGATAAAGCAACGATTCTAGACAGAAATTAAAGCGAAATGGAAACAAAGAGGTAAATTCGTGTTTCGTCTATCAAAGATGAATGATGTATATGTCAATCTGAGATAGAAAATCAAAAGGTTGACAATTTGCTATTGATTATAAAATAAGTGCCAGCGTGAATCGCTGTTCCAGATATAGAGATGATCGATCGATGGAGAAGGAAGTAAAGTGAGTCAGTATACGGTAACCGGGGCAAACTGTAGTCTGATATAGCATTAGGATAAAATAGGCTATGATGCGATTCCTAAAACGCAAATTTGTCCCCATGCTATTCATTCGATACTAGAGAGCAAGCGCGTGGTAGGTTCTATCGAAATCTTATTTCTGATATGGGAATTGTGACTAGAAAAAAAAATGTGACTTACACAGGCTATTCTAGAGGGAAGGATTTCAAAGATAAGGAAACAGGGACGATAATTATTGTTTCGCCTATCTAAGATGGATAATCTAAGTACAGCTGTCAGATAGAAAAGCCAAGGGATAAAGTATCTATGGATGAAAAAAGAAGAATTCCAAGGTGAACCGCTGTTTCAGATCTGGTTCAAGGAGAGGAGAGGCGCTGGTCGATGGAGGAGAACAGAAGGTGAGGAGGGATACGGTGGGGGCAGAGAGGTGCGGATACGGTAGGCATGGCATACTGTAGTCAGATGTAGGCGTCAACTTTGAGTTTCACAGATTAGAGAATTAAGTGTAACAGAAAGCGCATAGAGTATCTAGTCTTTTAAGAGCATTCTCTAGGCGGATTGCGATTTCTCCGATTTGAGAAAGGAATGAAGCGTTTACTGCGAGGGAGTAGAAATAGCCTAGATCACTGATGAACATAGATTGCCCCAAACTTATTCTTATTAGGAAGCCGCATTTAGGTTTTACGAAATAGCCATATGAATTAGACAGCTGTTCAACAAGCGAGGGTCCCAGATAAGGAAATAGGGTGATCTAAATAATTCCCGTTCGCTAGACGGATTGCAGTTTCGCAAATTAGAGAAATAAGTTAGAATTAAGATAGAGAGCTATCGTAACTACGAAGGATAAACCTGCATCTGTAGCTTGTTTAACGGAACGTTGTTAAGAATAATAATCCTGACATAGAAACGACAGTCCAGATAGGAGCAAGGGGGTAGAAGAGGAGCTTCAAAATGAATGCTGTTCGAGTTGGCGCATTTATGCCTCAGAGAACAGTATGAATTAGACATCTGATTACTGACCCAGGTTAGGATGTAGTCTGTAAGCAGCTCCCTTATATAGAGCTCATTCGTAAGGTGCATCGGAGATACATAGATTTATGAAAGATTATGGAAGCTTTCTAAGCCGTCAAGATAGATTAAGATCAGTAGCGCCACCCCAAATTCCGCACTTTTAAGGTGCGTTTCTGTCACAAAACAGCAATAGGAAGATGTAGAGTGCTGCCCTAACTGGAATTGGCCCAGAAAGTGATGGAAACGCCTCATTCGCTAGGCACTTTGTGATTTCACCGGCTTGAGTAAGGAATGAGGCGCCAGCCGTAACCGCAACGGATAAACTTGTATCAGTAGCTTGGGGGGAGATGGATTGCGGGGTATTAGCGGAAATTTACAAGGGCGATTTATGTTTCACAGAACATCGATATACTGCTGACTTATCTCGATAGTCCTAGATAAGGAGATAGAGGGTAGTGAGTACTACTAGTGAGAACTACTTGCGACTACTAGTGACAGAGCACTTACAACAATCGAATTGAAATTGCACATCTAGGTTTCTCTGAAGAATATGAGTTTAGACTGCTCATCTAAATACGTAGGACTCAAAGAAGAATGGAAATTGCAAGTAGCTCCCGATATTGAACACTTTCGCAATGAGTATTGCAGATACACGAATTCGATAAATAGTGCGGAATTGCCTATGCCGTGAAGGGTAGACCAAAACCAGTATCTTGAGATATAATGAAGCGCCCGTAATTAAGCACAAATACTACTGAACCCCAATATTGAGCGCTTTCACTATTTAGGTTTCAGTGATCACAGAAATGGAAAAAAAAGATAGACAAGCTTGAGATGAAAAGGGTGTATACCGACATAGGGCTATAGATGAATAAGAGGAGGCTTGCTTTCAGTTCTTACAGTATTTAGTCTAACTGGACCATACTGCCAAAAGGCTTCCATGGGATTATGGAGTATAATTGCGATAATGAAAGCGAATATATCCATCAAATCTGAGGAAGCTGCGCAGTTTGGAATCCAAACGTTAGACAACCTCCCTCCTCCCTCCTCAACCCCTTTCCTCTCTAGATGCTTCACGAATATGTGATAGGAATAGCACTCTAACTGTGATTCCCCAATATAAGGAACTCAAGAATAACGGAAGCGCTTACTGTATGTATTCAACCAAGCGTATTTATCTTTCACGGTATAGTGATAGGAATGAGATAGCCGCCCTATCAGTGATGGAACCAGAAAAGAAGAATAGCAGCAGCTGCCGAATGCATTCGCTAGTCGCATCCCAATTTCAGAGATTGGAGTTTTAAAAATGTAATCTAAGATCAGTAGCTTGAGATATAATGAAGCGCCCCCAAATTCAGCACCAATTGTCAAGGTTAATTGCAGTTTCACAGAGTAGTTATGAGTGTGGGTAAAGAAGAAGCTGAGCAAATTAGGCTATTGGATATGAGAGAATAGATGATACTGTAGCATAGCGAGACAGTGAACTAGAAGTCGCATGTTGGATAGATGAATAGATGAATTGGAGGAGGCTTGCTTTCAGTACTTACAGTATTTAGTGTAACTGGACCATACTGTCAAAACGCTTCCATGGGATTATGGAGTGTAATTGCGATAATGAAAGCAAATATATCCATCAATTCTGAGGAAGCTGCGCAGTTTGGAATCCAAACGTTAGGCAACCCCATTCCCCCTCCCTTTTTGTTTCACGAAGCAATGATAGGAATAATGCTATAACAGCGATAGTCCCAGATATAGGCATGAAGCGCTGCAGAATTCAAGCAAGCGCATTTCTGTTTCAATAATGATAGGAATCAGGCCGCTGCCCTAACTAGCAGATAAGGAGCTTGCGAAGAGAAGTAGAGCTACAAACTCAATCGGGCTCGCAAGGTACATGCTATCCTAGTTAGTGCAAAACAGCATCGACAAGGGACATTTAAGTTTCACCGTGGACCGATGAGGAAAACAGATGTAACGAATAGCAGCATTTCGATCACTGATACTCATTCCAGGTAGAAAAATACAGTGTGATGATGACATCAGACATTGACATTGACATCGGCTTATGCAATGATTCCGAAAAGATCAAAGACCAAACCCCAAATATAAAAGATCAAAACCTCTAACTGCGATGGTCCCAGTTTAGGGAACGAGAGTAGCTCTTCAGATTTGAACACATGTAGTGCATTTGTATTTCGAGGAATAATGATATCAATGAAACACTAATGACGAGAAAATGAGGAAATAGAAAGTAGATGCAGCACCCGAACACATTCGATAATCCCATGAATACAGTGGACCTAAGAACCAATTAGGAAGCATTCCTAACGCAAGAGTTCAATGATGCAAGGCGCACTTATGTTTCATCGCGGAATGATGAGAGAACTGCATAACTAATGAATCAATTTCGATGATACTCAAATTTCAGGAAGAAAGATAGCATTGTGATGATGACATCAGATATCGACAAGGCAATAATGCCCCAAAGATCAAAGATCAAAGTGTAAATACTACGCAATGATCCATACAAAGATCAAAGACCAACGATCAGAGATCAAAGGCAGAAAATCAGAGATCAAAGATCAGAAAGCGCACCTAACACCAAATCGTGCAAAGCCTTTTCATAAGTTACTTGAACGGAAGATGAGAGAGAAATCAAGCGAAATGAGTGGAGAGGATACGGTAGAACCAAATGAGATAAATGAATGCATGAGATCAAGTGAGAAAGGAGACCAATGATAGAAACAAGATTGAAAAGAGAACAATAAGAGACCGGTTGGGTAAGAATCGGAAAGCATTCAAAAGTGTCTGGCAAAATATATTCAGAAAAATGTCCGTATTCGATTCTTACTCAACCGATCTCATAAACCACGTATGATAAGCAACGTACGAATATCCTCGAGACTGCATTCATCTGTTAGAGGAGCATCGAACGAGGACGTCAGACCGATCCCTGCATCATTTATCGATTTATTTCACGGTTACGGTATCTCGCGACGATTACGGTAGATGAAATATCGATAATCTTCACGATGTCATACGATGGCACAACGGATACATTCTATCGACAGGATAAAAGTATGAGGAGTACGGTATGTAGATGCAAAAATACGGAAAGTACGGTAGCAGAGGTACGGTAGGTGGCATACGGTAGTCAGACAAGCTACATGTGCAAAAATTTGAGTGAGAAATAAATATAATAGAGATCGAAAAGAGAAACAAGTCAATTGACGATATCTATACGGTAGGAATCAAAGGAGATCGGGATACGGTAGGCAGCAGAGACAGTCAATCAATAGTAGAGCGAAAGGAAGAGGAGAGAAGGGACAATAACAAAGCATCGGGGACGCGAATAACGGGCGAAATTGGCGTTAAACGAGTGATCAGACGGAAGGATATGGATTGAGGAAAGGGGTGACACAAAAATCACTCGAAAAAACGCAACGGAAACGACGAAAACAGAAGAACAACGGAGTTTAAACAGGACAAACAATTCGAAATTCCAGGTACAACTCTTCCCTTCTCCCTCCATTTTCCTACCCTCTTCCCTACTGATACTCATAGCATATTTCTTATGTTCTGAATCTGTCGTTTATTGGGAACTAAAGCATCGACATTCTGCTTCTCCTCACGATCACTCATGGTGAAGTGGTAGGATTGCTGGTGCTTAATCTGCAAGGTCCGGGTTCGAATCCGCCCTGAAAAAAATGTTTTGCATTATTTTGCAAACTTTCAAGCTTCTTTTCTCGAATGTCTTGCTTTCGGGATTTTTTTAGTTAGAGTTGGAGAGATGGGAGAGAATTGATCGATTGAATCATCATAAGATGCCCTACAGTAGGTGTGATACAGCAGCCAATTGAGAAAATGAAATATGAAAGATCAAATGATATTGGAGAAGGGTAGAGAAAGAAGAGATGAAAGTAGTTCATTGTAGATTGGAATATGATAGGGGTATCGATCGATGAATCATCAAGAAGAGCGATAGATCAATTGAAGAATTATAGCAGTCTGAATCTGTATAATTTGTAAAAGCATGTTGTTAAAAATTAGACGAAATCGATTTTTTCTTATCTCTAATAATAAGAGCAGAGATAGAAATAACCCGTATTATACTCCCATTATCTACCGCATTCATACTGTAATGCAGTCTATAACCCCACCTACAGTATGCTAGTTTCCCGGAATAATTCAATGCCTTGGCGGATCTTACTGCTCGAGGAATGAATAACACAATACGATACAATTTATCTTTAAAAAAAAGTCCTTGTAAATCAATGGAAATTAATAAGTCATCAAAATGCAGTTTGATCTTTGATCTTTTCATTCTTGCCGTAGATGTCCTCGCGAATTCAATACTTTAAATTTTGGTGAGAAAATTCCAATTTTTAGAGAATATTTTAGAGAGTATTTGATAGAAAATAGAGAAAAATCTAAAAATTACGTTTTCGTCCGACCTTTTCAGCAATCTTCGGATTTACCTTGCATCACTGCATTCTCCACAGTTCTTTCCGGTCACATTCTTTCATTTCTTGCGCAATAATAACAAACTGGAATTTCATCAGTCCGCATATCGTTTTTTACTATTTCTTAAACTTCTCTCAAAAAGATATTAATCTCCATCTAATATTCGCAACTAATAGTTTATCATGAAACTCAACTGAAAAATGCGGACTGTAATAATGAAGAATTTGCCCTTTCATTTCGCCTTTTTCTCGACACCATGAGGTCGAGGAATAAGGAGACGGATTCTTCACTCCGAACAATCTTCCCCATTCAACTCCTTCTGTCGATCCCAATTCCTCTTTGCTCCTTTGCTTCTCTGAACCCAAATTATCATCCGAAATGCGTTTTCCCAATCGCTTTGAGTGCTTCTCCGCGCATTTTACAGTGGTCTCCGTTAATCGGGTGGCTAATTTACGGTCCCGGCCTCCGACTGATTCTCTCCAGTCTCCATGCTATCTCGTAAGTGAGAGCGAGTGAGAGAGAATGAGGAATAAGAGATTGCGCTCTTTATTCGACATCACTACACACAATTCATTCCGTTTAGTGCTTTTCTTCTCTCTACGAGACCTTTGTTCATCCCCTTTGTTGTTACTGCTGTGGTTTGCTCCCATTATGCTCTGGCCTCAGATTTGATATCTCGTTGTAGAACGACTTCATAATTCCGTTAGCAACGAAATAGTCGATGTTCGAAATCGAGTTATAGAAAGATAGATTTATCAGTGCATTCGCCTAAGAATCGCATCCCTAGCGGTACAGCAAAATTAGACCCTCCAGTTTTTTCATGGATTATGACAGCTCTAGGTACCCTACATCGATTTCTATTATTGTCATGACCTGATTTTTCGAGTTTGCATAATTGCATGTGCTCAAAGTTTGATGGTTTTTGCACTTTCTTGGGTGTAACTGAGTGGAAAGTGATCCGATTGCCTTGAAAATTGGAGACTAGGCTAATATGGACACGCTGAACACACTCATGATTTTTGTTAAAGGGACCTGGCACTCGAAATGATGTAATTTTTAGAAAAAAGTAGATTTTTTTCTAAGAATAATGTAAAAATTCCCATATTTTTACGATTTTTTTAAAGGCGGTTATGATTTTTCAAACATTCTGTACCCAGCAAAAAACCCAGCTATACTGTGTTTAGCGGCGCTAAACAGAGTATAGCTGGGTTTTTGGCCAGAATTTGCAACTTTGAAAAATCATAACTTCTTACAAAAAAATCGTAAAAATATGCGGTTTTTTCAGTTATTCTTAGAAAATTTTGCTCTTTTTTCTGAAATTCACTTCATTTTGAGTGCCAGGTCCCTTTAATGCATATTTTGAGTTTTATTTTTTTCATGAATGTTTGGCATGGATTATCTCAAAAACGAGGCCGAACACCTCGCTGAATTTTCGATATGTTGTAGTCCTTGATGAGAGCTATCGATCTGTTATTTTGATGTTCCATATTTAGGGGGCTACATACTTTTATCGCTAGAAAACATAAACACTATTTCAAAGAAAACCCCTCATTTCACACCACTCTCCGTACTAGCGCGGCGCCGAATGAGACGGAATGAGGCGAGAATGAGTGAAATGGAATGTGTTTCAAGGCATTCGCGCCGCTCGGGAGAGCAGAATGGTGTGAAATGAGAAGAATTTTGTTAAAACAACGTTTCTGTTTTCTAGCGATAAAAGTATGTAGCCCCCCTAAATATGGAACATCAAAATAACAGATCGATAGCTCTCACCATGGACTACAACATATCGAAAATTCAGCGAGGTGTTCGGCCTTGTTTTTGAGATAATCCATGCCAAAAATTCATGAAAAAAATGAAACTCAAAATATGCATGAACAAAAATCATGAGTGTGTTCAGCGTGTCCATATTAGCCTAGTCTCCAATTTTCAAGGCAATCGGATCACTTTCCACTCAGTTACACCCAAGAAAGTGCAAAAACCATCAAACTTTGAGCACATGCAATTATGCAAATTCGAAAAATCAGGGCATGATAATAATAGAAATCGATGTAGGGTACCTAGTGCTATCATAATCCATGAAAAAAATGGAGGGTCTAATTTTGCTGTACCGAAAATCTGGATAAAAGTGCGATTCTTAGGCGAACGCACTGTTATGCACTTTGAACATGTGGGGGTCATTATAATGTAATGGAGAAAGGGGAGTGAGGTAGGGGAGTTCTTTGTTCTACTCTACGCGTTGAGAACGAGCGAAGAAATTCGCATACGGATTCAATTTCATCTTTCATCTCCTATCTAGAAACTTCTCTGTCCTTATTGCACTCTTCAATTGAAGACTTTTCAATCGGTTGTTCGATTCTCCTTTTCGTTTCCTCGTTTACAATCGGTTGCTGATTAGAGGAGTGAGACGATGTATTTCACACGTTATCAACCACTCTTTCCTCCTCCTCATCCGAATTAAAAGGCGCGTCGCTGAGTTTCAGCGCATTCCTTGCACTATCTACCTCAAATTAGTAAAAAAATATGAGTTGGCGCTGCTCAGTTGAGTTCATCATCGAATACTCAAAACGTTTCAACGATTTGAGTAAGTGCGACTTATTTGAATTGGTCGATCTGCTTAGAAAAAAGGTGGAACGAACTGAATATTGCATAATTATTCAATATCGTTTTAGAAATTTTGACCGCGCTCGGTTGAGTTTCTGTTTCCTATAATTCTTTCACTCTTCTTTTGGACAACATCACTCCACCTCCGTTTCCAATTCAACACTATGCATCCCCCTAATCACTCATAATATTTGTTCACAGGATTAAACTTGTCGCCTCTGCCTTCTCAAATGATCCCACTATCGTTCACGGTAGAGTGAACACTTTCTAAACTGCCACTTATAATTTTATTACGCACTCTCTTCATTTCCTATGCTCTCTCGCCGGTCAGAGAAACGAGAGATCATGGGTAATTGAGAGAGTGCCCCTCATCGAACGACCAACTCATCATTTCCTCCTCTTCCGCATCGTTTTGTATGCAGGTTGGCCTTTCCTCTCCTCATTTCTCACACTCTCTCATCTTCTCTAACCATATAGAGTACACTATGAATAGCTAGAGTCTAACCTCCCCATGGGTCTCTTATGGCCACGCTGCAAAGTGGCCTAAAACTTCTTGCGAAGAACTACCAAATTGCGTTTCGGCCTCTCATCTCCCTGATGAATTTTGCCGCTTTTTCAAGTTTCTCGAAAGCTTTCACCAAATTGTTTGGACTTAGGCACGTGGGAGCTGGATCTCTGTTTCACGATGCTAGAACAAAGTCTTGCAACATCCAGCTAACAGCTTCCCTCTATATCAATGATCTGCTAATTTGGCATTCCTCCTTCGGAAATGAATCTACGCGTTCTGTTGCTATAACCAGCCTTATTATACCGCTCATTTTCTAACCCTTCTTATGAATGTTCTCCCGTGTATTTCGAACCTTCCTCCTACATTCTGTTTTCCTTCGATAATTCAATCGTATTTAGTGAGTACACTCGACCTCTGAATGCATGTTAATCAGTCGGACGAAGTCTGTGATGTTTCGCTGGTTCGTGTCTGTGGGTGCTAGAAGGGAATATTTGCATGATGAGGTAGTTTTCTGAAAATATCCATGGTGAACATTGCGGCGTTAGGCTTGTGGCTTTAGATTACTCGGTAGCAATGCAATGATCAACTTGTTTTCGGAGGTTCTCTTCGTTGGAATACTTCTGAATTTGTTCAAACTTTGCGAAAACCTTACTCTTTCATCATCATTTGCACTTTTCTCCTCTTTTCGATCTTTTGGCACCGTCTGGAGCAATTCAATGCCTTCTTCCTCTTCAGGAAAGTCAGGCGCCTTTCAGGGAGGAAGAAAGGCAAACATCGCGATGATTCCACACTTTTTCTCATTTCTTCGCCCCCGGAAGGACGAAGAATTTCTTAATTAGAAGAAGAAGAAAGAAAGAGAATGAAATGATGATCTCTTCATTGAGAACTATCTCTCTTCGACCATGAAACCAATGGGAAAGGGAGACAGAGGAGGTCTATTGGGAGGCCCTGTTGACCCTTCTAACCAGCCTTTCGCCAGAATCAGGTGCTATTTTCTCTTCTCAGCTTTATCGCTGGCTACGACGGAGCCGCTGTCTGATCCCATCTATCCAGGAAGGAAGTTACTGTGCTTCCTTGACAGGTGTCCTGGTCTAGTCATTATATTCCAGTCTATGGAAATAGTTACAGGAAAAGTATTCCCAGACATTGTAACATCTGCTCCATCTTACTATAAATTATCGCGTTCGCTACATCATTTCCTATGTCGTAATCTGAGCTCTGTTACATCGTGAGACATGTCGACATGTCCATTCCTTCGTAGCATGCAGTAAATAATTGGTTGATCTGATTATCCCACCCCCACCCGATCATTCCCCTCTGATCACTGACCATTCACCCTCTCTGTAAAGTTGTCGATCGTTTTCTCAGCGCCGAACAACACGTGTAAATTTTAGTGTGTGCAGAGCAGCAGATGTGCCAGAGGGAAATTGAGATAGAGAAGAAGGACGATAACTAGTGAATGGGCCGTCGTTAGAGAAGGAAGAGTGTGGGAGTTGCTGAGTCAATCCATGCATCTGATTCCTGACGATCTCTGAGACTAAACTAGATTGGATGAAGAATCCGTCTATTCATTCCTCGTATTCTCTCCACTGTCAAACTGACGAGAGAGCACGTGGAATGAAGAGACAGATTCTTCCTTCTGCCAGCCCCAATCAAGATCATTGCACGGAATAGAGCGAATTTCAATCATTTTCCGACGCAATCAAATTACACCTGATCCACTGAAAATTTCGTTTGATCACTGATCGGCGCATAAAAATAGTGGAATGAATTGATAGTTACCGCTATTTCGACCCCTTCTACAGATCGCGGGAGGTTGGTTATTTACGCCTAGACTTTGTCGATTTCACACTCCGTCGAGTTTATCGTTTTCATTCAATTCGTTGACATTTGCAACAACAACTTCGTCCGTAGTTTCGACGGCGCGTGCCAAATTACTTCGCTCCTCTTCTTTCCAGTGGAAATTATGCTCCAATTGCACGAGGGCTCATTTCGTCATTTTTCCTTGGCAATATTCAATTAAACACCCACGATTAGTGGACAAGTTTACACTAGAGTGCTGCTGTAGACCGAGAAGAAGGGAGGGACCATTTGGTTCAATCCCACTGGCTAGTTAGTTCCTCTTCGTTCTCTGGCAAACTCACTCTGAGATTCATCTTCCCCATTCCACGATATTTCGCCTTACCATTACACGCTACGGTTCTTTAGTTCGGTTTTCTGCCCACGACAGCTGTACCCTTTCCTTCTGGAACTAGTCCCGTATTTCGGCTCGGATTTGGCTAGCATAGGTCACGTGAAAGCATTACAGATGGGATACTTGAAGGAATGAATATATTTTTACTCACTCCTCCTCGTCTCTATCCTACAGTCCTTCTAGAATCCTCTCCCCTCGAGAGAGCCGTTTGCGAGCCACGTTGTTTTCGCGTTTGTTTGTTGTTATCTATCTGCCTTTCTCTCTCCCCGCTTCAAGTCCAATCATTTGTCCCATCAGATCAACACATCCAGTCGTTTGACTCGTGCCTTGAAATTCTGAGAATTTGCAGCCACGTCTTCGATTTCACGTCTTCGTTATTTGCAAAGTTCATCCAAATCATCTCGCTCCGCGCCCTTTCCAAGAGCAGAAGAAACAGAAGGAAGGAGAAGGGACGATAGTTTTGACGATGGGACGAAATTTAGAAATTACTCGGAGTCAAGAATCTCTTCGTCGTCTCCTCTCACAATTTCCTCTTTTGTTCCCGTGCCAGGAGTGGTCTCCCATCTCTGTCTCATTGTTGCTTGTGAAATGACTAGACAACGTGTAGAAGCTATTCTAAGACTAAGTCTATCGCGTAGCCAATCAGATCGTAATTCACTCAAAAAGGTGCTAGATCCAACAACGAAATGGGCACTTCCTTGAATAGCTTGTTTCGCGATGTCTAACCATGCGCTAAACTCTTCCTTCATAAAATTCTGATTATTGCCTCAATTTTCACCCGGAAACAACTCTTGAAACTCTGGAAAAAACGAAATTTTCTTCCGAAGGAACATGATCATGTGCCAATTTCGTCTCAGATTTGCTGCCGAATTTGTTGCGAATTCTCGCACGTTTTTCCTGAATTGCGACCTGATTGGGTACACTCTAGACTAATTTCATCGTACCAGACGCGTACCTTCTTAAGAAGGTGGTTTCTCATCCCTTGAGTGGGAGGACTTTCGCGCATGCCTTAGTTTTCTTGTTGAGCAAAGTTCTCGCTACTTTATCTTGTTTTGTCCTTCGTCCATCAGAAGAAATGAAAGAGTATTGCATGGTAAGAGAGACAGACCAACCATCGTTTTCTTCCTTATTGGTTTCACCTTCCTTCCCTACCATATCGAAGAAAGAGCACACGAATAGAGGAGATTGAAGTGAGCGAGATCTGTGAGAAAAAAGCGATGCTAAAAGGAGTAGAAGGGTCTGAAAGAGAGACGTCCACCTCTTGAGTTGTTGTGAACTTCGTCTTCTTATTTTCTCCCCCTTTCATTCTGATTGACCACGAGTTCCTTCACGACTTCATCACTCATTTATTTGTTTGCAGCCAACGCGAAATGATTCGTTTATTACAACCAGGTTATCGCACGAGGCATGATGTGATTGGCTACGATAGAGTTTTTGCAACTCGAAATAGCCGCGAAACCTGCTTATTTCTACATCGGACATTAATAGATGTACCAAATTCCATGAATTTGCTACTCAAATACATTCATTCACTCATAATCAATCAATATTATTAATTACAATCATTATTGTCATCAAGTCATTTCCCAATACACCTTGCACGCTACCGTACCACACCGCGAGTGTGGTCGTCCCATGCCGTTGTGTGTGTGTGCGGTGCGGCATGCCCTTCTGCCCTTTCTCTCCTGATCCCCTCTGGCGCCCTTACCATCTCTCACCCTCTGGCGTCTCTCGCCTTCACACACACTCTGATTCACGAGGCGCGCGGGAGGTGTGTGCGCGCTCACTCCCTCCTCCGCCCCTCTCCCCTCTCCCTCGTGAGAGGTCACTCGAGTCTCAAAGGCACCCAGAACGCTGCGGTTCGCTCTCTCCAGTCATCATAAGGGAAGAGCTAACTCACTTGCTCTCTCCCTTCCTTCCATAAGCCAACGTGGCTTCAATCATCATCACACCCCATCCAATCATAAGTCAACACGACTTCAGCTCATTCATTCCCCTCACTTCTCCATCCAAAGGAGACTTCATTCAATCATCCGACCAGTGATCATTCACTTCAATTCCCTTCCCATCCCCATTTCATAATAGACTTCAACTCATTATTCCTGTAAAGTACGATTAGTAAATATTATTTATTGATTGCTCTTTGCCCTTCACACCGCGAAACCCAACAAGGTTCTATCCACACGGGGTAGAATCTTGTACATGGTGCATCAAGCCAATTCAAGACCCCGGTCCGCATCATTCACTCATTGATTTCATCATTTCATTCAATCAATCACTCAATCAGTCATTCAAATCAAACTCCGCGTGGCAGGCAACACCCCCATTTCGAATCATTTCATCACTTCAACCAGTCATCATTCAGAACGTCCCCAAGTGCTCCAGCACATTCAATTTCACTTCATTTCATCACTCGTGTAGTGACCCATACATTCAGTCATTCATTCAGTCATTCCACTTCCGTTTTCACTTCCACCCTCAGTCAATACATCACGCAGGAGAACAAACCCTGTAGTCATGTCATCATTCGATCCTCACTACGAATCCTTTCACGACAAGCGCACCGATCTCAAAGCGCACATCGATTCAATCGATCAGGCAATCAATACTCTCATGTCAATTTCGAAACATGACGAAATTACATCACTGGCGTCAGCCACTTCCACCTCAATCGTTGAGGCTCAACTCATTGTCAGTCAATACGATCACGCCGTTTCCGCACTGAAACAAGCCATCGACGACATGACGGACGAGACGACGAAGGTTGAAGAGCTGCTGCACTTCGAGCAGCGCATGGAAGAAGACGTCATCGATGGAGGAAATGGAACTCCGGTTAGTCCAACCAGCCTTCAAGCCCTCGTAAGGGATAAGAAAGCCCATTACCAACTAGCGCTTTCTGAAACTATCGATCGGGTGAAAATGCTCACGTCACTTTCAACCCCTCCCATCCCTGTCATTCCTCAGGCAGTCATTCCACAGTCAATCATTCCTCAGTCAATCAATACTCAATCAGCCGTCCATTCCTCAGTCAATTCATCGGTCCCTTCCCATGTTCACACGAACTCACTCACAGGGGAAGAGACCACTCATCCAATCAATGAATCAGCCACCATTGGCCAACTCAGCAGCAGCATTGCTCAGCTCATCAGTCATATTTCATCATCAAATGCCAGGCCCAACCTTTCATTACCTCCAGTCAAATTGGAATGCTTTGATGGTAGTGACTTAACTCGTTGGCCAGCATATCGCTATCAAATCGATCAATTGATACTCAATCAGCCTTCACTATCAGAAGTGGAAAAGGCATATCATGTGCGCAATAGCCTCCGTGGCTGCGCATTCAATCTCGTTGCATCAATTCCCGTTCATGAGAAATTCCTCGACAAGATCATGAACCGACTCGATTCACATTACGGTCGCAATAGCTTATCACAAGCTAAGCTCATTCAATCATTGCGTAGCATCCGATCTCAGTCGACATCAATCACTGATCAATTGGCAGCCGTCCAATCAATGATCTCAATCGCTCATTCAATTCATTCCGAGAGTGGAGTCGATTCGCTCTGCGTGCAGCAAATTCTCGCAGAGTGTATCCACCCTCGTTTCATCACTCTCGTCAGCAGATCAAAGTCCAAGTCATTATTGGCATCACTGGAACTCATCGAGAATCAGCTCCTATCCGAGTATGAAGATGCATTGACCATCAGTGCCTTCACTTCCGGGGAAGAGTTCACCCCTCATTTCAATGATCAGTCATCAAGTACCTCATCCAGTCCGCCTAGTAATAGAGCGCTGCGAGGGAATAATCAGTCAATCAGACCTCCTCATAAGGGCCATTCCCCTTCCAATTCAATGTCTGCTAACAGTCGCCAGCCTCAATGCGTATACTGTGGTGAACACTTGTATAGCGGCGAGTGTACTCAAGTGACTTCAATCAAAGACAGGAAAGAGATTCTTCGTGAGAAGTCTCTATGCTACTGTTGCTTCTCATCATTTCATTCCACCAACGAGTGCACTCGATCTTGCCCCTCATGCAAAGGCAAGCATCACAAATCACTTTGCGACAAATCATCCAGTCATCAGACAACAGTGAACACAATCACTTCCGATCATTCATTTCAAATCCACACCAGACTCTTCACTGCACCAGTAGTGTTGACAAATTCAGCTCGTACTGAGTGTTCGAGGGCAAACGTGCTACTCGATCCTGGTGCGCAGATCTCACTCATTTCTCGCTCACTTGCGAATCGACTTCAGTTATCGCCTGTAGCTCAGCTACCACTCAGCATCTCTGGTCTCAAAGGATCTCCCAATGTTCCTGACCATCCCTCTCATCACGACATCGTTGATTTTCAACTGATAACTGAAAGAGGGCCAATGACAATCAAAGCAGCCGTCAGAAATACCGATACCATCATCGGTACCATTCATCATCCTCCACTGTCAGCTGCTGATTTATCAGCAATTCAGTCAAATCTCACTTCAATTCCCAATCACTTCCGTGATTCATCAGTGTGTCCCGACCTCCTCCTTGGAGTTGGCGACAGTCTCAAACTTCTCGATAGTACCAAGTCGACTACACTACCATCTGGCTATCGCCTAATTCAATCAATTATCGGTCCACTGCTAGCTGGTTCTGAGCACATCAGTTCCTCTACTCCCGATACCAATCATCAATCTCAGTCAACCACTCCAGCCATCAGTGTCGGCTCATTGGCAACATCCACCCACGATTCACTCGCCAAAGATCCTCCATGGCCTCAGTCAGTTACAGCCAATCAGATGCACTCTCAGTGCAGTATTCCCACTGCGATCACAATCATTCCTACCGACATCTCTTCACCACAACCCCAAGCTCAGTCATTGAAAGTGACATCAGTTGCAATTCAACCCACTCATTCCATGACTCAATCAATCATTCATTCATCTTCGAATCATTCACTTCCGTTTCCCTCCCCGGAGGATTCCACTGTGTACACACACTGTAATTCCAATTCATTCACTCATTACAATCCAACTTCACATCGGTCACGTCAAGTGAGATGGATCCATCGATCCAATCATGATTATTCACATCCATTCGCCCACTTGCGAAATCAATCACGACGCCAATTCATTCAACGACAGGATCCTCCCTTGGAACTTCGATCGCCACACTCATGACCACAATTTCTAGTTTCTGCCACATTGGCATCGCTTTT
>LS486875.1:0-14682 GCA_900490705.1 Pristionchus arcanus | reverse complement strand
GAGAGGTCACTCGAGTCTCAAAGGCACCCAGAACGCTGCGGTTCGCTCTCTCCAGTCATCATAAGGGAAGAGCTAACTCACTTGCTCTCTCCCTTCCTTCCATAAGCCAACGTGGCTTCAATCATCATCACACCCCATCCAATCATAAGTCAACACGACTTCAGCTCATTCATTCCCCTCACTTCTCCATCCAAAGGAGACTTCATTCAATCATCCGACCAGTGATCATTCACTTCAATTCCCTTCCCATCCCCATTTCATAATAGACTTCAACTCATTATTCCTGTAAAGTACGATTAGTAAATATTATTTATTGATTGCTCTTTGCCCTTCACACCGCGAAACCCAACAAGGTTCTATCCACACGGGGTAGAATCTTGTACAATAGACCTTGAAGGTGGAAGGAGACAATACCCTAGTCCTGTATTTTCTAGAAATTTAAACAAGTGCGAATAATACAATTGGCAACTGCCCTATCATCCATCATCTTCCCACTTTTCTTTAGTGTTGTACTCACGAATCGGTCCAATTCACGGTGAAAACAATCGTCAATTCAGGTTGTCACTCTTCTTTTCCATCCAGTTGACTCTATTACTTCCGCACCGATCTTTCCTGAATTCGAATTCATTCGAGAAGAATGAATGGGATGCACCAGTTGCTTACCCATTCCACCCCTTGCAAATGCCACATCCATTCCTGATTCATTTCCTATTGTAAATTCGCCTCTGAACCGCCTTCGTTCTCTGCTAGAGAGCCCTCCCAACGTCATAATTTCCTTAGGGAAACGACTACCTTTGCAGTGCATTTTGACCTTCGAAAGCAGTAAAAAAAAGGCTAACGAAGGGGCGTCTCCAATTATGAAACGTGAGCCCCGCAACCCCCTCTCCTACTCTGGACGATAGGACACTTCTCCCTTTCTCCTGTCGTCGTTTTCCTCTGCCCATATAGAGAGCATGAATGATGAAGAGACGGCGTGACCCCGCAACAGTGTGGACTCTTTTTTCTCGCTCTAATTATGTGCGGGCTAGTCCATTTACGAAATTGCGTTCATCTCTAAACGGCCGAAACAGCCCCCGCTCTGGACGTCTCCTTTTAGGGTTCGTCACTAGAGATGGGCCTGGCTTGTGAGGCGAGACCCGCTTATCGCAGACGCATATCTAACTAGCAAAGGCCGCAATAACAAAATGATATGAGCACGTCTTCAATATCCTGTCTCCAGTTCCTCATGTAAATTAGACTGCGTCATTTTCTAGATTTGTTGCTCAAAAATCACTGAGGCGAATGCCATCTACGCACATTATTTTCAAATCGGATGGTTGTTTTGCGAACGAATATTTTCTCATTCCGCAGTTTTCTGTGCACCGATTTCCGCTGCTGGTCAAATAGAAATCAAGGTAGTTCTCTGGTCTAGACTATTATTGTGACCACACTCTTTTTGGTCTGCTCCTTTTTTGCACGCGTCAAAAAAATTACCTGTCAATCTTGCTTGTTTTCACATCACTTCTTACTGGCCGTGTCGAATGAAATTCCCGATTTTTCGACAACGAATATTTTTTCGCCCATTTTTCGACCACTTGCTGTTGTTATGAAATGGGACTTCACTGCCAAAAAACATCAATCATGAATGCAATATAGTGGAAGCATGGTGATATTGGTATCCCTTTACTTCCTTCTTCTCCTTCCATTTTTCGATACTGTCGTCGACAGTTCCTCTTTCAATCTACGCCGTCGTCGAAATTTCATCCACGTCCCTTTCAGACAACAGAGTTCTCTCTTCCTCTTCTGCTCCCTCACATTAACTCCGCCGTCGTTTCCGCTGCCTTTTGCTTACTTGTATTATTCCTTGTATTATTCCTTGTCGAAGAGCTTCCATGAATTATACAACTCGCGTCGCATGCAGTTGTTGCTTCGTTTACGGAGGGGCTTTTGTTATGTTTCGAATTTTCATTCTCATTTCGCTACAGAAATTGAGTGCTAGTTCGGTTGAATTTCACGAGCGTCACAACAGGTGAATTTATTCGTAAATTGCAATTGAGATAAGAAATTGAGATGTATCCCATTCTATCTATCTATCTATGATAGGTTCTGCGGGGGATCACTGCTTGACCAGTGATTATGAACGGACGGGGGTGTAATCTCATCTTCGGTCCAACTTTACCGAGTGAACTAGTCACTTCCAATTCCTCTTTCGGCCGTCTTTTTGGGGCGGGGACGGTGATGATATGCCTCGTGGAGCAGAAAATATATGAATCTTATCATGCCAATCACAGTTTGGTGCAAGTCAGACGCGTCTAGTGCACGCACGCGAACTAGAGTTTGAAATACAGGTAATCATCTCTTCATTTCAAACACTCTCACGTCGGTCAGAGCACTAGAGACTGTGTGAAATGAAGAGACGTTCACCCGTAGTTCGAACTCTTACGCGAACTGTTCGCTCGAGAGACGATGCTTACTTACGCTGTATTGCTCTTTCCCCTTACTAGTGGTTCAAACACCCCCGAAGGAACTGTCAATTCGACTGCCTTTGCATCGTATTTTTACGCACGACTGAAGGACGACGTGGTTACTTGCATTCGCTATTCTCACTACGAGTCTGATCTTCGGGTCTTGGATCATAGTCTGTTGGATCTTCATACGCCCCAATGGTCATGGCTGACGTTATTCTAACTGAGATCGTGGTTTCTCTGAACCCCTCCCCTCCTACTCCTTTTCCTCCTTCAAGATCCCCTCTTGAGACTAGTGCTCCTTCGTCCGAAAGGACTGTACTAATTCCTTCCTTTCACCATCAGAATTCCATCTCGAGATTCGGCCTTCGGATAGTTCATTCCTCCCTTCCTCCGCTCACTATATTTGCTCAACCTCCGTCTATGATTCCCATCGGTCCCATTTCTTGGGGTAAATTTCGAAAGGGACCGTAGTACAGTGTTAGCCACTTGGGTGTTAGGAAGACTGTTTTGTTCGTCGCATTTCCTCTTTCTTTGTTATTCATAAAATGATGCGCAACTCGCGAATGAATGGGGGCGCTCGCTAGAGGACCAACAATCCTCCCATGGTCTTCCTTTGCCACTTCGGAATACCAGGATGAGAAACATAATTGATAGATTAATTTGCTCTTGAATCTGAGAACATACTGACAAAACATTACAATGAGCGGGCATCTTCTAATTGTTTTCATCCGGTCTCGTTCCTACTTTGAGGAGAGTGGAAGGAGGGTGTCGCATGTATCTCATCCTGCCTCAGCAGCAGGTCGTTAGGCATCATCAGCGACTGTTCGCTTATTCTCAGTATAACCTCGTTTTCCTGTTTTTACCATATTTTTTGTCTATCTCATATAGTGGGCGGACTACCACAACGAATCTACGGATAGAATTACTGCCTTCTCTAATTGCCATCGCGTCGTTGTTCTCCCTTTTCCTGTTGGTTAGAGCTCGAGAAATGATACCGCCGTCTCTTCATTCTGCACACTCTCTCGCCCACTCTGTCGACGAGAGAGTGTATGAAATGAAGAGACGGTGGTATCATTTCTCGCGCTCTTCTGTTGGTGTCTATGATGAGGTGTCTGGAATCCAACATGAAGTGTTCTCTGATGAGCTAAATATCTACGTAATGCATCTTTCATCATTCTTTGCTGTATCAAATCAACACGATTTGCTCCATCTTGCGGATTCTTTGATGTTTCCAACCCACTTTGTTCTTCTCACTGGACAAAAACACTCGACTCTCGGTCAACATTACGCTTGAGAAGCCGACGTTCTTACAACAACAAATTCCCCGCCGCTAACTTCTGAAATCCACGCTGAATCCGAGAAAGATTCGAAATGCCAAATGAGAAAACTCATTCCCCATTGCCAGGAGGGATTCAATATCGAGGAACGCTCATCCAAAACATCTCTCGCGTGTTCTCTGTATGTTCTGATCGAGATCTAAGCTTCCCACTGACTCAGAATGATCGTCAAATTCCGCGTGAAAAATCCGTACTGTTGTCCTCTTGTCCCTCTGTACTTTCTCACCCATTCTCATTCAATCAAGTGGCCCAGTCTCTCTGTATCGGGTGCGCCCCTCCTTCGTATATTGAATCTCCCCCGGCCGCCCGCTTTTCTGTTGTGTTTGGCGGACAGGACCTTCTCATATACCGCCTTCCCTTCCTACCGCCTTCATTTCCCCTCCTTCATCTCAGCATCTCAGGACTGTCGAACTCATTTTCACGATAGATAGATCTCAATAAGCGTTCGGTTACTGCGCGAAATGAATTGCGCCGAGCTTGAGCTAGCGAAAATAGAAAAATATGAAAATTCCAACATTTGTAATGCATCGATCTTCAAATGTGCGGGCGTTTTCATAGACACCTCTCTACCCATCCACCCCCACGAAAAAGGCCAATATTGCATCTAAAGGCTGTGCCCTGAGCTTGGATTCATGGATATTTGTCTCTTACGTAGCGCATTTCAATAATGTTTCGCACTTTTGATCCGCACTTCCCACTAGTTTCATTCAACCCTTTCATATCGCGCCCTTTTCTAATATTAGCTGAGTATTTGAAGCAGGAATTTGCAAGCACATAGTAGTAGTAAAGAAGCAGTTTTCTGGAGTTTCCCTGCATTTCCTCAGTTTACTCGTCGACATTTGTGGTCTAGACCCTCCGAGTGGCCAAAGCACACACCAATTCTTTGTCCAGGAAGAGCTTATACACTCGGACGCTACACTTACTCACTAAGACTTCAGAGAGGAAACTCTTTGAAAGTATTTAGTGTCCTACTAATCTCTGACGTTGATTGGTCGACTTCTCCATTGTCACTGATACCTACATCATTAATCATTGCCCTATTCGTACGGGGTTTCGCGGTGCGCCAAAGTTCGAAGTCGTAAGAGAATTCCAACTTCTTCGAATTATCTCGTGATTTACATCCCATAAAAAGAGGAAAAGTACCGGAAATGACTGCAGATTCCACATCTTAGGTGCGTGGCAAATCCAAATTACTTTTTTTTCATTCTGGAAGCTCTTTTTTGGTCTGCAATTAGGCTGTCGTAAAGAAGCATTGGCGTTCATTGCGGAAGTCAGACCGACTTCATGTTCCATAAATTTGTCATCGAGCTTCCGCACTTTTCCCGTCCTTCTCCCGACACGAATAAATCAGAGGGCGTTCAGAGTTGGTCGTGCGGAAATTGGCAACCATAACTTCCTTCTCGTGTAGTGCATTTAGCATGCATTTTTCAATTGTATTTGACTATTACGTCGATCAGATCAGTGAAAAAGGTGAGGTAATGTCCACTGCAGCGACATCTTCAATGATTCTCCTCGACGATGACGTCTTCCTTCTTGGTTCCACCCCATTTCCTCCCTTCTCCTCCTTACCGATTGGTTCCCGAATGGCCCTCCGTCCTTCTTCTCCTCTCTATCGGCCCATTTGCCCCTTCTTCGCTCCTTTTGAAACGCGCTGTTGAATTATAATCGTCTTCTCCTTTATTCTCTCTCTCTCTCCATTCACCGGGTCAACCCTATTATCTTCAAACGTTTCAGCAGGCCGTTTAGCCGTTTCACACGTCAATTTGAATAATCCTCACGAGCTCATTTCGTGTGCGTGCCAATCGAATGTTGAAAGGGTGTCGGTTCAGAAAGACGAAGGGCTAAATAGAACTAAGAATGGCAAAGGAAGTAACTCGGTCAGCAGTCGAGACCGGGGCAGTCTAATCAGATTGCAAACCAAGAACGGCCACTGACTTTTCCCCTTCTCACTCGCTAGTTCTCACTTGCTCGTTCAAGCTCCGCCCCTTTTTCAAAGGTCTCCCTCCTCATCCTCCCTCCCCCTTCCTCCCTGCCTCTCCTGCGACCCCGTGCTGTTGATTCCCTGGAGACCGTTATTTTGATAGATATCCCGCTCTGAAACATGCATTATTGGGCATTCCTGAGGGCCTATTTGCGACCCTTTGAGGGCAAACATACTGAATTTCGAGCGTGTTCTCTGGTGAAATGGGTTCTCGGGGCTTCGCGTTTCATTAGAGTGGGGCCAGACTGGGCGGGTTCTTTTGTCGCATTCCGAAAGGGAATCTGGCTAGACTTAAGATTGCTGGTATGCTCGCCGCTTCGAGTCTTCAATTAAATTCCGAGAACTGTCTCTTTTCTTTCCGTTCTTTCGTCGAAATCTCTATTATTTTGTTTCGCTATGGTTTTTTTCCGAAATCGAGATAGTGATAGAACGGCGGAAATGTGTTGTTGTACATTTCTTATTGGAAATTTTTAATGAACTCTATCCAAATTGAATTTTCCTCCTTGTCGATTTCCTATTGTCACTTATCGTCGTTTTGCGTGTTCAATGACCAACTCTCTCGTTTATTCAATTATTCATTCCGCGCTTCATAAAGTGTTGTGTTCGCCAGGTATCTTACGCAACACATTTTCGAATATTTTGGTAATTTACAAGTTGCAGAAATGCAACGAATGCCGCCGAAGAGTCTGAACGACATCTGTCTGAATTATGACCAGCAGATGATGCATGGATCGCTCTTCGAGTACTTACTGCAAAGGTAATACTTTGTGTCGTACCACTTGCACCCGACCTTTACCAGGTGATATTTCTTTGACGTTGTGCGTTTCGTCGACTTGTTTCCAAGTAGTGCTGTTTGATTTGTTCAAATTTGCACCTGCTTTTGAATTTCTTGAGAAATGGAAACATCAGTAGCAGGATCTGAAATATTTTGCAAGTATCACAAGAAAAAAACGAAATACAACACAAAATGCGAGAAATTTGATCCATTTTGCTCATTCAATTGATACCGTGGTTCCGTTGTCTCCCTTTTGTGTAGGCGTCCACTAGAGTAAATTGAGAGAAGGGGCGAAGAGGCCCGGAAATATCCTAATCTAAACTAATAATAAGCGATTAATTAGTAAACAATAAACTATTTGCAGATATTTCTATCCTGTCGTTGCAATCTTCGGAATTCTCGGGAATATCCTCAATTTGACAGTACTGTTGAACAAGAATATGCGGAGTCGGTACGTCGAATAATGTAGTGAAATTGATGAGCCAATCTCTACTCAATTGTCGCATTCCTCTTCATTCGTATCTGAATCGGGTCGTTTTCTGACTGGCAGAACGCGCTCTTTACCACTCTGAATCATTCAGTAGCTTGGCCTCTGTGAGATTGCGTGCTTTTGCTTGCAATGGTAGAGGAGGGGGAGATTGGGCCTTTCTTCCTTCCCTCTGACTTTAGTCCATTTGGTCCCCCTTCAATATTCATGATACACAACAACCTGTGAGTAAGGAAGAAGAAAGGGCCCAAAAAAGGATGTCTTATTTTCCCCTTCTTCTAGGGCACTGGGGGAACACTTTCTGATAAAAATATCTCACCAAGGTGGCTATTGTTAGTGCATAAATGAGAGAAAAACATTGCAGGCGGTCTGGACCAAAGAAAATAGAGTGAGAATATAGAATGATGTTGTCCTGAACGTGATATTCATTCGACGTTGAGACCCACGTAAAACAATCAATCTTTATTGAGAATGAGGTCACCTGTCTAGACGTCGAATGAACTCAACACACTGTATACAGTAGATGATTGTCAGAATGGAGAATGGTTAATCATTCATCAATCTGATCAGATCGCACACGGAAAAGCACTCTAAGAGCCGCTATCCTGCTCGTTTCTCATACTCTTTCCCCACACAGTACACAACTCAGTTTCACTACGTCCTAAGTTCCCTATCGGATATGTATCAAATAACTGTATCATTTAACGTTTCTTCACCATTCTGGGTCAGAATGTGCTTCGGGATAGTGAAGAAATGTCGAATGTTGGTCTAAAATGGGTAATTTCAGGGCGAATACCTTCCTATCGATGCTTGCCTTCGCTGATATCATCTTCCTCACTCTTCTCTTTCCGAATGTTCTCGCCAACTACTCAGTTTTCACCTTCAACCTCTCATTTCGATGGCTATATTTCCACACAAAGGCAAGTTTTTGTGCTGTGGACAGAGGACTTCAGCAATGTTTATGAAGGAGTGTCCAATTGTCGTAGGGTGTTTGAAATTGAGAGAGAAAGCACTTGTTGACACTGAATATTCACACGAAAATACACAACTTTTCCTAGACAAGATCGCTGAACAGACTAGGCCCGAATTCGTTCACGATGTTACTGATAATTCAATGGAACCAGTGGCTGATTAGGGTTGTAAACCAGGAAGGAAATTCCATGGAAGGAACTGTGTCAGGTCCTTCCTTTGTTCCATTTTATTTTTTCCTTTGACAACACTGACATCTCCTTGTTTCGCTGGCAGTCGGGTAGGCGGAGACGTGAAAGCGCCCTTGAATTTGCTAATGTATGCTCCCAATTGGCATTCAAATCGAACGAAAATATCTCGTGCCAGTTTCCCAGTTTCTCGAACTCGGGTCAAATTTTCCCGCGTGGGATCTTGCAACTGACTGCGTTTTGATGCATTTCGAAGCGCATTTTGTGAGGGAGAAAGGGAGGAGCCACTCCAGTTATGAAAGGTCGTGGAATTGGTAGAAGTGAAGGAGTGGCTAATGGAGTGAAGAAGGGAAGAGGAAGACCACTTTTGAAAATTGAAGGGCATAATTAGCTGCCAAAGGAAGTGTGTGTGTGCAGTAGACGCTTCATTTTGGGATTACATATTTCGGGAGGGGGTAGTAGATACAATAAAAGTGTGACGTCATCGGGGCAATCCTTTCAATGAGCTATAAAAAGCGGCTCGCTTTTGTAGTCACAGTCTCGCCTCTTCTGTAATACGAATAGATGCAATCTCTGGAGGTTGAAAAGTGCAATGACTACAGCTCCCGAGACGTTGCATTGTGTCTAGTGTGCACCGTAGAAGCCCCAAACAAGGAAGGGGTCACACCCTCTCCCCTGAGGTCTCCCTTCCGGGGTAATGAGATTTGGCCGCCGGCTACTAAACTGGGTACTATCGTCTCTCGCCTCTCACATAAGGGTGTTCGGAATAGAGGAAGTGGGGCTAGTGCTTTTCTAGTTTGGAAGGGAGATTAGAAGAGAATTTATTGGTTCTCAGATGGAAGGGGGTAGGTTGGGAAGAAATGCCAACGTGAATTTCATGAAGAACAAGGAAACATAATTCCGTTTCAGATGCATTTGATATCTCTTGCCAATTGGTGCTCAGCAATAGCCATTTGGTGTGTGATTCTCGTGTGTACTGATCGACTCATTGGAATAAGGAATCCGCTCTATGTCAGAGGTCAGTCGATCTATCAGAATCAATCAGTCAGGAAATTAAAATATAAACTTGTTCGGCATCAAAACATTAAGCACGTGACATTATTAAATTTTTTGATCTCACTTTTACTCTAACTAGGAAGTTTCAATTACACTGTGGAACTCATCAGTATAATTGACGATAGAGAATAATGGGAAACTCCCTCAACTTTAATCTCAATTGTTCATCTTTACTAACTAAAAAATGCTGAACTCGTAGCCTAAATGATACAAGAAGTTCAATGGAATATTTGAGGAGGTTGGGGGCGTGGTCGAATGCCTGCTCTTCTAGCTTCAGTCATTGCTATCACAGGAAGCATCACTGCGTATCAGCATGTCGAGTACGATTGCCTAGTTAGGTATGAATCCTCCCTGTCTCTAAATTTTGAAATATTTTTATTATGTGCTAGGAGGAGTACAAATATTACAACTGATCGGAAATTCAAATATATCTAGAAACTGTGAAACATATCCTTTCCAACCAAATACATTTTTAGGTCTTACTGCAATGCGACGCAGCTCTACTCTCGATGCATGCCCATTAATAATGATGGATCGTGGTTTGGAAACAAGACAAACCCGTATTCGGAAGGATTCAGGTGAACCGCATTTGCATACTATCATAATAGTAAATGACACGCTCCGAATGAATCTATGTATCTCTGCATTCTTCGTACTCACTAAAACGTCGAAGTGACGAGAAAACACACAGAAAGCAAGCATAAAGAAAGCATAAAGAGACCAATTCTTGACACTTTCTAGCGCTTTGCTAAACTAAATATTTTTATCTTCACAGCATTTAAAAATAAACTGATATTGAGATGAATTGGAAACGAAAATTGTAGGACATTCCTCAATTACTCGACGCTTCTCTACGTATTCTCGATGATAATCTTCCCTATCGTTCTTCTTACCATACTCAATGTCATGTTGCTGTGTGCACTAAGGTAAGGAGTTGTGAAAACTGTAACCTTAGGAGGAGAAGCTAAGGAAAACAGTACAAACCATGGAGTCTCTTCTCAAGAAGAGACGTCACTCGCACTTTCTTCTCACTCTCTAATTTCTTGTTTTTGAAAAAAAGATTCCGGAAATGTCTATTTCTCATAACATAACATCTCGTCTCTGTGCTGGAGAAAGGAGTTTTATTACAATAACGAGCACATTTCAGACAGCGTCATCAGCAGTTTGGATCGATGGGCAATAGCATCTCAGAGAAGTAAGTTCAGTTTTGTAATTACCGAACTTCAATATGTTCTTTATGCAGAGACGATATGAGAAACCCTAGATATTCCAGTCTGTTTCACTCTCTATTTATCACATTTTCTCAGACGAGATTCGTCTGCCTTCGCAAAGACGGAACATCGAGTAACTCTGACAGTGACATGCATCGTCACAATGTTCACTCTTACGAATGGACCATCAGCACTATGGCATCTCATCAAGACTGCTTATCAGGTAGGAAGACAGTGAAATACTTCATACAATAAATGTCAATGACAAATTAATTTGACTTATGTTTCACAATCACCTTGAATAGAAGATTGCGACATGGAATTTGATTGTCCGAATCTTTCCATATAAAATAATAATAATTACAGCTGGACATTCTATATCCGTCTGTCTGCTACAATGTCACCATGTTGTGCAGGTAACATCAATTAATTGTTATCACCCACTTTCGCGTAAAGAACCTCACCGTACTTTGTCCTTCGTATTTAATTTTGCCAATTCTCCATTTCTATCGATCACTCCAGTCGCTGCAATGGATTAACCTAATCTAATCATTAATCATCCACAGTACTCTCGTAATCTGCGGGAAAGCATCGAATTTCATCGTTTTCTGTCTTGGATCGAAACATTTCCGACTTCGATTGATGAAATTAGCGCAGAAGAAGGTTCATAAGAAGATGGGTGAGTGTCGGACTAATCATAGACAAATCGAGAATGGAGAGGGGCCGCGAGGAATCTTTTGTGTGGAATTGAGACACATCATGAGGTGTGTGATAATTGATTGCATGGAATTTCATAAACAACAAAAAAAGCAGCAGCCCCTCTCCTCTGGTAGTCTCGATAAGCTTTTGCTGACTGAGCATGGTAGGCATGGCTCCACGAATGCTAATTACTCGTCGAAAGTGTAGAGAATATTTACTGCTGCGTAGAATCATGAGCCAAACCGATTTCTTACCTGAAATTGGATATTTCTCAGTAAAAACCAATTCAATAAATTAGAGAACATGTTTATGCAACTCAAGAAATAGACAGTAACTATCAATCATTTTTGTTGATGTCCTTTCCGCGCCAATAGACTAAACCATAACAGTAAATCAGACTCGTGTTCCATTGCCTGTATTCGAATGATTAGTCCTGCTCTAATCTCTCCTTCTATCGCTTCTCTCTCATACAGTATCAATCGGTGCTGCAGCTGCCACATCGACTGAACGATCGTACATTCGAAGCTGCAGTCTGGGCAGAAAAGTCCTATTGATCACAACGGAACGACGACCTTTAACTGCTGTGAATACTCCCTCGACTCCGCCCCTTTTCAATCGAGAAAGAAGAACATCTTCATTACCACGACAATTGAATCTAATTCAATTGGAGGATGGAGCATGTGGTGAGAAAGAATCTAATCGTCCTGTCGAAACGAGTTCACTGTTAAAATAATCAATTAGCAAAGACAGTGAAGTCGATTCGATATTGCTTATCCTAGTACAAGCACTAAAACAGTGAAATTCAGCAGGAAAATGCGGTTCGACTCAAGAATTGAGGTTGGATTGAGTGGTTGCGCATGGTTCAGTTACCATTTCATGCCTCGAGCTTTGTGTTGTAGAGCATGTTGCTGCCTGGTCAATCATTATTTGCTGTGAATGCATGAATCTCGTTCAATGATAATTATGATTACAGACTTAATCTCATCGGGTTTCGATACGATTCGTAGTAGAAGACAATCTAATCCATCAATTACTTCACCACGAACCTCCATTAGTGTATCATCCAGAAAGAAAACGAGGTAATTCATCTAGTACTTTTTCAATTTCTTAGTCGAAAAGCATCGAACACTCAGATTTTGGAACATATTATCAATGTTCCCTAAATAAATGATTGTCTGAAACGTACATTGTCAGGAGCTCCGTTGGTTCGGCTGAACACGCTCTTCTCTTGCCTGCAAAGACAGTAAGAGTTCGAAGTGACTCGACAGCAGGACGAATTATGATCGCACCCCTTTGATTCGATCCAATGAACTACCGTAACCTGTCAATCCATTATTACGAGTTTCCAATTATTCCCTATTGACCATAGACAAGATTTCCCCCTCAATCAGGTATAAGGAAAGAGCTTTTTCATATTTAGATAAGCCCTCAAAGATCCGTGAATTATCCCTCAATTTATCAGTACGAGTATTTGTGTAATCTCAAATGTTATTGTAATTGATCTACGGGTTAATATTGTAGTACTGAAATTGCAAGATAAAAATTCAATCATAGTTAAAAATACTTTTTCTTTTGAATTGTAATGCACAAAATTGTAATTTTCATATCACATATGATGAGCATTTTAACCTTTCAAGGACTATAGTTATAAAAAAAAAAGTATGATTGTATGCATCACAGGAACACAATCAACCAATCATTTATCAGAATCATGTGGATGCGTGTTATATCACTAGCTGATCTTTTCTATTCATGTATTCCTGTGGTGAAATCGACCTCCAGTCTTCTCCGATAATAGCCTGTAACGAATCTCTCCATCGGGTTCTAGGATTGCCTTGGTTGGGATCGTTTCAGCGAATAAGGAATCCATTCCGTGAGAAAAAGATAAATCCTGTTCTCTTGAAATGTAAATGCATAACGTATTCTCAAAATTTTGAATATTTATGGTATTTTTACTAAATGATTAAACAAAATTGAATAAAATATTTAATTTTCTAATATTCGATAGAGTAATTCAATCAATATCTAAATCTGTAATATATTTTTTCATTGTTCATCCTATTCCATTCTTCACTTTCCCTCTTCCTCTCCTTCTCTTTTCATTCGATACTCGCTCGCTCGTCTCAGTCGGCTGGAAGGTGGCTCGCTCCGAAGGAAGAAGAAGGAAGAAGGAGGATCGTTGTGAAAGGTACCAGTACCCTCCCACCCTCCCACCGTAACCCCGATATCTTCAAGGTCTACTCGACATCTCAGAACGGGACTACAAGGACCCATGGACCTCATCGATCAACTTGGTGAGGACGATTGGTCTGCTCTCCCCTCGCCCTACCGTATCGTTTCACAAGAACCATCCACCAGAAACATACCGTACCATGGGCTACAGTAACCCTTCAAATGATAAGCCTAATAGCAAACCCAATGCAGTCCACTACAGTATCCTTTACCTACCGTAACCACAGTCTCATCAGGACCTGCTCTACAACGGCAAGAATACGTGTGGTCGATGCCCGTGAACAGTGGATCGTGCGTCATCGATGAACTCTGTGAGGAAACAGCGTCTATCGAACCCCACGCCTACCGTACCGCCCCGCGCCTACTCGTACCCGGTATCTATGTACCGTACCCCGCGCCTACCCGTGCCCGAGTCTACCGTAATCCGCGCCAACCGTACCAAGCAAATACAGTACCCCACGCCTACCGCGCCTACCCGTACCCGGTGTCTACCGTACCTTGCGCCTACCCATACCCGGTGTCTACCGTACCTTGCGCCAACCCGTACCCGGTGTCAACCGTACCCCGCGCCTACCCGTACCCGGTGTTTACCGTACCTTGCGCCTACCCGTACCCGGTGTCTACCGTACCCTGCGCCTATCATACCAAGCAAATAAAGTACCCCACGCCTACCGTACCAAGCAAATTCAGTACCACACGCCTACCGTATCACGCGCCTACTGCACTCCAACCTACCGTACCCCGAGCGTACTGTACTCTACTCCGCACCACTTTACCTATTTAACATCTCGCTTCCGTAGTCGCTAAATTATCGAGCCTACCTTACCCCATACTACCGTAACCTAACACTCGGCAGTAATCGATGTTGCAGTACGTTTGCGCTACAGGTCCTATTGTTTGTCTATTGTTCCGAAATGAGTATACAAAATATAATCTAACTGATGGAATGAAATCTACTTCAAAAAAAATTTTAAAAATATTACATATCTAACATCACTGATGAAATAGAATGATAAATTTAGCATTGGGGAATGATAACGATGAAAATGAAGGGTTCTATTCGAATTCAATAAAAATCTTAGTAATCATTAATATAAACAGGCCCCTACCAATGCCCTTGAGACCTGTGAGATACTGTAGTATTCTGTATCTCCGAATGCGCTGGATTGATGATTGAAATGCGTACTGTAATGAGGAACTGACCACATTGTATGAGGGCACAGATTGACAGACTAGTGGAAGGTTACGGGTGTTTGTACCCACCAAGCAGGGTGTTTGTACCCACACACACAAGCTATTG
>LS486853.1:2713-17070 GCA_900490705.1 Pristionchus arcanus | reverse complement strand
TGAAACGCATCCGAATTGAATATCGACATAGTTAACATTAGTTTGTAAATTGGAGAAGTAGTATAAAAACACATTTGCCTTGCTACATGATCATGCCAAACACTGGCCTAAAAACACGCCCTTGATTGAGGAATCCGAACAAATATTTTTCAAATTATGAATCAGGAATTATTTCCAAGATTATTGAAAGGACAAAGTTCAGCCCCCTTATAAATCGTCTGAAACACATCTGAGATAGATCATTACATTGCGCAACCGATCCAACATTTGATATTTCCACTTTCCCTTTGACAGTGGTTTCACTCTAAATACCTTTTCTCATTATTATTTTTTTCAACGAAGCTTTGATAAGTTTACTGAAATACTAGCTAACTTGCGGAGTTTGTGGATCGTTTGAAACTCATTTGAGCTGTAATCCTTTGAGCGCGATGGATTGCGCAACCGATCGGTCATTCCCACAGACTCATCACTCTCCTTATTTTAGGCCCCCACCCTCGTTATCGGGATCTGATCTAATTGGCCTTGGCACTCGCAGTTGCGCAATGGTTGAGGGAGTCAGACCGATTCATCTCTTGCGTGTGATCAGGTGAAGATCAATTATGGGTTTTCTGGTTATGAAGTCAAGAATTGGAGCAGCCACATATCAGCTTCTCTGAATCCTGCGTGAAAATGAAAATAAGGGCGGTTCTGACAAGTGCTGACTATCTAATATTCGAAATTTCTAACGGTTCTGTCAAGAAACTAGAGGAACTCCACCCACAAAACAAGAGAGTCCAGTCTTTTTTTTGCTCCGAACTACACTCCTTCCGGGGTTAGTTCACGGACAGTCCTTGAGGGAAACTCGAGCCTATAAATAAACTAGAGGAACTCCATCAAACCACAAATCAAGAGTCCAGACTTTTTTTACTCTGACCGAACTACACTCCTTCCGGGGTTAGTTCACGGACAGTCCTTGAGGGAAACTCGAGCCTATTCATCGCTGCCCTACTCAAATGAGTTCGGTTTGCTAATACCCATCGAAAGAACGCATCCTCTCCAATCCGCCTAGTATCTCATCCCTCTGACCTGTCAGTTCTTCCTTCCTCGTCACCTCTCACACTCATATAAGGTCATGCAATGGTTTGCACGGGCCTATTCAAACGGGAACGGATGAGTTGTGTCTGACTCTCTCCGTTTCACGTGCTCTCTAGCGCCGTCATTTTTTCGTAGTGAATTGTAGAATACTCTCAATTTAGTGTCCGGGTTAGTGACTCATCTTCTACATGAGAAGTTTCACTATTAGAGTAGCGATCATTATGATTTTTTTTCAAATTCGATTCATGATGTCGAATTGTCAATAGATACTGCGAGTTATCTAACAATTCTAACTACGTTTGAAACCTATTTCATTCACTTCCAATTTCCGACAGAAGCTTTCTTCCGATAATAAATTTAGGAAACTCTCACTTTTAGTGTCCGAGTTAGTGACTCATCCACGACTTGAGAAAATTCACTGTTAGATGATTTAGTTATTGTGTAGATTTTGACAACCTCGCTAAGAACCATTGAAACTACGCCTTCTCTTCACAATTGTAATTGCGCTTGAAACCTATTCACTTCAACTATCAGACTGATTTTGAAGTAATTTTTTCGTAGTGAATTGTAGAATACTCTCAATTTAGTGTCCGGGTTAGTGACTCATCTTCTACATGAGAAGTTTCACTATTAGAGTAGCGATCATTATGATTTTTTTTCAAATTCGATTCATGATGTCGAATTGTCAATAGATACTGCGAGTTATCTAACAATTCTAACTACGTTTGAAACCTATTTCATTCACTTCCAATTTCCGACAGAAGCTTTCTTCCGATAATAAATTTAGGAAACTCTCACTTTTAGTGTCCGAGTTAGTGACTCATCCACGACTTGAGAAAATTCACTGTTAGATGATTTAGTTATTGTGTAGATTTTGACAACCTCGCTAAGAACCATTGAAACTACGCCTTCTCTTCACAATTGTAATTGCGCTTGAAACCTATTCACTTCAACTATCAGACTGATTTTGAAGTAATTTTTTCGTAGTGAATTGTAGAATACTCTCAATTTAGTGTCCGGGTTAGTGACTCATCTTCTACATGAGAAGTTTCACTATTAGAGTAGCGATCATTATGATTTTTTTTCAAATTCGATTCATGATGTCGAATTGTCAATAGATACTGCGAGTTATCTAACAATTCTAACTACGTTTGAAACCTATTTCATTCACTTCCAATTTCCGACAGAAGCTTTCTTCCGATAATAAATTTAGGAAACTCTCACTTTTAGTGTCCGAGTTAGTGACTCATCCACGACTTGAGAAAATTCACTGTTAGATGATTTAGTTATTGTGTAGATTTTGACAACCTCGCTAAGAACCATTGAAACTACGCCTTCTCTTCACAATTGTAATTGCGCTTGAAACCTATTCACTTCAACTATCAGACTGATTTTGAAGTAATTTTTTCGTAGTGAATTGTAGAATACTCTCAATTTAGTGTCCGGGTTAGTGACTCATCTTCTACATGAGAAGTTTCACTATTAGAGTAGCGATCATTATGATTTTTTTTCAAATTCGATTCATGATGTCGAATTGTCAATAGATACTGCGAGTTATCTAACAATTCTAACTACGTTTGAAACCTATTTCATTCACTTCCAATTTCCGACAGAAGCTTTCTTCCGATAATAAATTTAGGAAACTCTCACTTTTAGTGTCCGAGTTAGTGACTCATCCACGACTTGAGAAAATTCACTGTTAGATGATTTAGTTATTGTGTAGATTTTGACAACCTCGCTAAGAACCATTGAAACTACGCCTTCTCTTCACAATTGTAATTGCGCTTGAAACCTATTCACTTCAACTATCAGACTGATTTTGAAGTAATTTTTTCGTAGTGAATTGTAGAATACTCTCAATTTAGTGTCCGGGTTAGTGACTCATCTTCTACATGAGAAGTTTCACTATTAGAGTAGCGATCATTATGATTTTTTTTCAAATTCGATTCATGATGTCGAATTGTCAATAGATACTGCGAGTTATCTAACAATTCTAACTACGTTTGAAACCTATTTCATTCACTTCCAATTTCCGACAGAAGCTTTCTTCCGATAATAAATTTAGGAAACTCTCACTTTTAGTGTCCGAGTTAGTGACTCATCCACGACTTGAGAAAATTCACTGTTAGATGATTTAGTTATTGTGTAGATTTTGACAACCTCGCTAAGAACCATTGAAACTACGCCTTCTCTTCACAATTGTAATTGCGCTTGAAACCTATTCACTTCAACTATCAGACTGATTTTGAAGTAATTTTTTCGTAGTGAATTGTAGAATACTCTCAATTTAGTGTCCGGGTTAGTGACTCATCTTCTACATGAGAAGTTTCACTATTAGAGTAGCGATCATTATGATTTTTTTTCAAATTCGATTCATGATGTCGAATTGTCAATAGATACTGCGAGTTATCTAACAATTCTAACTACGTTTGAAACCTATTTCATTCACTTCCAATTTCCGACAGAAGCTTTCTTCCGATAATAAATTTAGGAAACTCTCACTTTTAGTGTCCGAGTTAGTGACTCATCCACGACTTGAGAAAATTCACTGTTAGATGATTTAGTTATTGTGTAGATTTTGACAACCTCGCTAAGAACCATTGAAACTACGCCTTCTCTTCACAATTGTAATTGCGCTTGAAACCTATTCACTTCAACTATCAGACTGATTTTGAAGTAATTTTTTCGTAGTGAATTGTAGAATACTCTCAATTTAGTGTCCGGGTTAGTGACTCATCTTCTACATGAGAAGTTTCACTATTAGAGTAGCGATCATTATGATTTTTTTTCAAATTCGATTCATGATGTCGAATTGTCAATAGATACTGCGAGTTATCTAACAATTCTAACTACGTTTGAAACCTATTTCATTCACTTCCAATTTCCGACAGAAGCTTTCTTCCGATAATAAATTTAGGAAACTCTCACTTTTAGTGTCCGAGTTAGTGACTCATCCACGACTTGAGAAAATTCACTGTTAGATGATTTAGTTATTGTGTAGATTTTGACAACCTCGCTAAGAACCATTGAAACTACGCCTTCTCTTCACAATTGTAATTGCGCTTGAAACCTATTCACTTCAACTATCAGACTGATTTTGAAGTAATTTTTTCGTAGTGAATTGTAGAATACTCTCAATTTAGTGTCCGGGTTAGTGACTCATCTTCTACATGAGAAGTTTCACTATTAGAGTAGCGATCATTATGATTTTTTTTCAAATTCGATTCATGATGTCGAATTGTCAATAGATACTGCGAGTTATCTAACAATTCTAACTACGTTTGAAACCTATTTCATTCACTTCCAATTTCCGACAGAAGCTTTCTTCCGATAATAAATTTAGGAAACTCTCACTTTTAGTGTCCGAGTTAGTGACTCATCCACGACTTGAGAAAATTCACTGTTAGATGATTTAGTTATTGTGTAGATTTTGACAACCTCGCTAAGAACCATTGAAACTACGCCTTCTCTTCACAATTGTAATTGCGCTTGAAACCTATTCACTTCAACTATCAGACTGATTTTGAAGTAATTTTTTCGTAGTGAATTGTAGAATACTCTCAATTTAGTGTCCGGGTTAGTGACTCATCTTCTACATGAGAAGTTTCACTATTAGAGTAGCGATCATTATGATTTTTTTTCAAATTCGATTCATGATGTCGAATTGTCAATAGATACTGCGAGTTATCTAACAATTCTAACTACGTTTGAAACCTATTTCATTCACTTCCAATTTCCGACAGAAGCTTTCTTCCGATAATAAATTTAGGAAACTCTCACTTTTAGTGTCCGAGTTAGTGACTCATCCACGACTTGAGAAAATTCACTGTTAGATGATTTAGTTATTGTGTAGATTTTGACAACCTCGCTAAGAACCATTGAAACTACGCCTTCTCTTCACAATTGTAATTGCGCTTGAAACCTATTCACTTCAACTATCAGACTGATTTTGAAGTAATTTTTTCGTAGTGAATTGTAGAATACTCTCAATTTAGTGTCCGGGTTAGTGACTCATCTTCTACATGAGAAGTTTCACTATTAGAGTAGCGATCATTATGATTTTTTTTCAAATTCGATTCATGATGTCGAATTGTCAATAGATACTGCGAGTTATCTAACAATTCTAACTACGTTTGAAACCTATTTCATTCACTTCCAATTTCCGACAGAAGCTTTCTTCCGATAATAAATTTAGGAAACTCTCACTTTTAGTGTCCGAGTTAGTGACTCATCCACGACTTGAGAAAATTCACTGTTAGATGATTTAGTTATTGTGTAGATTTTGACAACCTCGCTAAGAACCATTGAAACTACGCCTTCTCTTCACAATTGTAATTGCGCTTGAAACCTATTCACTTCAAATATCCGACTGATTTTGAAGCAATTTTTTGGTAGTGAATTGTAGAATATTCTCAATTTTATTGTATGGGTTAGTGACTCATCCGCGACTTGAGAAGATTCACTATTAGAGTAGCAATCATTAAGATATTTTTTCAAACGTCTCTTTACGAACAATCGATAATGCGCGTTATCTTCAAAATACAAATTGCGTTTGAAACCTATTCATTGTCACTTCAAATATCCGACCGATGCTTTTTTTCGATAATAAATTGTAGGATACTCTCAATTTAGTTTCCGGGTTAGTGACTCATTTTCTACATGAGAAGATTCACTATTTGAGTAGCTATTTTTTTTCAAATTAGACTAATGATGTCAATAGATACTGTGCGTTCTCTAACAATTCTAACTACGTTTGAAACCTATTTCATTCACTTCCAATTTCCGACAGAAGCTTTCTTCCGATAATAAATTTAGGAAACTCTCACTTTTAGTGTCCGAGTTAGTGACTCATCCACGACTTGAGAAAATTCACTGTTAGATGATTTAGTTATTGTGTAGATTTTGACAACCTCGCTAAGAACCATTGAAACTACGCCTTCTCTTCACAATTGTAATTGCGCTTGAAACCTATTCACTTCAAATATCCGACTGATTTTGAAGCAATTTTTTGGTAGTGAATTGTAGAATATTCTCAATTTTATTGTATGGGTTAGTGACTCATCCGCGACTTGAGAAGATTCACTATTAGAGTAGCAATCATTAAGATATTTTTTCAAACGTCTCTTTACGAACAATCGATAATGCGCGTTATCTTCAAAATACAAATTGCGTTTGAAACCTATTCATTGTCACTTCAAATATCCGACCGATGCTTTTTTTCGATAATAAATTGTAGGATACTCTCAATTTAGTTTCCGGGTTAGTGACTCATTTTCTACATGAGAAGATTCACTATTTGAGTAGCTATTTTTTTTCAAATTAGACTAATGATGTCAATAGATACTGTGCGTTCTCTAACAATTCTAACTACGTTTGAAACCTATTTCATTCACTTCCAATTTCCGACAGAAGCTTTCTTCCGATAATAAATTGTAGGATACTCTCACTTTTAGTATCAGGGGTAGTGACTCATCCACGAGCTAAAGATGTTGTAGTAAAGTTCCGCTCATTAAGCTGTTGCATTTTTAGATTTTTGAAAGTGATAACTTCACATTATCAAACCTGTACCTTCCCTTTATAATTTCAGCTTCAGTTGAAACCTACCTTGTTCACTTCTAATTTCCGTCTAATTGTGAAGAATTTTTTGTGGTAATGAATTGTAGAATACTCTCACTTTTAGTGTCCTACTTGGTGACTCACCTCTCGTACTTCCGATTTAGCACAGGTTTATTGCGAACTGCGATGACTGGTCACTGCTTCAGCACGCTATAATTAGGAGTGGCTTGTCAAGGAATGACTCTTCCGCGTGCTCTCTCGCGCTTGTCGGTGAATGAATGATGAGACAAGTAAGGATTGGCGCTTGCTGTTCATTGAAACTAGATCTCGAGAAATGATACCATCGTCTCTTCATTTCTCACACTCACTCGTCGCCCGAGCGGGCGAGAGAGTGTGCAAAATGAAGAGACGGTGGTATCATTTCTCGAGCTCTAATTGAAACTCCCTTCTTCACATTCTCTTGATGAACACTCTGAATAACTATGGATGTGGATGTAACTCTTTTGCTTTGGGATATGAAATCAAACTTTCGTTGCGCCAAGTAATTCAATCAATCTGTGAAACTCACCCGATTCTCGTTCATTTCCCGGCCAAAAGTTCGCTTCTTTGCATAGCCCTAGAGGCACGCCAACGAGGCCATCTGAGCATCACTAAGTGCACGTTTTTTAGGCCTGCGTCTCTACATTTAGCCTTAGTTCTCGACAGTTAGAGACGGCAAGAGAGTGTGGCAAAATGAGAGACAGCAAGAACATCCAGCGGGTCCGCTTAGTCTCTCCACGTTAGTCACTCACCGACGAGCTTCCGACAAGCAAAGGATTTCTTCTAGCTAGAGCTCGAAATTGCGGATCGTTGTCTTTCATTTCACACACTCTCTCACCGGTCAGAGAGGCGAGAGAGCGTGTTGATTGAGAGAGAGTGTGGCCTGTATTTCGAGGACTACTTCTGGCTTGTATCCACCAATGTCGAGATGTTGCAGCTACTCCATACCCCTGCTCTCAACTCCTCGAAAACTCCAATGGGAACCTCTCAATGACTAGCAATCTCTAGAAACGGGTGAACTGTATATAGGGGGCATTTCTGATCGAGATGACTGGACATAATTAGAAACCTAATTGTCATTCCAATTCATGGTCTACATGAAACATATTCGCATTCATCATTCGCCATTCAACCTGTTCACGGTTTTTGAGGGATGGCCAAACGTGCGTAATAGGGAACGATCCTCTTCCTATAACTGTCGATTCATAATCTCTCTATCATACATGTGCATTTCGATTTTTCTATTTTTTGTTTCGCATTGAACTGTCCGCATCATTTTCAATAAAAATAATCGTATGATTATTTGTCTGATTTTCGAAGCCATGATTCCTCGTTGCGATTCAGACCTGAAGAATATGCCTGCAGTTAGCAATGCCGAAACCTATTGAACCATTCATCCGACGCGTAATTGCCGATTCATAATCCCTCTCTCATGTATGTGCGTTTCAATCTTTCGCGTTGTTTCGCATTGAACTGTCCGCATAAACGTGCCATGTCCGAATCTCTAGGCAGCATTTTCGGTACAGTATGCAATCGATAAATAGGATACTCCAGAATAAGATCTTTCGCGTTGCTCCCCCATTCAAATGTCCCCATCAATCATAAAAGGGTCATGTGTGTTAATCTTCCGCGCCGCAGTTCAACCGATAAGTAAGACCCTCCCAGTTTATCGAAAAATCGACTATTCATAAAAAGGCACGATTACTCATATTTTATTAGAGATAGCAAAGGGTTAATGCACAGACCGGGAATAAAATTGTATCTCGAGCCTACTCGGCAATGACTAGAGTAAATTACTCAGAACAAAATTTATTACTCATATTGTATTTTGAACTCGATTGAGAAATAAGCTCTACCGAAACCCAGAACAACACTGAATCATTTATCCTGCTCGTTTCTGCCAGTTCATAATCCCTTTCCATGTGAAAATTGCGCGTTTCGATCTCTGAATTGTGTTCGTGATCGCACTTTTCTATCGCTGGTTGAGTGTTTTCAACTGCGATCTCGAGTTTATTATTTATTATTTCAGTTCATCACGAAAGTGCGATGCGATTGTATAGGAAGATCCCTCACGGAAGCGTGAGTTTTATTTTATTTATTCAAGTATATAAAATTTTATATTTAAAATATAGTTCGCTAACTGTCGTTGTTGTCCAAAAAATGACGAGAATCCTCAAAAAAGCGCTCCGCTAAACTTATTCGTGCACGTCATTCTTTCGCATTCTTTCCAATAAAAAATGTCAACTTCGGAATAGATAACCCCCGAACAGGAGATGATTTCACCCCATCTGATTGTGAGTCAAAAATGTTGTTGAATCGACAACGAAATTCCCTTTCTCTCTCTACCCCGAAAGAATAGGGAAACAGCAACAGAATAGAACCACCGTCGGCACTTCACTGCGAGGGAGAGGTGCATTAGGAGCTGATGTTAGGGCTCAACTATGTCTTGTGATCGATCTCAAGTGATGAAATGTTTTTGTTGGAAGCAATTCTACGAGTCATTGCATCCTAACCTTCACAAACATCTTCATTTACTGTCTGAAACTCACCACATTCACCCCCTTTTAATCATGGGGTAGGAAACACATTTGAATGACAACTTAGAATTCAGATCATAAATAGTAATCAATAGAGTGTCGAAAACAGCTATTTACCAGCTATTGACTTGTTTATTACTAATCAAGAGTGAAGTCAGAATGTCTAAGTGGGAGCCCATCGTTCGTTTTACGATGATAAGTTCAGTTGCGTTTCATCACGGGCTAAAATGTCAGAGAATGCAAGAGAAGTCAGTATTCGAACGCCTCGAAGTTAAATAAAAAATGTCTGAATTTGTCATAACTTTTCTCTGGTTGTCATCTTCCTTTTCACTGTTTTCCACGTTCTTTGCTCTTGGCGGATTTTCCTCTCCATAATTTCTCCTGGCTGATAGACAGACTGTCGCTCTCTGATTCACTCAATCTCTCATCTACATTGTCTGCTAGTCTGATTCTCCCATAAGTTCACACTTTCTCCCTTCTCTGTCTACCCAGAGAACACCGTTGTCCCCCCCTCCCTTCGGTAATCTCCGAATCCCTTACTGTTCCCTCCCCTTCCCTCCCTCCCTCCAACTGTCAACAGCAGCACAGCAATCTGTGTGTGTTATGTTTTCGCTTCCTACCCGGCTTCCTGGGGATTATTGTAGCGGTATTTTCGAAAATAATTATCTGAATTTCTTTGTCGCGAATTAGAAATCTTAACGACTCTATGGTTAAAATTGTAGCGATTTCCGATGCTTTGTTAGGCATACCGGTAAAATATAAATCAATCTCGACGCTGTCTAGAATAAATCCCAGCGTATTGTTGAATAAATTAACGTCTCCTGTCAGTATCTCGAGAGCAGAGAAAAACAATTTCGAGATTTCCGATGCTTTGTTCAAACCAGTTCATTCGCTACTTCAAAACGCTACAATTACGCGCCGCGCGAAGGTCAACCTTTCAACCTTTCAACTTTCTCGAAAACTGCGCTCAAGTGTTTCCAACAACGAGGTTTCTCCACTTGTTCTTCCAGAATCTGTGATGTGTTTCACGCTCTTGATATAATGCGGTTGGTATGCGGTATGCGATTCCATTAGAATTATCTTTCAAGACTCAAATAAGTGAGAATTCTAGAGTATTAACCAAAGCTAACAGTTTCCCTGCCAACCTTTCAACTTTCTCGGAAAAAAATTCGAATATTCATCCTCACTCAAAGTTATCGAGAGAGAGAGAGAGAGAGAGAGAGAGAGAGAGAGAGAGAGAGAGAGAGAGAGAGAGAGAGAGAGAGAGAGAGAGAGAGAGAGAGAGAGAGAGAGAGAGAGAGAGAGAGAGAGAGAGAGAGAGAGAGAGAGAGAGAGAGAGAGAGAGAGAGAGAGAGAGAGAGAGAGAGAGAGAGAGAGAGAGAGAGAGAGAGAGAGAGAGAGAGAGAGAGAGAGAGAGAGAGAGAGAGAGAGAGAGAGAGAGAGAGAGAGAGAGAGAGAGAGAGAGAGAGAGAGAGAGAGAGAGAGAGAGAGAGAGAGAGAGAGAGAGAGAGAGAGAGAGAGAGAGAGAGAGAGAGAGAGAGAGAGAGAGAGAGAGAGAGAGAGAGAGAGAGAGAGAGAGAGAGAGAGAGAGAGAGAGAGAGAGAGAGAGAGAGAGAGAGAGAGAGAGAGAGAGAGAGAGAGAGAGAGAGAGAGAGAGAGAGAGAGAGAGAGAGAGAGAGAGAGAGAGAGAGAGAGAGAGAGAGAGAGAGAGAGAGAGAGAGACAGAGAGAGAGAGAGGGGGGAAGGTAGGGGAGTGGGTAGAGAAACAAAAATACGCCAGCACAGACCATCGAGAAAACGGTCTTTCATAATCTTTCGCTGGTCTTTCTCTCACGTATTGTCGTGAGTTTTCGCTGGGAAGTCTTTCTTTAGTTTCTTTCCAGCTGTAGTAATATCTCTTATCTCTATTTTCCTCAATCGTGTTCATAGTTTAATTGTGATCGAGGCATGTTCTGCGTAGCCTAGGCCGTCTCTCTTCTCCTATACCATGGTTTATTTACAGTCGAGGCATGTTTAGCGCATTCTTTGTAGATAGCAAGCAGTGACCATAACTTAGGTGAGGGGAAGGATACAAAACTTCAGTGGCGGCACGAGGCATGGCAGAAAACAGTCCTAATGGCTTACTCGCCTGTTGTCCGTTGTCGCTAGTCTCGCGAAAGTTCTCCCTCCTGTTCCTCCCCCGTATTGTTGTGACGGTTCGGCCTTGTACGAATAGTTTTGGTGCTCGCGGCTCATCCCAGATACTCACTAGTTTTTGATGATTATCATTATAAAAGTCAATGGCTACTCGCGAAACTTTTCTCCTCCGTCCTCCCCCGTATTGTTGTGACGATTTATAGTTTTGGTGCTCGTCCCAACAACTCACTATTGTTTGATTATTACCATTAGAAAAGCCATAGGCTGAGCTACGGGCTACTCGAGTAAGTTCTCGCTGTCTCCCCCGTATTGTTTTGTCTTTTTGGGACTTTTAGAAGGGTTTTGGAACCCACCCACCCACAAAATCACTATTTTCGCGTTTGACTTTGGCACATAGGAGTAGCTAACCTATTTGTAATGAAGAGAGCTACTTGCTAGTCTGGAGAGCTTTCTCGTCCACTTCCCTGTATTGTTGTGACCAGTTCGAGCTTCTTCGAACGCGTCATGGGACGGTTTCGAAGTCGCGTTTGCGGTTTCTCTGGTCGAAAGATGCTCCTCTCGGGCTTTCGACCCGGCATGCTCAGTCTTCATTGACACTATTGGAGTTATCTAGTGGCATGAAAAGGCTGTGAGAAAAGGACATGGGACAGTAGGAAAGTAGCCTCCTCCCCCGTATTGTCGTGCCTATTTCGAGCTTACCACTGCATTGTGTGATTCACGCATAATTATTCTATACGACAGATGAAATCACTGGCTACTCGGAAAAGCTCTCTTTCTCTTTTTTTCTGTATTGTTGTGATCATGCTTTTCGACCTTGCGATAGGTTCTCGCCTTTGAGCGATGACATTTTGCAACTATTGCTTACCAATTCTGCAATAGCGTCATTTCTGAGTCAATTCTGAAAGCGAATTCGGAAACCTTACCAAATTGCAAGGCCGGCTTGCGTGATTCACTCATACTTATTTCGCCATTGATGGAAACCATTTGAACAGTGTGTTATGTTTACTCATCGTGAACGATCCGCTGTTTAGCTGTCCAGTTGCTTCAAATGAGTCAGTTATTTGCGCGTTATCCAGAAAATTCTTCAGTAAATTAGATTCGCCATTCAATTATCTTCCACGATGCCACTTCCTATCCCCTGAATCACACTGTCATTTTACAATATGAATCGTCAGCCAGACTAAACATGCGCAAGGAATGCGAAACGAGAGAAGATGCCACATTCTGCACCTTCTTTCCCTTGCAGACGTCGTAAATGGCAATAATTCACGTTCGATGCATTAGAAATTGGGGCCCACGCCATTTTTTTCGTGGCAGTTCTTAATTTCCGAACGGAATGGCAGTGTCTGATGAGAGAGAATGCGCAATTGAGAGGAGCATTCTTCATTCTCCTTCTCTCATCATTTTCAAATTTTCAATCTCCCTTTTTGCCTTTTCTTCTCGATGAGTTGGTCTGGAAACTTTTGACGTATTGCTGCCCATCTTACTATATCAAACATGTGGAACACTCTTCCTATTTTGAATAATCCAGAATATTCCATGTTTTCAATATTTTCACACTGGCAGTGAATTACAGTAACCTGCCAATAAATCTCCAAGATACTTATTACGTAGCATTTCACTCGTAATTTTATGTGATTTGCGTGCTCGTATAGTGGAAAGAGGTAGACGTGGATATTTATTACTGCCGTCAGATATCGACGTGTTTTCACTCTGCAGTGTTGGTGTTTTTCGTCTGATACCGGCTCTCTTGAACCCAAAGTGCACCTGACAATGGGACATAGTTCACATGTCTCAATTGCGGTTCAAGCTGTGACTCTGGCAATAAGTATTCTTTCGATTAATCCATAATTTATCCGAATTAGCTTGCATTCCCCGGCCGATAATGCGAATAATTGCGTAAAAATTGCGTCAGACTACAGTTATGATGTTGTTGGCATTCCAATCAGCCACTGCAGAATCGCACAAAATACAACGGGCGTGCCTGAAATAGATGGGACCAGAGATAGGGCACAGTCTGCCTCGGAATATAGGGCGAGCTAAAATATCCGAAAATATCTGAATTAGGTGGTAGAGTTCGAAATATGGGTAATCTTCCCTTCTTCCGCATGCTCTCTCGTAGAAAATTAACCGATGAGAGGATACGAGGAATGAAGGGACGATTACCCGTATTTCAAACTCTACTGTGTGAGTTCCGACTAGCTAACGATGTTGTTCCTACTCCCCGTGTCTATATACTATAATTGTTTCCGCGCCCGTCCGTAGAACCAAAAGTGCAGAAGGAGTAAATAGCGTATAGTCCACATCTGAGTCGTCGTAAACTGAATAGGCTCGGCTCCCGACATAGTGCACTGCCCATACGCTGTTATCCTGGCACAAACCCGTACCACGCCTCCAGAACCCAAAGTGCAGCCTGGCATCATTCTCGGGCCATCAAGTCACTAACGGAACTTTCTACTAAAAAAACTCTGTGGTGTTCCAAGCAATCCTATCTAAAATGTATTCATGAAGTGCCCCCAAGTATCAGGCTACCATAGAACCCAAAGTGCACCCCCTGGGCACTCGGGGCCATAGTTCTCCGTGTCTCATTCCCCATTGCGTATGTTGCTGACAGCCCTCTCTGCCTCACTTTTTCCAGTCTATTATTTCTTCCCCTCTCTGTCCCTCTCAATCTCCCCCGCTCTATCGCCTCCACTGCTCCTTCCAGAAACTCTCTTCCTCTCAGTCCTACTCCCCCATTCTTCTTCTCTTTCTCTCTCTATATCCCCTCCACCCTCTGCCCTCTAACCCCTCCGGGCACAAAACCACTGGTGATCAACATTTGTCTTCTTCATCGCTCAACCAGATTTGACGGAGCCCCGTGATCTCCCGATCTCTGATTGCGTGTTATATTTAACGGGAACGGCGCTTCTTAAACCCGGCTCGGGTTACGGCTCTGGCAAAGTTCGATCGTTCCGGAAGTGCTTTACCTTCTGACTCATCGATTTCGTGTGATATTTCGCAGAGCATCTGGCA
>LS486852.1:81340-98478 GCA_900490705.1 Pristionchus arcanus | reverse complement strand
AAATGGTATCTACAGGATTCTTCATGATCATGGATTCACTGAGACGGAGGCTGCTACTCAGAAAGGAGTCATCTACAATAATACAGTGACTGCTATGGCATGCATACTCAGAGCACTCGGACAATTACAACTTCAATTGGAGAATCCAAGCAAGGAGGTAAGGAAGGGATGAAAGGGCAGTGTACTCTTAGAGATCAAAGTAGTTAATTAGTCCTTTGTTGCCCTATTCATGCACCTGTTAGCGTAATGGCGTTATCTGGGAAATGTTTTCCACTTATTCCCGGAAATGGATCTTGTGATGGGTGCGTGAATATTTTGGTGCAACGGAAGGGATAATCTCTTGTTATTGTGGAAACTCTTGATATCATTTGCATTGACCAATGCTCGAGTGGCATTTCAAGTCTTTCCTAATTCTCACGTGCAGCTGCGTGAATATTTGATCAAAATTTCACACCAAGAAATTCACTGAGAAATAATTGATTTTTTTCAGTCTGATGTTCGAACCGTGCTCGACGTAGTAAAGAATGGAAAGGAATCGGACAAATTCACTCCTGAATTGACCAAGGTGCAAAGGATGATCGTTGATCTTTTGGAATGGTTTCTTCTCAGGCACTGAAGTCTCTCTGGGCAGATAAGACGATCTATCACGATGCGATAATGAGAGGATCTGAATATCAATTGCCGGAATCGGCAATGTAGTAAGTTATCGAGAGTGCTTTGACGTCAAACTAAGTGACTCAGTCGAACTAAATAGATCTGTCCCCGTGAGTTTCACGTCAACTCCCGTCTACTTTCACTTTGAACACGAATTTACTGCTCTCTTTTTTTTGTCATTTCTGAGCATTTTATGAATTCCCTGAACGTAATGATGTATCTATCTAGCCAATAGATCAAAACGGAATGTTTTCGCATTCCCCCCCCCTAGCCAGACTACGCGTTTCTATTGTCTTCTTTCCTTGTCAACAAGTCGTAGATCATGTGATAGGAAAAAGTTGAATGTACTTGAATGTTTGAAGCGACCATGATCATTATACATTTTCAGTTTTCTGAGCAATATCGATCGGATCTCTCAACCAGATTATGCACCCACTGAACAAGATATTCTTCTGTCCAGAATCAAGACAACTGGAATTGTGGAAGTGAAATTCCAAATGAAGAATGTTGATTTCCGGTGAGTTCTTTCCTTCTTTCTCTTCATCGATAACGTCGTCTTCTCTTCAGTGTCTTCGATGTTGGAGGACAACGATCAGAAAGGAAGAAATGGATTCATTGTTTCGAAGATGTCAATGCAATCATTTTCATTGCTGCCATCTCGGAATACGATCAAGTTCTTTTTGAAGACGAAAGCACCGTAAGAATTTCGTTCTGATTTGTGACTGTGATTGTCATGTTTGACGCCTAGATAGTTTACGACAAATTCGTGTTTCCCTCAAAGTATTCCCATCTACATTCCAGAATCGAATGGTTGAATCGATGCGACTATTCGAATCGATCTGTAATTCTCGATGGTTCATCAACACTTCGATGATTCTTTTCTTGAATAAGAAAGTGAGTGTTCCCTGTAGTTCGTGGTCAGATGAAATACAACAAACTATCCTCTTCAGGATTTATTCGCGGAGAAGATCACTAAGACACCTTTGAGCAGATTTTTCCCTGACTATAAGGGTAAGTGATTACGCTAATCGCAATTACTTATGGGAAATATAGGGAAAACCTAATCTTGCTAAAGGGAAGGAAAAACATATCTCAAAGATTGCACGCACCCCTTTCGCATGCAGCTACAATCCCGTGAACTAAGTGTCATTCGTGGGATATTTCGAGTTCGAGAAAGAAAGGCAACTCGAAATGTTTCTTTTCCTCTTGACTTCGCTTACAAATCATGGGTTTGACGGGGGAGAAAAAGTTGATGAAACATCAGAGTCTGCTTTGCTTCTATCGTAATGAATTCTAACTTCGTTCTATCATTATTTCATCTCAGGTCCGCAGACTTATGATGATGCAGTGCAGTACATTGAGACTAAGTTTGAAGGATTGAATGCCAATCCAGAAAAGACAATCTACGTTCATCAGACTTGTGCTACGGACACCAATCAGGTATACACTTTGATCCCTAGTACAATAACAACAACAACAATAAGAATAACAAAAACAAAAATAAATAATGATTTTCAGGTGCAAATGATCCTTGACTCAGTGATCGACATGATCATCCAAGCGAATCTTCAAGGCTGTGGATTGTACTGATCTTTGATCTCTTTGTCCTCTCTCTCTCTGTTCTCACGCACTCTCACCCACAATAAGGTGCGTTTATCGTCACCTTTTCCTCACTATCTCAAAGACTGCTAAAGACCGTTCGATTCTCTTTTGTCCATGTCAATCGAACGCTCTTTCAAATTATTTCCCCGTTGTGATCTACCCAATTCTTTCGATCATTAATTTCCCCTCAAGTGACGATAAACGCATCCGTTCGTGAGTAGTTGTAGTGTCACAATCGTAGCCCCCTCAGAATGCAATTATGATCTACCTTCTGCAAGTTTGATCTTTGATCTTTAGACTGTGATCTCCCTCTCTCTTCCTCGCTCGTCCCATCTATTCTCTTCGTGACCGACTTCGCCATCGAGAGCACGCGCCTTCGCACCACCAAGACTCCACCCCCAATTGATTGCCCCTCCCACTATCTGACTCCGCCCCTTTCCATGATCTTTGATCTCTCTTTCTTCCTCTCATTCGGTCGAATACCATCCGTTACTCGTTTGGCGCAGTCGTCACCACGCAATTTCACTCGATTTTCGAAATTACCGTATTATAATCAAAATTTCGCTAATCAAAACCGCTTATTGGCTGTTTCTTTTTATGTCTGTGCGATATGCTTGAGAAAGTAGGTAAGATGTGTTATTAGCTTTGCCTCTGCAAGAACAAATCGAGCACTTCTATCGTTTCCCTTTTCCTGTGATTGAATGAACACTAACTGTTTATACTTTGCATTCCCCCGGTCAATTAGGAATGAGCCCCCGAGTACCCTTCGTCTGAGTTATTCCCCAACTGGTATGCACAATACACACTATTTATTGATCCCTCTCTTGTCACTGTGATCTTTGATCTCTAGAATGATATGAATATATTTTCAATCAGCAATCCAACCAAACTCATTCCATATCTCAAGTAACTGACTAGCGTACTCTCCCTTCCACTCATCTATTACTCAACTCCCACACTTGTCGCTCTATTGTACTATTCAGCAATAACAGTGATAATGAATAAAGTTCGCTAACTAGACTTGTTTATACCACGAATGAGGGTGACAAAAAGGGGAGAAGTTAAGGAAATTGCACGAATGACGCAATAAATAGATTATTACACTCTTGATACGACGTAATACAATTTGAAGACTACGAATATGATTATAAATATCAATGGGTGTGGCCTAGTCGAATAAATATTATTGGTCGTTTCGATAAGCGAAGCAGATAACTCCATCGGCTTGAGCCTCACAATGGTCCGTTGTTGTGACGAGATATGTGAAGCCTGTCGTCGAACAGATTACATCAACCTGAATGAAATGGATTAATTCGCTTTATTTGAGATGGAAGTATTAAGTTCATCAAAGAGAAGGAAACACACGGAAGGAGCAGAGGCAGGAACTGCATTGTGAATATTCCTCTTTGATGCTCCCGCGTCTCCAGGAACGATGTTCTGGAAGAAGAAATTGTTATATTACAAATGATGATCTATAAATGAGTATTCATTGTTATCTCGTCATCTGCGTGAAACGCATACGCAGAAGACGAGAATGATATTTGATGTATCCTGTCAAGCTCCATAGTAAAATGTCGTGCTTCATCAAGATTTGCTTGTCTAGCAAAATATACAATCTATGTCGACACTATTTAGTTCTGATAATAATAGCTCACATTGACAATAAGTCTTCTCAAACTGTCTGAATTACACTTATCATCCACTTCGACGACTTCTTCAGCCGTATCGAGAATCTCCTCTGGAATTACTAAATCCATCTCATTTATGCTAATTATGACTATTCAGAAGCACATTTTGTTTTCCACTACAAACTTGGCAGTTAACTTGAGTGTTCTGAAAAGTGATCACGACCATGACATATTTACTGCGGTACGCAAAACAAGGGGGGGGGGGTACGCAGAATTGAGACGCATATGTGGAAATGGGATCAGCCATTTGATTGAAGCCTAGGGATTTTATTTTTTTTAGGAATAAATCATCTTTTTCCCCAATTCCTCGATTAAACTCACGAGTGGGAAGGGCGTCTAAATCTTCAGAAGGAGATGAAGTTGTCGTTGAGTGAGAATGTTTGTGCTTCTTATTCGTGGTACTACTGAAATCAAAACTCTTACAATCATTAGCATCTGATATTTCAGCCGGCTCTATTCATTGCAGCATTCATAGCATCTGCAATGATCTGGCACGAAAGCTCTTGCTCAGCAAAGCCTATGAGAAGGCATCAAATAATAGCATCTAGCAGCTTCTGCATCCTGCTATACTCATTTTCTACCGTTTTCTTTTCCTTCTTACTCCGTCACCGGAGATTTTCGAGATTCTTGTCATCTCATAGATGCTGGAACGATAGAGAAGTTGATAGCGATTCAGCCACACTAATACCTACTCGGATACGTTATTGTACCCTTACCTCTCCGAAGGTGTAACTTCTCTCTTTCCATTCGGTTGTTGTCCCATTATCTCTTGCACTTCCTTCGCAATCTTCTGAGCTACGGCATTCGTTGTCACTGGTACCTGATGACTACCATATTTTTCAGAAATATTTCTATAATAACCTCTTCAGCTTCTTCAGCCACTTCCACTCCATTCTTCAGTGTGCGAAGAACAATGTATCTGCAATTCAATTATATTACGAAAAAATCTCGGCATGCGTTCGTGATTATGTTGTTATTTCAACAATAATTTCTGCTCACTTGATAGTGGGAGGAGGGCAGATTTGCTTGAGATCCTCCAATGAATAAACACGACTGCAAATTATTTATAAAATTTCAGTCGTTTTAGGGACGAGAATCATAATGATGATTACCTCTCCGGATCAGTCTCTAGAATGGCAGTAGGAGGAGTGACCACTTGAGCACGAGTCTTTCGAGTTTTGTGAGAACGAGAAGTTCGGGCTGAAGAATATCTTTGCTTTCCTGTTTAATCAATCAGAAATCCTCACGTTGTCTCTCATTTCCCGAATGAATTTCATTGGATGATTCATCTATTCCAGCAACTCCTTCATTCGTATTTCTTCCCCTTCGAGGATCAGAAACTCCGTTCGATTGTACTACAGAATCCTGTATGAAATCATTCACTCGAAGTATGGTCCCTCTCCCTTGGCATTCCCCTCACCCCGACAATATTACATTGCAATATACACGAGTCGACTGGCAGTACTCGAATCTTCAAGTGTATCGATAGCATGAGGGGTCATGTCAATCAAAATGCCAATGAATGATATTTCCAGGCCTCTTCCTAGCTGATTGGAGCATCTCCATAGGCTTCACTGTGTGCATTGACAGTGGAGAGAGAGAGAATTGCCTAAGGAAGGACCACTCTCCACTCTCTCACTGGTAGAGAACTTTCCCTCTGGCAGGACTATTCACTTCACTCATTGAACGAGTGGAGGAAACAGTTGAATGAGCATTAATTCGAGAGTGCCCGTACCGTGAATGTCTGTTCCGTTGGTGTAGCAGGCACGGGAGGAGCGGCATAAGTTGGCTGCTGAGTCATTCCCTGATATACTCCTTGTCCTACCGTATTCTGCCACAATTGAGGATGGAATCCGTCTGAGAATGACAAATTTGTCATGAATTCCATGGATTGAACTCACTATTGAACTGTTGCTGATTGTTTTGCATCGGAAATTTGTTGATTTGATTGAAGTCGATCGGTGCAGGGAACCCTTGATTCATGATGCCAATTATATCAATTATTGAGAATTTACCTTGATTCCATTGTTGGGCGACGGATGTGGATAAACATAACAAGACAATGGAAATTAACATCATTTCTGAAGTAATGGAATGAAGAGGGGAGAGGTCACAGGAGGAATTATACAGGAATCAGGTAGTCTAACGAGTCAACAAAATGGCGAAAGTGAATAGTGCCTTGGGCATTTTGTTGCCCACGAGAGTGAGAGTGAATCGAGAGTGATAATCGAGAGTAATCAAAAGGAGTAAAGAAGGCAGTTAACTCTCCCTCTCGAGTCAAAGCTTGTTCTTCCCTTCAAGAGGAATGAAATGGGGACAGCAAAGACAAAGTAGTAATCGAGATGGGGGCAGACTCTTCGAACTGGCTCGTTTATTCCACTCGGAATGAATGAGATTTGATGTGAACTGAAGATTATCCAAGGTGACATATGGGAGGATATGGTAATGGCAACTTGAGATCCAACTTGTATTTCTCTCTCCTCTCAGAAGTGTCCCAACTATTCCATTTACCCACTTATCATTCATATCGGAAGTACCAAACAACATCACTTCACACGAGGGAGACAAAGAAACCATAGGGATAATATGATGGCGATAACCTATCACTTCACGATTTCCTTCACCGGAAAGAGTCCACTTCGCACCTTCCCGATAGACATTCAATTCCGAAAGAATTCCCATGGTAAGAGTAGTCTCTTCTCCCCTCTATGAATAGCAACTAACACCTATCGGCTCTCTTGATTAGACTAAACCAATAACTCTCTTATCTCATACTTTCCTTCCCTCTGGCAAGTACTCTATTCCATTCACTCTTTCACTCCACGAGTTTCGGATGTCTTTGATGTGCACCATCTACCGATAATTGGATTATATTTATCTACAGTATGTTAGTTTAATCACCGAAATACAATGAATCACCGGAATAAATGACAATAGCGAAGAGTTCCTAACAATTATGGGTAAATCTGATCTTAGACTGGGAATCCAGAGTCAATTGAAGGGACTGGAGTGTCTCCTTTGATCGAATCGTATTCATTTTCTATTGGAGATCCGTGAAGAGTCACTGTTGTATTGATTGATGATCCAGAAATGGAGAATATTCCAGATGACGTCATTGAATTGATGGGAGACTTGGTCGTTGGTCGGAAAACTCCAGAAGGGGCGGGGCTTCGGACTGGTGATTTCTTGCAAGAGCAGAAAATTATGAGTGTGAGAACAGTGATTAGCAAAATCTGAAATATTTTCAAAATTATAGCCGATGTTAATTGGGAAACATTATTGATTTACAAAAAATATTTTAAAATAGCCTACCAAAATGATTACAGCCATTGAAATTACGACGATCTGATTATCGATTTTGTTTATCGTCTGTTTGGAGTCTTCTTTCATCTCATTCTTCTCAACGAGAACCTCTTCCTGACACCAAGGACATCGTTCAGTATGCCTTCTAACTTCAAGCGTTGCAGTGAAACAACGACCAGATATGTGAATTGATTTGACATCTCCTTCAGAAATTGAAACACGACGGAATCGAGACTGAAATTACAATGTTGCTTACTCAATATATATATGGTCATAGGTAATAAGAGACTCACTGAAATATCTCCGGGAAGAAATGGTCGAGTTGATGTTGTTGAATCACAAACTCGAGGAAATGCGTAGACTGGATCAACTCCCATTATTGAAGCAGAAATTGAAATTTCTTCTGATGAACCAATCAACCAATATGATACAAATGGTGTCGAATCCTGGAACAGAAATCAATAAGTTTGGCACACGTAGCGGTATTTATAACAAAATAGTGTTCTAAAAATAATAGTTTGTAATAAAATATTGTACTTGAATTATTCTCTCAGTAACGGGCAGTGATTGAAGAACACGGAGATCCGTCGATTTCATCGAATGAGAAACCTGGAACTAATTCATTTAAATTTCAAATGAAACAATGCAAACAATGACTATCAACCTGAATAAAAACGCACTTCGAGTCTGGGAAGTGAACATTCTCTAGTTGTGAGACAATCTTCCTTCCATTCGATGTTCACTATTTCAGATGTTATCCAGAAGTCAGGAGATGAGAATGCGAAGGGAATAAGTGATATGATGATGAGAAGCATATTGGATGACTGTGAAGAGAGGACTGAATTCCTCGTTGATATCCTGTAGGGCGGGGCATACCGCTCTCATTCCCTATGGGTTGTCCCTTGTCGGTCTTCCTGTGATGGGAGAACGACTGAGTGACCACACTCTCAGACCCTATGGATGAGAGCGGTTGTCAATATCGAGAAGGAGGAAGAAGAGGAAGGTGAGGATGAGGTGAGAACGGAAGTGTGGAATCATTATGCATCAATATGCCCTGCGGCATTATAAATATCACCCAAGATCAATAGGTTACATTCATTCCTTACTCTTCCATAACACTGTGAAAAATAACTCGATAATTAGTTAATATATTTTATCTTTGGGTTAAACAAGCATTGAATCACCGGGGTAAAAAAATAATCACCGGAATTGTCACAATGCTTAAATTTTCTAACTATGTACAATTGAACAGCGACTCGTCAATTCAGACATTGCAACCTGAATCAACGGAAGGAATGGATGAAATTGACTCTGTTGAATCATTATGATGTCCTTCAGGTGTAATTGGGATCGTAACAGTGGAAGTTATTGATGATCCAGAAATGGAGAATATTCCAGATGACGTCATTGAATTGATGGGAGACATGGTCGTTGGTCGGAAAACTCCAGTAGGGGCGGGGCTTCGGACTGCGGATTTCTTGCAACAGCAGCAAATTATGAGCGTGACTATAGTGATTAGCAGGATCTGCAAGATATTTACTATTATAAAGTGTGCATTGTGAAACATAATTTGTTTTGTGAAATATAACATACCAGATTAATTGCAGCCATTGAAATTATTACAATCTGGTAATCGATTTCTTCAATCTTCTGGTCGATTACCTCTTCCGTCACATTCGTCTCAACGATAATCTCTTCCGGACACCAAGGACATCGTTCAGTATGCCTTTTAACTTCAATCGTCGCAGTGAAACAACGACCAGATAGTTTAATTGTTTTGACATCTCCTTCAGGAATTGAAACGCGATGAAATCGTGTCTGAAATTGAAAGTGTTATTATTGGGTAATAGAATATTTAATAAGATAAAAATTTATGTGAATCTGACATACTGAAATATCTCCGGGAAGAAATGGTCGATTTGATGGTGTTGAATCGCATACTCGAGGAAAAGAGTAAACTGGATCAACTCCCATTACTGATGCAGAAATTGTTATCTCTTCAGATGATCCAGTCGACCAGAATGAAACGAATGGAGTAAAATCCTGAAATAAAAACAATAAAAACAAAATATATATAAGTAAATAACGAAGTATGGTAATACTGACCAGAACTATTCTCTCTGATACGGGAAGAGAGTGAGTAAACTGAAGAGCCGACGATTTCAGTGAATGAGTAATCTGAAAAAAAAATACTATCGTGAAATTTCAAAAGAATTGAAAAAAATAAAAGAAAAAATACTATCGTGAAATTTCAAAAGAATTATGAATAAGTTGAATGTATACCTCAAATGTTGGTCGTGAGCATTCTCTCGTTGTGAGACAGTCTTTCTTCCATTCAACGTTAACGACTTCGGATGTTATCCAGAAGTCAGAAGATGAAAATACGTAGGGAATAAATGAGATGAGAATAGCGAGAAGCATGTTGGACGGTGAAGAAGAGATGATGACTGACCTTAGGTCTTAGGAAGTGAAACCCATTGGGTCTCAACCGATCACATCCCATCCCACCTCTCTCATACCCTTCTGGGCATTTTACGACTAGTTTTCGCTCCTTTTCGATATGGGAAATGGAAGTGTTATTGATTTTAACCCTCTGGCATCCATAATAGCTGGAAGGGGCATTGAGAGGGAAGGAAGGAAGTGGTAATGAGAACGAGAGGTGCGAATCAAGTGTGAGATCGGAGGGATGTGCTTGCAGTTTGAAGAGATAAACTTTATGTGCTTGCAATCGTTCTATCGATCTGCAAAATGTTATTTTCGGTTCACATGCCTTTTAGCCGATCCCGTATTTCATACATAGGTTCTCATTGCAAATTTTGAAATATATAATTTATGTAGAAAATGTACGAGTCTGTGTTGCATCTTTACATCCCTAAACAACTCTTGTTCTTGTTTTGTGTGCAGAATCCCCTACCTTTGAATTCTTCAACTTTCCGTCTTTCCATTCCTCCTGAATACAAGACTCGATAAACACCTCTTCTTCCTTTCTTCTTCTTCACTTCGACGACTGTCGAATAAACTGCCACTTACATGTATTGTTGTTTGCCTTCTTTCCATTTATTCCCTTTCCATTCCTCACTTCACTCGAACATCAATGATGAAATAGAGGACAATCCAACTTAAGATGAAGATGGATACACGAACTTCAATTCATCGACGAACGAAAGCGTCTCATCATACAATTCTATGAATTTCGGTACAATGTTCAGTATAATGCTCATGGATGGTAGTGAGATGGAGTGAATTAATGCAACTTGCAAGGACTAGAAATGAACAAAATAATAATAAGAATATATTTGCAGTAATGATAATAATCACTGCAAAACCAGTAGGACGACTGAAGTCGCTGCAAGACTCCTTTCATCTCCATTCCATCACTAATCCCTTCTCTTTCTCTGTCCAGTCAACGAATAGTTTTGTATTCGTGAGTGTGTGTGAAGTGACTGTCGAAAACACGGACGAAGCTAACGGATGAATTGAGGCATGTACAAATTGGAGACGAAGAGACGACTGTCAGGACCATAAGTGAGCTGTAGACGACATGAACACACTTACAGTATCCATTCCTGAGAGTACTGTAGGGGGAAGGACTATCGATGATTGAGTCTTCTCCCTCCTGTACAGTCCTCCTATTCCTGGCGACAGTCACACGAGAAAGGGAAGCCTAACACGTTGCGTAGTTGTATTTTCATGGAACGAAAGCATCTTTCTCACTGATCGGAAGCCCCTTCGAAACGAGGCTGAAATCGTGTTCCACTGAGTAAACAATCCCGTTATCAGTCATTGAATCAGTCATCGTTTATCTCATTGTCACATTACTTTCCATTGTTATTCCTGATGTCTTCTCAGAGTTGCTTCCCCTCTCACTTCAACTCTTTCCTTTACTTCACAATCAACTGTTCATCCTCTCTTCGATCTTCTTTCCTCTCTTTTTCCTCTTCGAATTACACCTCAACTTCTCAAGAGTATCTCATACGTTTTTATGCAGTAGAGAGGGAAGAGCAACAACTGTTCGCAAAAAGTAAGAAGTAAAAAGTCATCAGAAGAAGTGTGTGAAGAAGAAGAATTACGAAATTGAAGCTCGCGAATTTGGCCCAAAATGAGAGTAACACGAAGAAAAAGTCTAGACAAAACGATAAATGAATCAATTTGTTTCGACTCGGAATAATCTACTGGGCCACCGTATGGAACGGTGATATGCGAGAAAAGAAACAAGGAATTATCGAGATAAGGAATATTGATTGACTAGATTCAATGGGGATTATTGATTGGAATTGAGCCAATGAAGTACTGTATCGAGTTCTATGAGGGATGTGGATTAGACATCGAATGAGGTAGACGATTAGCTTAGTATGCTGGGTGATGCGAGGTAGAGTACCGATTACTGTAGAATGCTAATGGGGGAGAATGAGGTATACGGTAGTATGATAATCACAGTAGGAATGGACTAATATCGATTGATTGGTAGAGGTAGTTAACTCGACTAGTGAGTGGGTGTGACGAGAGGTATTGAAAGAAGGGTAACACAATTGCAAGAGGGCTTATTGGTCTGTTGAAGGACAGAGAGGTGAGAAGAGTAAATGCGAATAGAATATTCTACAAACTACATTAATTAACAAGTACACACTTCTTACAAATTAGTTTACAATGCGGGCCAGGCGCAATGGGGAAAGAACACGGGAAGAGGAAGGGATTGGGTCTTGACCGGATTGAGAGAGGACTACGGTACCGGACTGGAATTGATCAGCACGGGAAGAGAAGGGGGAAGTATTCACAGGAGGAGGGACGAACCCTGGATGGACTAGGAAGAGGAAGGATGAAAGATAAAGGGAAGAAGAGGGATGAATGGCTGAATGAATAGAGAACACGAAGGGAAATGGGATGGATACAGTTGAAAGAACGAATGAATCTTGAGATTGATTGAGTGGATGGAAGGAGGAAGAGGAAGGGAAGGGAAGGGAGGAGTGGGAGGGAGAGGGATCAGACTGAACACACATCAATAATCTGTGATGGAGTTGCACGAGAGTCATCCAATTCAGATTCATCCAACTGAAAGAGAGAAATGATTCGATGGAAGAGATCAAAGATCAATCTCACCTTCGTCTGTGCTGCATTTTGCTCCAAAATTTGTCGATAACTCGCAAGTATATTCTGAAGGAAGGAAGGATCGATTGTAGTGACGGGAGGAATCATTGGGAAACCAAATCCAAGTTGTTGAGTGGGCGTTCCAAGTGCTGTCTGAAGAGATCAAAGATCAATTGAGAGAAGAGGGGATCGATGATGACTAACGGGATTGATTGGGACTGGAGCGGGAAGAAGAGTAGTTGGCGAAGAGACGGAACCACCGAGAGATGGAGATGGAGTGGTAGAATTAGTTGAGGGAGAACCCGCACCCACTGTTACTGGCTCTGAAGGAGAATTATTGAATTATGGTACTGTGTGCTAGAGTTATCGATTGATTACTCACTATTGGATGACATGACTGATTCGAGTGCAGATGAAAGATTGAGTGAAGAAGGAGTTGAGGAAGTAGGAGATTGAGGAGATGATGGAGCACCTAAGAGAAAGAGATTGAGTCATTCAATGGAAAGAGAGTTATACCAGTAGATGAAGTAGCTGCGGTAGTTGATGATCCTCCAAGAAGGAATGGATTCTGCTTCAATAATTCCAATGAGAACGGATAAAGTGCCTGATGATTATCGATTAATTCCTCCGTCCTCTACAGTAATCTACAGTACCTGAGGAGCTGCGGGAGTTCCAGGAGCAGCTTCGATACTCGTTGGAGAAAGAGGAGCAGTAGGCATAGAAGCACCCATTGATGAAGTGGGAAGGGAAAGAGAAGATGGTTGAGGTTTAAGCTGCGTCACTGAAATGATCACTTATTCACTTCCAGTCTATTTATGTACTGTTTTCTCTTCTCATTCGATCTATGTTCTCTTCCTTCTTTTCATCGATAGGACACACCCATATTATTGTTGCTGCAGTTCATGTTATGGTCGATCCCCTTCTCTTTCTCTCCTTAGACCATTTCCCCTTTCTCTCTCCCTCTACTCGAAAGCTTTGAACCACGTAGGCAACGAGCAACGGGCGTGGTTAGAGAGATGAGAAGAGAGTGGGAGAAGAAGGGAGAGAGAAGGGAGGAGGGAAGGGGGAGAGTACCAGAAGAGAGGACGGGGAACAGTTCACTAGCACTATGTGTTTTCGCTGTGTGAGACTTCTCTTCTCGTGGCCGATGCCTGAGGGGAGAGACTATTCCCTCTCCCTCTCCCCCTCTCCCTCCCCCCTCCCTCTCCCTCTCTCGTTCCCTATTAGAGCCGCTCAGTGAAAGAAACGGTCATGTTTACAGTAGTAAAGTACACTACGAGAGAGAGACTCAAAATGATGTTGGCTTTATTCTGTGTTGTCTTTGGCTATTTCGAGTCTGCTTCTAAATGGAGATACAGAGTAAACGACAGTGCTACTCCAATCCCTCTACACGGCAGCTCAGACAAGGCTACTCGACTACCGTACCCCTTCCTACAGTCCGAATGGGTCGCGTGTTCGAGCACACTCACAATTCCCCCGTCGTTTTCATGGTCGTTTCGTGTTGCACAACACTCAAGATTGAGCGAGGAAAGGGAGGAAAACAGAGTTTGTCCCTCCGAGAAGAAGAAGAAGAGAGAGAGAGAGAGAGGATACGAGCGTACAGCCAAAACATTTTACTATTTTGCCTCTCCAAGTTTCCCTTCTGCGAACGATTGAGGAGGAAGTATTGAGGATTGAGGCCAGAGTAGACGAGAGAGTATGGGGAATGAAGAGAGACAGAGACAGACATTCCAACGTGAACTTTGTCTAAGAAGAGAGAGAGAGAGGAAGCCCCGCCCCCATTCGACTGCTACTCGCTCTTTCCAATTTATACTGTAGAGAACTTAGCAAGAGTTGAAAACATGATTGAGTACTGTAATGACTCACTGAGTAGATTTGATATCTCTCCAAGATTGAATTGTAGTGATTGTCCACTTGCAGCAGCAGCAGAAAAGGCTGCAGCAGCATTCAAATGAGCAGTCAGATTCTCTCTCGTTAGATTCATCAGAGTGTCCTTCCGTTGGCTGGAAAACTCCTTTCGTTGCCTGCAATCCACACTATCTACTCAAGACTCCTCTCATTCTCATGCTGGCAAATGAGAGAAGTCACAACTGCACCGATAGCACCACCACACCATCACACTCCACACCACTTACCGTCTTCTGATCTTGATCTGATCTGCCATCAACTTCTGTCGTTCAGAGACCACTTGACACTGTAAATAGTTTACATTAGAAGAAGTCTCAATTCGGTCCCTTTTCTGTTCTTTCACTTCTTCTAAACTGTTGACTACTAAAGCAACTAGTATCCATGACTCTTTTCCGAGAGATTCCCTTCTCTTCTCTCTTTCATACAGTAACTCTTTCCACTTTCACTCTGACCATACAAATAATTTGAAGGGAGAGTCCGCTTCTCTTCTCTTAATAATAGATTTAGTGAGAAACTCGAGCCATCATGAGAAGGGAAGAAGGAGGGGAGGAGGGGGGGGGGGAGATCCGGGAGGGGAACCGGTAAACAGTTCCAGATATCTTCCCCTTTTAGTCCATTATTATCTCGTTTATCCAATCTTTCTCTTGTTCGTCGTTGTTTTGAGGCGATAAATCGAGGATTGTTTAGTTTAGAGAAGTAGAAAAGACGAAAGAAGAGAAAGTAGTCAACAGGCTTGATGAGCTGTGATTCACCACTATTCTTCCCTTCTCTCTATTTTCGAGGAATGCAACCCTCTCTCTCAACAGTGACTGCTACTCATTCCCTCCATTCTTCCATTGGAAGACTGTTGAAAACAGTGAGAGAAGAGGACTGTCCTTCTTCCTTCTCTCTCACGATATAAAGAAGGAATACAATAGTTCATCCCTATGGAAGGACTATTCCATTTCATTCCCATGGTTTCTTCTCATCTCTTGACTCTCGAAGGGATCTCTTCCCTCTCTTCCCTCCGTTCCTCCCACCACCAACCAACTAATTGTTTATTAATTTCAATTGTGTCTGGACACTCCTTCACTCTTCCCTCTCGACAACAATTGATGCAATGACTTGTGATGGTCATTGAATGAATCCATGAGGGAAGGAAGAAGGGGGGGGGGGGGATGAGACCATGGGAAGAATCTGCATCCAAACATTTCCTTCTGTAGAAGAGGAAGGGATAGATGAAATGAATATATTTCCATCTTTTCGTGTGAATGGTCTACTAGTTGCCTACAATTGATGATGACGAAATCGATAGTGGGATAGAAATCCCCTCGGAGTTTCGAAAGGCCCTCGTTTGTTTTCACTTCTTCCTCAGTTTCACTGTTTTCCACTACACAAAGTGAGGACTGAATAGAAGACAGAGCAAGGAAAAGAGACTTCCTCTCCCATTCTCCCATTCCATCCCTCCATGACCATGTTTTGAACAACTTTCTCCTCTCTTCACATCGAAGCTTCTGTACTTTTCCCCATTCGAGTATGTCTCTTCTCCTCTTCTTCGTTCTTCGATTCTTTTCCTCTTCTCTTTTTCCCCTTCGAAAGCTTTCTCGATGATGCTCCAGAACGAAGAAATAGAAGAGAAAAGAAAGAGAAATAGGAAGAAGCTCGCACTTTTGTGTATGAAGAAGAGAAAAAGGGCAAGAAAGACCCAAATGTTGATCATGTTTTGAAGACATGGATGAGTCCTCTGAAGGGGAAGGGCCGGGGAATGGAATGGAATGGTCACAGCCGGAGAATAGACTCATTAATCATGGATCGGAACGCGCTGTGAAGAGGAGGAGAAAGCGTGAGTGCAAGAGAGAAAGACGAGAAGAAGAGAAAGAGGGAGAGGGGGAAACTACCGTAGTCACTAGTACGCATACACTTGTGTTTCAGACGGGCGTCATAGGGCGGAGTCACAACCGGGAACTGGACCGGGGAATGATGGGGGTCAGAACCGGGAAGGATATCCGGAGAATGGTCCTTACCTTGGCACAATTGCAATCTCTGAAGGGGCAGACTCTTTTGTGTCCCTTCAGTCTCGATTTTCTTCCGTGTTGTCCACACTTCTGACAGTTGGGCACTCGCTCTGCAATTGGATTCATTATCATCAGTTCCGTATCCGTCATTCATCTTTTCGTCCCTCCTAATCTCCGGCTCCTCCTATTCTCCGGCCCTTCCTAATCTCCGGCTACGGTCGTTCTCTCCGTCAGTTTAGTGGTTCACCCCTTCTTCCTCCTGGCTGCTGGCAGAGTGTGGCAAACGTCGAAAACAAGAGAGGAGACGAAGTTTAGAAAAGAGCGTCGAAGAGAAAGATTTCTCGCCCCTGCTCAATACTGTTGATGTGTGTGTTTAGAAGACGAATAGATGGAAAGGAGAAAGGAAAAGAAGGGAAAAGGGATACGATATATTCATTCTGATTGAAGATGGTCAACTAGTCAAGGGTTTCCATCAGCTTATGAATCACTTTCCCCAGAAGGAATTTCGATCTAACGAGTAAACAGAGAAGGATTTGGTTCGAATCAATCTGATCATCTCTCTTCTCTACCATTCAAACCCTTCTCTACAATATTCTCTCAATTCTCTCCCATGCCTTTCTTCTCTCTCCTCTACAATAACACATTCGTTGGAACAAGCCAGTGTGTCAAACGCACGAATAACTTTGTAGGAGCTAGAAGGAGACAGGGGGAATACGGTGGTGTAGTGCACAAAGGCGACCTTTGGCAAACAGCGTCTCTCCGTGCTGCACCGTCCACACCACGCAGATCTGTTTTCGAGGGCGCAAACTACTATACATACTCAATTAGGCAGTAGCAGCGAGACCCCCGCGAACGTATTGTTATTTTGAGTGAGGGGAGGGGAGAGAGAGGGGGATAGGGGAGG
>LS486852.1:46886-67085 GCA_900490705.1 Pristionchus arcanus | reverse complement strand
GCGGCCTCACAAGATGACTGAAATTAAGAATACTCAACCTCTCGTTCCAAAAATATTCTGACCCTTCTTTCCCAACCCGACCCTACTCCCCCATATTTCCTGTTGAAGAATTCAGGAAACTCTAGCCAAGCGTCTATTTTTCCTAGGAATAATTCAAGCTGGAATTATATTCCCTCTGCCATAACCAAATTATGCCTCTCTATAATAACAAGTGAATAGCAGCTTTTCTGCGGGTATGCTTGCTATTAGTTTTCCTATTCATGCCCCCATCTCTTCTTTCCTTTTCTTTCGTTTCACAACTTCATTACACCATTCCCCACCCCCGTTCCTCTCTCTCTCTCTTCGATTAAATTCCTTCCCGAGAGATACAGTCGTAGAGAAAACTTCACAAAATGTGATGCACCAAACACCGAGAATGGTCAGCGGAAAGGCTCTTTTTATGCGAATGAGCAATAAAAATGAGCCACCATTGTTTTCACATCTAAGACGCCTCAAATGTCAGACAATTACGCATTCTGAAAAAAGAGTACGAAGATAAAGATTATTACCGTAGTCGGATAGGTCGGATAGGTCAATTGTGAGTTTGAGTTCTCTTCCATATCGATTCTTCCCTCATAACTCCATCAAATACTGTCCAACTGAAATCGAATTGAATCTGAATGAAACTGTTGAGAAAAAGGGAGACAACATGTCAAATGCAATGATCGAATGAGTGAAGGAGCAAATGAAGGGAAGGAACGCCTACGAAGGAAAGAATGAAGGGAGAGGAAGAGAAGGGGGGAGGGGGAGGACCAAGGTATGGCTAGTGTAAACCGACACTACTACTACCACCCCCACACAATTGACCATGATGGGAAGAAATGAAGATGGTATTGAAATGAGAAGAAGTTGTAATGATCAGTCTATAAACCTTAGGGGCATTACCTATTTATGATAGATATGAAGTTTATCCAGAAAAGTAGACATTAATGAGAGAGAAAACCTATGCGTTATTCACTCCGTCACCAAAAGGTCTTCAGAATTGAGAATGAAAGACGTCCGAGAGTTCCTTCTTCTCTCGATTCAAAACACATCCGATTTTAGACTGGAAAGTGACATAAACAGGACGCAGATTGACTACAATTCAAGAGGAATTTATTATTTGTATCCAGTACGAAAGTACTCCATTATGGAGACTGAACTGAGAAGGGAACGAATAATAACGTGGCACGATTGGTAGTTATCAAATGGTAGTGACTACTCATGGGAAGGGTTAACGCATCATTGTACATGAACAATGAAGGGAATGGAAAAGTAAGGGAGTGGGATAGTGAATAGTAAAGAAGGAAAGTAACTGGAAGACAACGAAGACAACGAAGGATCAGTGAAGAATGAGAATAGGAATGGCTTCTAATAACGAAAGGCTTCGTCACAGGAACTAAAAGGTCGAAAGAATAAAAGAGTGCGATGAGTCTATAATTGGACGGAGATGCAGCTAATGGAATAGTTGACTGTCTGAACGAAAAATGTGAAGGGGAGAGTTGTATACTCTCAATAAAAGGAACGTTTAGTGGAATAGAGAAGAGAAGTGTCGAATCTGATGACGAAGAGAAGGGAAAAAGACCGGAAAAGAGAAATGGGACTGAGGTTCTCTTGAAGGGAATTCATTCAGGTGGAAAGACACCAGATGATATTTCCATATTTCTTAGACGAGCGAAAAGCGAAAAAGACGAATTGGGTGCGAGTGTGAAAGGAGAAAAGAAGAATATGAGGGCAGAGAGAGAGAATACTAAAGGAGATTTATGATTAGGAACGGAGAAAAAACGAAGAAGATGAATCAACGAACGATATTATTAGATGAGAGAGAGAGAGAAGTAAGACAGAATTATAGCAGAGGAGCTATTTATGGAGAGGAGGAGAATGCAAAGATTTTTCAATTGTGAGTCCTAAGAAAGGGGGAGGAAGAATGTTGTGAGGGGCGGAGAAATGACCATCCCCCTCTTATGTATCTTCAATAGAATTCACAATTACGATCGTTGATGCAAACTGCTTATTTGCAAACGACTTTTCAACAGAGACGAAAGAGAAAATGATGAATTATGAGTAGTAACTGGAAAAACGGAGTAACTTCCAAGGGTAAACTGCAATGAATGGAGAATATTTCGAATTCGTCAGATGATAGGAACAAAATTGGAAAGATCTTCATTGCATATGAAGAAAAGAAATTTGATTCGAATAGCCGAATGAGAAAGTTGAGAACTTTTGAGGGGGGAGGGGAGTAAAATGAATCTCGTCTCTTTGCACTTCGAACAGGGAAAATAGGAATAAGAGAAGGGAATGAGAAGATGTCAAAACAACGGCTGATTCTTATTGGCATTTGCTCACGTAGAGAAATAACTCATATGGAATTGAGAGAGAGAGAAATTGAGTCACTTTAATCGTTGCAAAAGGAGAAATTACGAGTTGCGTAGGATGAAATTATGGAGAAAATATTGTATTGCAGTGCACGACTGCTGGATTTGAGTGATCATTGAAGATAGACTCTCAACTGAATGAAAGAGTGTCACCAACGATAGAAATAGATAGAAATGGAGTAGGCGGGAAGTCGCAATGATAGCTAATAATGACTGTCAATCTCCTCCCTTGAGAGAGGGAAATGAGTGAGATCGTTTGTTTCTGAGTCACACAAAAGAGAAGTCTCGTTGAATGAAGAAGTGAGTGTAGTTAACAGACGAAAGAATGAGGAGGAAGAAGGGAAAGAGTGGAAGAGAGAGAGAGGTGAGAACAAGGACTCTCTCCCATTCCACATCATTGAACTTATCGGGAGTTGCAACTCCTAGAACGTAGTGGGGAAGGACAGGGGAGAATTCGCTAATGATGATGAGAAGAATGGACTTTAGTCTTCTTAGACTTAGACTTTAGACTTTAGAACTGGTGAGATTATTCCACGTGAATAGAAGATGACGAAAACAGACAAAAAAAGGCAGAGGTCTCAGGAGAAACGGAAGAAGAAAAAGGAGAAGAGCAAATAAGGAAAAGAGAAAAGGAACACTGAAGAGACGAATCCCATTTAGTATCTTCGTCTTCTTAGAGAAGAAAAGAAGAAAGAGAAGGAGGAAGAAAATGATCGGAAAGATAGAAGAGACGAGGATAAATGGACGCGTTTGTTGTGAAGATTGAAGGAAGAAAGGAAGAATTAACGAGCACTACACACCTGTTCAAGAGAAGGAACAAGATAATGGATTAAAGAGATTGAATCAAGAATGCGGAAGAATACTTGCGCAAGAAAGGCTCTTCCCTTGTCCCCTTCCCCTTCTTCTTCCACCTAGAGTTCATGCCAAATGAGTAACTTCATGTAGAGGAAAGATGGCAAAAAAACATCCTTGTCACGGGGATTAGGTAAAGCATGACTCTTGATGCCTAGGTGGCAAGAGAAATCGAGTATCGATGATGATTTGAATGGTCAAAACCTGGTTTCTTGGGAACCAAGGAGCTCCTTGCCTAATTGAGCAGCTAAAGTATAGGCTGGGCGAAATGAAGGGAAGCATGATGGGGACAAGCAGAAGGACCCGTTGTACATTGGCCTTCGGAGGCCTATTAGATGCCGAGATGAAGAAACAATGACCACTTTCCTGCATTAAAAACTTAAAAACTTGGGGATATGCGGGGAAAATTGAACAATTGGAAAGACAATGGACGTTTCGAAATTCTACGTCTGCGCTAATGAGCCTAAATTGGACAATTGAAAGGACTTCCGGGATTCGTCACTTTTGCTGATGGGTGAAATGGTTCATTGGTTTTTAGGCTGCATTTCTATATAAAGTGAAAAAGGGAGGGAAATATAGTAGTCTCTACGAAATTTTTCGTCAGTTAGAGACAAGATAGCGCGGAGAAATGGGAGAATCAGATCGTTCGTTACTCGATTTCAGGAAAGGAAAAAGTTGCCTAGTCTGATTCCGAAACATGCAATGAGTGTAGAAGGATTTCTCAGAAATATAGTCGATTTTCGAAAATACTGGGCGCCTAAATATTCATCTTTACTCTCATCCATTGCAGCTGCAACGTCCGTGCTTCGCAAGAGCAGTCGACAGTCGTCGAGATCGAGATCGAGTAGACGGACTTCAGGTATCAGGGTGTCCCACATATTTTTAGACTTTTAGAATAACTTCCTTCTTAGGAATCAAATTAACATATTGGCATGTGCTCTGCGTAGTCTGCATGTGCGTCTATTATTTCCAAATACAAACAAGATGAATCATCGCGTTATTAAAAAATTGTATAAATTAATGGAAAAAGTTTGATTTTAAATTTTTTTGAAATACTTTACATTTTTCACTGAATATTACGAACTATAAAAGCTAAAATTAATTCAACACTAATATAGACAGTTGACCTAGCAAGGTGCAAAAGGAGAATAAAACCGAAATCTAAAATTGCATTATGCCATCACTACGTCTTTTTTACCAAAACTACGCAATAAACATCCTTTTGTGCACATTCATTATTTTTTCTACTAAAATCAAATAAGTAAAATATTGTAGTAAGTGCACCATTTGCTTGTACACTTAGGATAGTACATCCTCAAAATAAATTGAGCCTCCATGGTTGCCTAAGAAGAGAGAAATTGAGAAAACATTCAAAAAGTGCTCAACAGACAACGTCACTTTTATATTTAATTTGACCGGCTACAGTCATTTTTCGAGAAATTAATAGTTTGAATGTTTCAAATTTTAGCCAGCACTCATACGCTAATGTTGCCATAGTCGCAAAATTTTATCGTACTTCTCCGTTGATTTCCAAATTTTTCAATATACGGGGAGCAAATCGTCTATTTCGAATATTGCATCATTATTAGGAAATCCTTCCCGAATATATATGCATGATAAATTACTTTAGGGGTAGGGTATACTATTACACTAATAGGTATAGATATATTCACAACAGTTCATTCGCAATAATTCGCTCAATATAAAGTCTAAAAATATGTGGGACACCCCAATAAGTAGGTTTCCTTCAGTGCGGTCTAGTGGGCAAAAGACGATGGAATGGACAAGAAAACACGAGAAATAACCAAAAAGCTGATCGAATTGTATGCAGTGAGGGTCTTCTCTTCTGTTCTCATACGCACGTCTCTTTATCTTCATCCTAATTTAATTATCATTCATTCTCTTTATCTCAACGTCGAAGGAGAATGTTCATTGAATAATCCAATCCATTCTCATTCATTCTTTTAGTCTGTGCAATTGTGAATCGATGTCTCCATTCCAATCGAGGGAAGAATGCATCACAATCGAAACTGAATTATCAAAGGTTGAAATTTGCAGAGGAAAAGCTCTTCATAAGAGAACTTGTAAGCCGACTTTTACTGATCTCACGGAAAGTATTCACTTACTCTCTTTGAATCTCCGTAATTCTCACTTCCTCAACGAGATCTTTATCCAGTGCATATGAATACACTTCCGATCCTCCAAGAACCCACACATTTTCCAGTTCGTGAGAGAACTGAAAATAGAGTGAAGAATAGACAGAATTCGACCTCATTTCCTCCGTTTTCTTCGAAAGCATTCAGTGAATTTCCATACAAGATGATGTTCAAATTTTCTCCTGAAATTCAGCAAACCTGTTCTATCGTTCTCTCAATTTCCGCCCAATTTTTAACGAATACGACATCATTTGTTGATTGTTCTGCACCAGTCCATGAACTGCAATGGATACCTTTCACAATCGAGATTATCTCTTCCTCCGATGTTCCATTGAGGGGTCTAATCGAGGATTGATCTCTTTCTTCCTTCCCCTTCTCTATCTCAATTTCTCCCTTGGGAGAGGACGATTACGAGGGGAAACAAAAGGAAAGATTGCAGAGGGAAAAGACAAGGGGAAAGATTGAGAGGAGAAGGAACAAATGGGATGCAAATGTCGTTGCCACTCGGATAGTGGAGACAATAGAGACTCATGCAGGGTGAGAATGAACACCACACAGCGTGAATCCGATAGAAGTCATGTCAAATGAAAGTGAATGTTATCTATGATTTTGTTAGTGCTATGACTTTGATCTTACCCTGAAAGGACGATGTTCAATCTTCCTTTGTATGGTCGATCTTCTTCCGGAATAGAGAAATACGTACGACGACCAAAGATCACGGCGTTTCGCTGCAAAGTTCATTCCAGATGTCTTCTCACAGAGAAATGAGAAAATGGAACCTTATTCGCTTCTGTAGTGAGCAAAGTGCTCATTTCAAGCCACGAGAGATCAGTTGGGAGATTCCAAGGAACTGCACAATCTCTGAAAGTGCACTTTCGATACATAGTTATTACTGAATGAAACGATTTCTACGAAGTGTAACTCACTTGCCTATTCCTCCTTCGCTATCGATAGCAGTCATCAATTTGAGATTACGGAATAACGTCATCTAACTGAATATTTGGTTAGTGAAACAAGGAAACAGACGAATAAGCGCCTAAAAGAGTGGAAAGGGAAAGGTAATCGATCTTTGTCGTGTGCTTTCTCCTTTTCCCGTTTACTCTCACCTCTTTTTACCCCACGAATAGATAAGGAAAGGGTGAAACACTCTAGTAGAGATAAGATTAGAACAATCGAGTGGATTTGTAGAGAAAAACGTGAAAATTGGAAAATTTCCTAAAAGCAACAAGAATTTTAAAATTAGCATTTCAAATTTGCTAATTGATTTGTCTCTCCCTCATCCCTCCTCTTCTCCCTTCATTATTCTTATTCTCTCCTCTCCGACGCGGTCAATTCTCCAATGAATTTAGAAGAATACGTTGAATCGCTGCCTCAAGATCAATTGCCGGTTAGATTGAATCATTAAGAAAGATCAAAGATCAATTGTATTCAGCCCGATGGAAAGATTCATCCAACTCGTAAGAAATTGCCACCAAGCGATGCAGTCAAATATATTCCAAAGGAGAAATCAGTTGGAGGGTGTAAGTGAGAAGGGAAATTATAGGGGCGTGACCTATTTCTTTCGTGTTGTATTGATTATACTGATTGAATGGTCTATTTCAGTGGTCAATTTCGAAGAGGAGAAACAGAAGAAAAGAAGACAAGAATTAGAGGCAAAATTGGCTGTGAGCGAGACGAATAATGATGTGGTGAGGGAAAGAAGGATAAATGATTCAATGAAATTATTGAATGAAACGATGGAGTTGATCAATCATTGATTCATCTGTGACCTCTATTGATAAGATTACAGTCGGAAAGCAAATTATCGAGAAGAAGCAAGGAAAATAATGAGAGAAAAAGGGATCAATTGAAAATGCAAAAGGAAATGGATGAGAAAGGAATTGTAAGCCGTTGAGATCAAAGATCAAATATCAATTGGTTCCTTTTTTAGCCTGACAAATCGAAGATGTCTCAAAGTAGTTCTGGAGAGAAGAAAGATAAGAATGAAAAGAAAGAGAAGAAGAATGATGTGGAAGAAGATGAGGTTAGAAAATGAAGAAGATAAAGAATAAGGTTTTTAATTCTAGAAATATAAATTGGAAATGGAACGCAGACACGAAAAGAAGACGATAATCGATAAAGTGACATTCTTCGATAAGGAAACGAAACGAGATGGTGAACTACATATTTATTTAAATAACAAACTGAATATAATTATTATCACAGACGTTCCCGAGATAAGTCAAGATGAGAGGATCGGACAAGGTCGAATAAATGCTCTTTATTCAATCGATAGATATACAATTGATTATTTCAGATCGCGATTCAATGAGGAAAAAAGTGTTCATTATTCTTGGAATCTTGTTCACTCTAGTCATCATTGCTCTCGGTCAGCTTTACTTTAATAAAAAATTAATTAAATATACTTCAGTTGCCATCATCGTTATTGCAACGACGAAGAAAGAGTAAAGACGAAGACGAATCAACGAGAAAAATATTCTCATAAACCAATGATAAACGATTTTGGTTATGGATTTTTGTTGTGGCAGGGTACTCTTCATAGGTTATATTCTTGGTATCGTAGCCAGTCGAATGATCTAATCTTCATGTTTCTTCGCAGTACAAAAGTCAAATGAACAGCTCCATCCGTTATTGGGAACACTCGAGAGCGCCCATACTCATAAATTCCATGAAACGAATCCCGTATTTCACATAATGAGGAGCAATATTCAAATGAGTGCGTTGTGGAATATGTGTAGACATACGAATCAACCAGTGGTCATTTGAGCATGTATTATAGCATGGATCAAGTTGTACGGGGAAGTGGACCCACACGAAGAGATATAAACTGAGCATGAACCGGATAATGTGATAACTTACTCTCAAGTGATAAGATCAACTGTGATCTCCCTTTGTTCCATGATTAGATCATTGGCAATTCTCTCCTTCATTTCACTGGCACAAGCTGCCTCTGACCCTTGTGAGTTTATTATTCAATCTTATTCTATTCACGTAATTCCTTCAGCTGATGACGTCTCTCCAGTTCCTCAATGTCCTCGAAATATGGAATATCGAGTAATTGGGGATTTATGTGAACCAACTTGTGGAGTGATTGAACCGGTTCGATATTCGGAGCATTGTTACATTTAAGATGATTCGAATGATCGATGAATCATTTCAGTCATGCCAAGTTCAAGAGATTGTTCTCTGGCCGTTCGAACTTTCAAAATGTCAATGCAAGATCGGATTCTACAGGTGAGGGATCGTGACTGAGAATCATTTACATGAATACCTTTACAGATTAGTCTTAACAGGACCATGTGTACCTCTCAGTCAATGTAAATCAATCGTAGGGGAAAATGCCGTTCCAAAGGTACTTTCGCTTTCATACTTCTTTCTCCAATATGAAATGACATTAAGAAGAGAGTTCCACGAGGTGCCCTTCCCTACAAGGATAATCAGAGAATCATTCAATTACCTAAGAGGCCGTTGAAGAAATTAAAAACGAGTAAAACGAAGAAACAATCAGGAATGAGCCCAGATGAAGCAAAGAGTAAAATGTTCGAGAGAGCAATTATTAGACCATTTGCATCCCTTATCTACGGACCAGTTATGATGTTAGGTCGATAATTAACCATTCCGTTTTCTTTTATTCATTCATCAAAAATAATAACTGATCTCATTCCATTTTTGTGTGTTCTCGAATACAATAAAGATGTCCTCTGGATAATATGGCGCTTCAATATCACTGTCAGACGCTTATCCACAAAAAAAGGAATAATAAAAATGAATTCATTTTCATATGTTGCTTTTTCTTCATTTATTTTATTCGAATTCATTGCAGTTTCGATCATTTGCGGGGAAAAATCCCATGTGATTCATTCAACAAGATGAATAAATTGATCTTCCCTCAGAGTAAATCATTTGATCAAGGATGAAAACGATCCTCGTCCTCCTTTGGATCTCCCTTCCAATAATCACTTCCGATTTTATAAGTCGTAAGTCATTTCTATGAAATAAATATTTTTGTCGTAAATATTTGACAAAAATAAAACAATTCAGCGGCTGATAAATTCGAAGGACTTACCAAAATCAGCGAGGAGGAAAATGCACAAGTAAACGCATTGTGCGGATTCCAACGTTTGTTATGGTTTATTAGTTTAGTACAATTTCAGTGAATAACGAAAAAATTTTAAGCGGGACAGAACAAGATGAACGCTGGGACTATCGCCAAGAAAGGGCAATTTCCGTGGGCTGTTGCTATTGAAGGCAATCAAAGTAAGTATCTCTTATAATTTTAGAAGAGCATTTTGGTAAATAATAATATTGTTTACAGACAATCGTTTCTGTTCGGGGACGATTATCTCTCAAAGACATGTTCTCACTGCAGCGCATTGCGCTGTTAATCTTGATTATCTGGACCCTGACGAATGCAGAAAGTATCTTGGAGTTTCATTACACCATATTGATAGTTTATTTTAGAAGCGCTATATAATACGGTTTTCAGAACATCAATCGAAACAGAATCGAAAGAGCTAAATGAACAAATTGTAGGTGGATATGTTGCATATGGAGGTGAGATGATCGATTTTTTTCAACGAAAACAAACTATTCAGGAACTTGTAATTACGCTGTTAGTGATTTCAGTCAATTCAACGCATCTGGATCTCCTTGTAAAGAAGATGATATGACGGTGAACTCAATTATAGCGAATCGATTACAAAAATGTTCAATTCTAGAGAGTATTGATCAGTGCAGTCACTTGGGAGAGACGATATAGAGACAAGTCCGTTTAAATTGTCTAGATTTTTCGTATGAATAACTCTCCATCAGACCTGAAGGAAAACGATGCACGAACTTCGATGTCGCAATTATAGAAGTGTCTAGAGATTTTCGCGTTCGTTTACCCTCTAAAAAATAAAATGAATAGCCTATATGCAGTGGAGTAAATTCGTCCGTCCAGTTTGTCTTACTCTCACAAGCTACGACTATTCTGGCATGAAAGCTTCTTTTTACGGATTCGGAGCCGTTAAAACAAGAAATAGCTCGAACGATGTCGATAAAAGTGAATAACATTCAAATGCGTAAGAAAGAGATATTTATCAATTGAAGTGTTCTTCCCCGATCTTCGTTATGGTGCAGGAAATATTAAGCTAATTAACACGACTTCCACTATTATCGTATGTTCAATAATTAACATAATCACAAATTTGTCTCAAATATGAAGATTCTAAGGTTTCTCCACAGTCGCTTACCGAAGATGAGAGAACAACCATGGGAACCTCTGCGTATGCACAAATCGAATCGGTAAGAAGATCACAAATCATAGAATTAAATTCGTAGAGATAGTGTATCGATATCTTTCATATTAAGGGCGATAGTGGAGGAGGAATCGTGATGAATTGCTTTTATCGTTTCGCACTTATCGGAATTGCCACTGAATCACTGAGGGATGATTTGAATCGATGCAGAATTGAACGCTGAACACGATAGGAGCAAATTGGCGACTTTTAAAAAATCATTGAAAGAGCAAGAAGCGTGGGGTCACTGGGGGTCACCCGGGGTCACCCGGAGCGCTCCGTTTTCACAGGGGGAATCGCCAGGACTGTAATGTAAATAAATGAAAAAAGGAAAAGTAACGATTGAAGATCAATACTTCCCTGATCTCCGTTATGGAGCAGGAACGTTGGAGAACAATAAGACGACGTTTACAATGATTGTAAGTGAAAGAACATAAAAATGTAAAACGTATATATTTGAAGAGTCTTATGTTGATATTATGTTATTAGGTCGCGCCACGGAAGATGGCAAAGAGTGAGAGAGAAGATGCTGGCGGAACCACTTCAACGGCGCAAGTGGAACAAGTAATTTAATATTACATAATATTATCTATGTAGTAATATATCGCGCAAAGCTTGCCATAAATTCGTAGATAGTTTAGATCGTATTAAGGGCGATAGTGGAGGAGGAATCACAATGAATTGCTTTTCCCGTATCGTTCAAATTGGAATTGTCACTGAATCACTTGAAGACTTCAAGAGCAAAGGATCGCAGGTGGGATAATGGAGATGGGAAAGAATTTATATGAGATTGATATTTAGGTTTTTCCTCATCTCGACGAAATCTGCGAAATGACAGGAGTTTGTCCGATTGAGCGGTGCGAACAAGATCCTTCACTTTAATTTTTTTCTGCCTTCCTGAAATAAACAGTTCTTTCTTTCATCTCTCACTTGATCAACAAAAGTAATATAAAAACAGACTCACGTAGATTTTAGAATTATCATTTAATGCCGATAATAAATCATTCCGCCAATTGTTCTCCCTTCAGTGAAATGTATAATTCTTTATATTTTTATGCATTCTTGAGCATAATAAAAAAATGAGCTGGCCTTATTTAGATAACTACTTCTTCTTTCGCAACTTCACAGTACAAATCACAACTACTTTCAAATATTCAGTTCTTCACTACACAGGAAATAAGTGAGGATCACATTCACAATGCTCGATCATATTTGTTTTCTTTTGCAGTATTTGAATCTGGATCATTTGCAAAAACATTCCCATGTGACTCACTCAATAAAATCATTTAACAGCTCTTTCAACAAAGTAAATCATTCCTTTTGGGATGAAAACCATCATCTTCCTCTTTTCGATCGCTCTACCAATCGTCAAATCAGAATTCGTCAGCCGTAAGTTGTTCAAAACATATTTTGACGCAACAAAAGACAAAAATAATCATTCAGCCGCTGACAAATTCGAAGGACTTACCAAAATCAGTACGGAAGAAAATTCAGAAGTAAACGAATTGTGCGGTGTCCAACGTTCGTTTTTGTAATGCATTAGCATTTCAGTGCAATATTTTTGAAATCTTTTTTTTTAGGGAGAGAGAACAAGATGAACGCTGGGACTATCGCCAAGAAAGGGCAATTTCCGTGGGCTGTTGCTATTGAAGGCAATCAAAGTAAGTATCTCTTATAATTTTAGAAGAGCATTTTGGTAAATAATAATATTGTTTACAGACAATCGTTTCTGTTCGGGGACGATTATCTCTCAAAGACATGTTCTCACTGCAGCGCATTGCGCTGTTAATCTTGATTATCTGGACCCTGACGAATGCAGAAAGTATCTTGGAGTTTCATTACACCATATTGATAGTTTATTTTAGAAGCGCTATATAATACGGTTTTCAGAACATCAATCGAAACAGAATCGAAAGAGCTAAATGAACAAATTGTAGGTGGATATGTAGCATATGGAGGTGAGATGATCGATTTTTTTCAACGAAAACAAACTATTCAGGAACTTGTAATTACGCTGTTAGTGATTTCAGTCAATTCAACGCATCTGGATCTCCTTGTAAAGAAGATGATATGACGGTGAACTCAATTATAGCGAATCGATTACAAAAATGTTCAATTCTAGAGAGTATTGATCAGTGCAGTCACTTGGGAGAGACGATATAGAGACAAGTCCGTTTAAATTGTCTAGATTTTTCGTATGAATAACTCTCCATCAGACCTGAAGGAAAACGATGCACGAACTTCGATGTCGCAATTATAGAAGTGTCTAGAGATTTTCGCGTTCGTTTACCCTCTAAAAAATAAAATGAATAGCCTATATGCAGTGGAGTAAATTCGTCCGTCCAGTTTGTCTTACTCTCACAAGCTACGACTATTCTGGCATGAAAGCTTCTTTTTACGGATTCGGAGCCGTTAAAACAAGAAATAGCTCGAACGATGTCGATAAAAGTGAATAACATTCAAATACGTAAGAAAGAGAAAAGTATCAATTGAAGTGTTCTTCCCCGATCTTCGTTATGGTGCAGGAAATATTAAGCTAATTAACACGACTTCCACTATTATCGTATGTTCAATAATTAACATAATCACAAATTTGTCTCAAATATGAAGATTCTAAGGTTTCTCCACAGTCGCTTACCGAAGATGAGAGAACAACCATGGGAACCTCTGCGTATGCACAAATCGAATCGGTAAGAAGATCACAAATCATAGAATTAAATTCGTAGAGATAGTGTATCGATATCTTTCATATTAAGGGCGATAGTGGAGGAGGAATCGTGATGAATTGCTTTTATCGTTTCGCACTTATCGGAATTGCCACTGAATCACTGAGGGATGATTTCAAGAGCAGAGGATCGCAGGTGAGAGAAAAAGAAATTGATCGGTAAATGACGGTTAAATATTTAGGTTTTACCTCATCTCGACGAAATCTGCCAACTCACAGGAGTTTGTCCGATTGAACGGTGTCAAGAAGATCCTACCGTTTGAATTCCTGAAAGAAACAGTTCGTACATTAAATTGACACTCGATAAAGAAAATTGATGAAAACCATAGATCTCTTATCAAATTGGTCAAATTGGGAATCTCTATTGAAACCTCAACCGTTCCCTCCATCCGATTATTTTCTCCCTTTCTCTCAATGGGATAATTTATGCGCGAGTTCCACGTGTATCTTCTGCTCTCTCTCTCTCTCTCTTTCTCTTCTCGAAAAATAAGATGAGTCGATAATTCCTTACTCTCGACATATCTGTTACTAGTTTCTTCTCTATGACTTCTCCATCATATGCCACAATCTGTGCTGTTCTCTCTGGAATAGCCAATCTAATTGTATGGACTGGCTACGATGCTCACGTTTTCATCGTTGAATCTGTTCTCCATTCAGTCTATGGAAGAGAACCAGAAAGGTGATTCATCTTCATTTCTGCTACTTATTGCATTTCCATTATTCAAGATCATAATATTCGGCAGCAACGGTAAATTTTATATATCATCTTCAGAATGGGCCCTCACGATGGATACTTCGGATTAGCAGTATCTAATGTATTCTTCATGTTATCGACGATCGCCATTCCAATTATGATGAACTACATGAAATGCAAGGTATCCAATTCTCTCTGAAGTTAAACAACAACATTCTCAGTGGATCCTCGCAATAAGCGCCGCATGTTTCGGCGTTTATTTCCTTTCGTTTCAACTTTTCAATCGATATCTATATTTTTCTGCATGCGCGATTCTTGGAATGGCCTTCTCTTGTGAGCATCCTCTTTCGCTCCGTTATTTTTAATTAAAATTTAGCTTTCAACATTGGCTTCTCTGGATATCTCACCGAGTTCTCCACACGTCAAACTCTCGAAAGAAATCAAACTCTATCTTGGTTCATTCATGTCAATGATTCTAACCGTGTTATGAGAGTATTCAGGGCATTCACTTGTTGTAGTGTCATGGGAGCAGGAATGGTCAATATGATAATCACGATGGTAAATCTTGAGGAAGGAATAGAGAATAAATACAGAGAGTACTCTGATACAGAAATCAGGTAGGCAATTATTTTATTTCTATTTTATATATTCTTTTAGATTACTCTTCGGAGCTTTCGCTCTTCTTAGCTTCATTGGAATGGTCATGTTCTCTTTTCTACCCAATAAAGACGTAATTCAAGATATTTGTACACTAAAAATTGCAAATACAGGTTGAAAACAACATTGCCTCGTTATCCGTGAAAACGTGGAATCTCTCTCAACAATTGGGTGAATAGAACAACTAATTCATGTGATCTAACCTTTCTTCAGCATCCATGCTCTCTACTCTAACCGATAAACGAATTCTCATTCTCATTCCATATTATCTTTACATTGGTCTTTTTCTCTCCTTCTGGATTTCCATTCTACCGACCACTTTACAGTTCACAAAGGTTCATCAAATCGATTGATTCAGTAACTCAAACCACTCTAGATCCTATCGAGTGAAGTATTCCTTCCTTCTTACTTTGGATTCACTTTTTCGACAGCTACCATAATAAGTGAGTAATTATTGAAACATTCTATTCGTGCTTGAACTTCAGTGAGTATAATCACGATGAAACTCTCTTCGAGAGTTGCCAACTTCAGTCTGAAACCATTGATGATCACAAATGCTATCATACATTTGGTAGCTTCATGAAATTATCTTTTCTTACTATCTCTCATCACAGCTTATCTATGGTCTCTCAGTGAGTATCATTCCTGAATGGAGTACAGTTCGACCTAATGATGAACCATCTTTATTCATACAACCATCGTGAGAAAACTAATCAGATAAAGAACAATGTTTTTTTAGAATCTTCTTTGTTCTAATCATTGCTTTCCTATGTGGGCTCGCAGAAGTGGCCAACAGCACTACACGGTTTATCCATTATTTTTAAAAAAAATTCACTTCCATGTTTCTAGAACAGTTATCAGTTCTCTTCTCATTCCTGAAAAGAGTCAACAAGTGTTCGGTGCTTCCCGATTCTACCATGTAAGTGGAAAATAAATAGAAAAGTATCTATGGTCTCTCTATGGATATACACGTTACGTTCTCGCAGGCTCTCGCAGCGTCAACTCTCTTTTTCATTTCTCCTTCTCTCTCAATCTACACTTACGCTACAGTTCTTTCCTTATTTCTGGTTAGCTCATGATTTTCTTTCATATTATGCTTATTTTTGCAGATTGTTTCAACGGTTGTGTATCTGTACACATCGAATGTAATCATAGCAAGAGAGGAACAAGATTCAAAAGAGAAGAAAGATGCAGAAACAGAGAAACAATCTGGTGTACAATAGACAACTTCGATCGGCATCATTTATAAAATAAAAGTTGTGTGTATTGCACTGTTGATCGAATAATTATAGGTCTGCTGATAACTCTGCTTCTCTATGTTCCTTTCATTTTTGCGCAGATCGTTGCTCGGACCATTTACAAAAACTGAGATAACTGATGAACCCTATCGAAGAGGAAATGATTACGCAACTGATCATCAACAGTTTATCCTTTCTATTAGTTTTTTGATAGTCGAATGGCGCTTTTCAGAATCGCAGAAACAGTGACAGATGAGAAAACAGTAGATGACCGCACTTGTTATTCATAATAGAAGAGCTTCCAAAACATTGAGGGAGGTGAAAGGAAATTTTTTTTGGAACAAGAAGGCCAGTTCAATCATTATCATACAAGAGAGCGGAGTCAATATTGAGGAAAACGCTCAAATTAAACCGATGGAAATTTCAAAGAATTAACTAAAATTGAAGATGGAATAATCAATATCTTCGACAAAATGACGATCCAATTATGCACATTCCAATGGGAGCGTATCTGAAGAACGATTCTCATTACATTTATGTTCTTGACATCCCACACCTCCCATCAGTAGAAATGATAATGAGGTATTTCGGAAGAGAATCACGAATAAATCAGAGATATAAAATTACCCATATAAATGGCAGCATCTTCCCACATCTCCTCCTTCACTTCTGCACTCATTTTTGCATGGAACTGGTTCAAATTGAGATGGATATTGAGATAACACTGAAATTTTGAGGAAAGAATAATAATTGACAAAGATAAACTCACCGAAAGGAATAACAGCGAGAATACAAATGAAAATCGAGAGAATTTTCATCTGAGATGACTATCTTCCTTTTGCTGTTCTTCATTAGTGCTCCTTTTATCTTGCTCTCTGACAAAACAATCGAAATCTGCTCAATCATCTGCATGGACTAACAACAATTCCCGTGTTTCCATTTATTTGCTGACTCACGAGAGCCAAAACAACGTGAGTTTCCATAATATTGAGGAGAGTCGAGTGCTAATAGATGGATGAGGAGAGCAAGTAGGAATCATTGCGTGTGGGACAGCGAGTACAATGTCGTCGACTGTTCAATGCAAACAAATATTGCTCATACTTCAACTTCATTGTTATGATCACGAACGAAATCAGAGGAACAACTTTTTGAGAATTGTACCGAGAATTGTTTGTTCTTGAGAGCAAGACGCGTCATTTCCAGTGATGTCCTCGTAACTTGGAAAACTCATCAAACTCATAGGAGACCAGCACGTTTCGAGAGGATATATCACGCACGCATTGGTAAAGAGAAGAAACCTCATTTGAGAATCAAAAGAAATTTATTCAATCACAAGGGAAGACTACTATTTCATCTTTACAGAGCAAACTCATTTCCAAATCATAACCAATCCCGATAAACTTAAAGAAGGGTTTATCGTATGTCGTATTTATCGTATTGAATGTTTATCTGTTTATCGTTTGTTTTCTTTGCAGTACATACAATAATTTTAATAACGCGTTCACTAGTTCACGCACATAGTTACAATGCGAGGGCGAGAGATGATAGGCATTAAAAGCAAACAAATATTGCCCATACTTCCATTCCTTTCTGGTCTGTCATTCAGCCGCTGACAAATTCGAAGGACTTACCAAAATCAGTACGGAAGAAAATTCAGAAGTAAACGAATTGTGCGGTGTCCAACGTTCGTTTTTGTAATGCATTAGCATTTCAGTGCAATATTTTTGAAATCAATTTTTTTAGGGAGAGAGAACAAGATGAACGCTGGGACTATCGCCAAGAAGGGTCAATTTCCATGGGCTGTTGCTATCGAAGGCAGAAACAGTGAACATCTAGATTTGAATTCTTTTTTTTGAGTTATTTATTTGTTACAGACAATCGTTTCTGTTCGGGGACGATTATCTCTCAAAGACATGTTCTCACTGCAGCGCATTGCGCTGTTAATCTTGATTATCTGGACCCTGACGAATGCAGAAAGTATCTTGGAGTTTCATTACACCATATTGATAGTTTATTTTAGAAGCGCTATATAATACGGTTTTCAGAACATCAATCGAAACAGAATCGAAAGAGCTAAATGAACAAATTGTAGGTGGATATGTTGCATATGGAGGTGAGATGATCGATTTTTTTCAACGAAAACAAACTATTCAGGAACTTGTAATTACGCTGTTAGTGATTTCAGTCAATTCAACGCATCTGGATCTCCTTGTAAAGAAGATGATATGACGGTGAACTCAATTATAGCGAATCGATTACAAAAATGTTCAATTCTAGAGAGTATTGATCAGTGCAGTCACTTGGGAGAGACGATATAGAGACAAGTCCGTTTAAATTGTCTAGATTTTTCGTATGAATAACTCTCCATCAGACCTGAAGGAAAACGATGCACGAACTTCGATGTCGCAATTATAGAAGTGTCTAGAGATTTTCGCGTTCGTTTACCCTCTAAAAAATAAAATGAATAGCCTATATGCAGTGGAGTAAATTCGTCCGTCCAGTTTGTCTTACTCTCACAAGCTACGACTATTCTGGCATGAAAGCTTCTTTTTACGGATTCGGAGCCGTTAAAACAAGAAATAGCTCGAACGATGTCGATAAAAGTGAATAACATTCAAATGCGTAAGAAAGAGATATTTATCAATTGAAGTGTTCTTCCCCGATCTTCGTTATGGTGCAGGAAATATTAAGCTAATTAACACGACTTCCACTATTATCGTATGTTCAATAATTAACATAATCACAAATTTGTCTCAAATATGAAGATTCTAAGGTTTCTCCACAGTCGCTTACCGAAGATGAGAGAACAACCATGGGAACCTCTGCGTATGCACAAATCGAATCGGTAAGAAGATCACAAATCATAGAATTAAATTCGTAGAGATAGTGTATCGATATCTTTCATATTAAGGGCGATAGTGGAGGAGGAATCGTGATGAATTGCTTTTATCGTTTCGCACTTATCGGAATTGCCACTGAATCACTGAGGGATGATTTCAAGAGCAGAGGATCGCAGGTGAGAGAAAAAGAAATTGATCGGTAAATGACGGTTAAATATTTAGGTTTTACCTCATCTCGACGAAATCTGCCAACTCACAGGAGTTTGTCCGATTGAACGGTGTCAAGAAGATCCTACCGTTTGAATTCCTGAAAGAAACAGTTCGTACATTAAATTGACACTCGATAAAGAAAATTGATGAAAACCATAGATCTCTTATCAAATTGGTCAAATTGGGAATCTCTATTGAAACCTCAACCGTTCCCTCCATCCGATTATTTTCTCCCTTTCTCTCAATGGGATAATTTATGCGCGAGTTCCACGTGTATCTTCTGCTCTCTCTCTCTCTCTCTTTCTCTTCTCGAAAAATAAGATGAGTCGATAATTCCTTACTCTCGACATATCTGTTACTAGTTTCTTCTCTATGACTTCTCCATCATATGCCACAATCTGTGCTGTTCTCTCTGGAATAGCCAATCTAATTGTATGGACTGGCTACGATGCTCACGTTTTCATCGTTGAATCTGTTCTCCATTCAGTCTATGGAAGAGAACCAGAAAGGTGATTCATCTTCATTTCTGCTACTTATTGCATTTCCATTATTCAAGATCATAATATTCGGCAGCAACGGTAAATTTTATATATCATCTTCAGAATGGGCCCTCACGATGGATACTTCGGATTAGCAGTATCTAATGTATTCTTCATGTTATCGACGATCGCCATTCCAATTATGATGAACTACATGAAATGCAAGGTATCCAATTCTCTCTGAAGTTAAACAACAACATTCTCAGTGGATCCTCGCAATAAGCGCCGCATGTTTCGGCGTTTATTTCCTTTCGTTTCAACTTTTCAATCGATATCTATATTTTTCTGCATGCGCGATTCTTGGAATGGCCTTCTCTTGTGAGCATCCTCTTTCGCTCCGTTATTTTTAATTAAAATTTAGCTTTCAACATTGGCTTCTCTGGATATCTCACCGAGTTCTCCACACGTCAAACTCTCGAAAGAAATCAAACTCTATCTTGGTTCATTCATGTCAATGATTCTAACCGTGTTATGAGAGTATTCAGGGCATTCACTTGTTGTAGTGTCATGGGAGCAGGAATGGTCAATATGATAATCACGATGGTAAATCTTGAGGAAGGAATAGAGAATAAATACAGAGAGTACTCTGATACAGAAATCAGGTAGGCAATTATTT
>LS486852.1:24424-43566 GCA_900490705.1 Pristionchus arcanus | reverse complement strand
CGGGTCACATACTATTTAGTCTGCTTACTAAATAGTGTAATTGCTTTAATTACTTATTCTGTATATCATAGTAATGACTATACAACACCTCCCCTTCAAGATTGACAGCGTGTCGATCTTAAAATACAACTGGGAAAGGAGGTGAGGTGAGGGCGTAGCAAGTTTTGGTCGGGATATCACTTCTCGGGTGATATATCAATCTTCGACGCTCATCCTTCCTTGCTCACGATGCCGTTGTCCTCGATCGAATCCTCCTCCTTCGTGACGATGATCTTCTCGTCCTTGCTCGATGTCGTCGTGACACTCGAGGATCCGTGCTGTTGATGAGATGTCGATGGGTGACGTTGTTGGGGCCTCGTGCTCTCTGCAGTCACTCCGGTGTCTTCTCCTTCTTGTCGACGATCTCCAGCAGAGTATGCCTTGCATACCAACCGAAAGCCGAAATCCTCATATCGGACCTTCACGGGACTCAGATTGAAGGTTCTGATCACTTCCTTCCATCCCCGGCTCTTCTCTGATCCTTCACTGGATGTTTTCTTTCGTGCGTTCAAGCACCATTCTACTGAATTTGTCTCCTTGCGGACACTCCTGCACCAGCTGTGGACTCGGAATATTCCGCTGCACACTGTCAGAGTTTTGCTTGTTCTCTCGGGAGAGCACACATTTCAGATTTTTCTGCTTTGGTCCCTTGTGGTCCTGGGTCACTCCACATTCGACCTTCTGATATTCTCTGGACGCGCCCCTGTGGCCTACTGGGAGTTCAGTTGACGATCGCTCACTGCAATTCGTCCAGCTCTTTCTCCAACGTTTCCTCAGAGTAAAGTCAGATTCACATTGCTTCCACTATCCTGGATACGGAAGTCTTTGTCGGCGAAATCAGCCTCGCGATCATTTCCTGCTCAGTATGATCTTTTCCGATAGCTTTCTCCTCCAGTGCTATCATGCCAACCACGTTTCTGCACAGTGCAGTCCCATATTCTTGATTGAGCTCTGAAAGTCTCACTGATCACGGAGGAAACCTCACTGTTTCCCTCTGCAGCGCGTTTACTCAGAGTGATCATAGCGGTGTATGGCACGTTGCCTACTGGAGCGAATCGGCTCCCCGCGTACACATCGGAAACCCGTAGTTTCCATCTGCAGCACGTTTGCTCAGAGTGATCTGACGGATTAGGCTCGTCGGCCTGTATACCGTGATTGGGGTTATCTCGCGCTACCTCTGCGCTTGCACGACACCATTGCCGCACTTGACCCGCAATCGATTCGCACCACTGTTCTGATAGTAGCACTCGCACGCTTCACCGTGCTCAGTTCGGATCTCCAGCTAGTTTAGTCGACAGCATTCCGTTCCACACTGGTACGACTATTTCTATTTGTGGATGGTCCTACCAGCCGTGCCCTATCGCACCACAATCTTTTCATCATTCAGTGTCATCTGCAATGGTGATCAAGCTTGGACTCCATCTGATTCCGCACACCAGAGATTGACCCCGTTTGCTCTGTGAGACCAAACCGCCTTCCCAACTGACCGTACTATTTGCTATCTTTTAGCCAAAACAACGTGAGTTCGCATAGTATTCAGCTTTTGTGAGTGCAAATATCAGATTGAAAGATCGAATAGAAATCAGTGCAGGGTCGAGGGACGACGGATATTTTAAGTAAACAAACATTGCTCAAACTTCAACTTCATTGTTATGATCACGAACGAAATCACAGGAACAAATTTATCAATGACAGAGGAGAAATTACACGAGAGAAGAGGACTACCCGGAATATGAGAATGCCTAGGGAGGGAGAACTAAGTAGAGAGATTACCCTGATCATTACTAGAATTGAGAAATACAATTATTTAGTGAAAGACACTTTAAGATTCTTCCGTCTGGCGATATCATCGAGAACTTGATGGACTGAGAGATTACTTGTCTCTGGACACATTGCCCATATGGCAATGAGGAAGAGAATGGAGGGAATGAGGAACATAAGCATGGAGTATACACCTGCAATGGTTTATTTTAGAGAGTGGTAATATAATATGTGCTATAATAGGGCTGGAATTGAACTAACCGATCACATTGGCCACTGGGTAGAAGGCGAATTCGACAACGATCTTTGTGAATGCCTGAAAGAATACAAATAATCTCTAGAGATCAAAGATCAATCTGACCTCAATTCCCGCGAGAATGGAGACTGCATTGAGAAGATAAGCACGAGGAACGAGTTCAGCTGCGTAGAAACGAGAAACCGAACTGAATTATTCATCATTATTATCAAACTATATTCCGGGAATAACTCACCCCAGTCCACCGGCGTTTATCAGGAGAATTGCAGCGAATGCGATGGCTGATGGGATCTGGAAGAGTTATCGTCTCTTCTGGTTCTAAATACTATCTAACCTGCATAACATCTCCGATGATGATTGATACCATGAGAACAACGAGAGAGATAACAGTGATGACCATACTCCAATTCATAAGAGGACGACGACCAATTCGATCAACGAAGAGAACGGGAACGAGAGTGAAAGGAATACGAAGAATTGAGATGATCCATGAACCTGAAATTGAGCTCTTATTCTACCGTCTTTAACATGTTTTACATACCGACATTAGCTCCTTCGAGAGTGAAATGGGATAAATCGTAAAGGACGAAAGTGGAATAAGCACGAAGAGCTCGAGCTCCAGTGAACACGTATGCGATCTGAATAGGGTAATTGAGTGATTGGAGGGATTGATGGTTGATCTACCTTGACCATGACTCCCAACCACGCCGCTTGTTGGATCACTCTCATTCTGTCTTCGTTCTTTCCACAGGGATTGAAGATCCATAGGATTCCCTGAATAAGGACAGTCACTCAATGAATCAATGGAAGATGACGATACCTGCTTGTCCTCACTTCCATTCGCTTGATTCTTCTTCTTATCCTGATTCATCTCTTTATCGATCTCGGGAGCATCGGGAGAAACTCCGTAGTATTTAGCCAGAGAAGCTCGAGCCTACAATTGCATCATACGTGATTTTCTCGTTTCTATTTTTGTCTAAGTGAAATTGTTTCGAATCAGACTCTTACCTTGGTGACATCTCCCTCTCTTTCCATAATGGAAACGGGACTATCAGGAATGAGCATGAATAGACCGATGCAGAGCACAACAAGAGGAGCATTAGGAGCGAAGATCCATGGCCAGAGAGTCGCGTTTGAGAAGGGAAGACCGAGGGTCTGACACACCAATGAACCTGCAATTGATGTATCCTTATATGATCTCTCGTTGGATATTCTCTGTATCCCTTGCATGAGCAATCAGATCTTTGGATGGTTTGGTCGTCCATCGAAACGAGTAATTTCGAAATACAAACCAATAGCCATTGAGAATTCCTGCATAGCTCCCATTGCTCCTCGAATGGAAGTGGGAGCACACTCGATTATCCACACTGTGCAATTCACTGCATTGATTCCGTTCCCGAGTGACCTGCGAGGATTAAATATAGTCATGAAAAAGTCAATTCGAAATAGTGCATTGTAGAAAACATGTCAGCGCACGTACCACAAGAATCGACCGATGAAAATCATTTCGAAACTCCTTGCGGGATAGGCAAGAGAAGACATTATTGTGCCAGGAAGATAGAGAAGACAAGTGATGATTGCAGTGGCTAAAGATATAGAATAGTTATTGAATTATTTCATTGTCATCACTTCTTCGTCCAAATCTCTTACACATCCAAGCGGCAACGAATTGACCGACGATCGAAGCAACGGGGAAGATTACGTTGAGGAAGGACCAGACTGTATTCTGCAAGAGATCAAAGATCAATTCAGTCCAAGTGAAAGTCTAAATTCAGCTATTGGAATACGTACTAGGACATCATCAGACATGACGACGCCAAATCTTTCCGTGACTGTCTCATTGATGAATGCTTCGATATAGACATAAGGAGGATTGAGGACCGAGGCAATATATCCTGAAGGAATCATTGATTGGATGAAGACCAACCAGAATTCGCACCTTGCTGGAATCCACCAGAGATGCAAAGAGCTAATGATAGAATGCATATGGAGAAGGATGGTCGTTGCATGACAACTCTCGAATGACTTCGTTCCCATCGGAAAAGCCCCTCTTATAAATATGCGATCGGAAGTTGGATCCTGACTGCACTCCATACTCTGATTCCGTGTAGAGAGTACACTGAACAGAGAGAGAAGTAAGAGCATCGACCGATCAGGGATCAACTTACTATGATCTATTCCCTCCCCCTCCCGCCTTCTCTCTCGCCCCCTCCCCTCTATTCTTCAATGGATACTGATATCATCCACTATGCTAACAGACCGACTCATTCGTCTGTCATTGTAAGTGATTCGGTGATGTCTTGCCCATCTAAGATAACATCAGTCTCGATGATCTCTTCCTCTTTCTCTTTTCCTTTCGAGTGGGCGATCTCCTTTTGACTCGATAATCGGCTCAACTCTGTTGGATACTCATACCATTTTCGTGCGACTATTAAAGGCCATCGAGGAACGGAGATGACGTCATCGATGAAGAAGACCATCTGGACCACTTGTTGGTTCATTGATTCACACTTGGTAATATGGAGATTAATATTTCTATGATTTTACCAGTAGGGCTATTGAAAGCAATTCTCTTTCAGGGACTCGAAATGGATACTTGGGATGAAATGAATCATCGATAGCCCTACAAAGCGGTTAACTTTACATGGGATTTAGAGAAGGTCAACAATTTATATTTATAATCATGGATGTACTCCATTGACAGATTCTTGTTGATTAATTCTTCCGCAGATGAGAAAAAGAAGAGAGATGACAATGAAAAGGGAGATAATGAGAAGAGGAGCTGTTGAATAGAAGAACTTAAATAAATTAATCAATTAAAAAAGAGAAGTTAGCCCAATAACCGTTGTTTGTGAATGACGGATGCTGATTCCATTTACGTTTCTGGAAAATTTGTTTTTTGGGTAAGTAGATCGTTGCATGAAACCTTTTGACTTGTTGAATTTCATCCTCGAGATATTGAAAGAAACGATCGTGCTTGCGAAGAATTCGATGAAAGTCAGAGGAGATCTGAAAAAATTAATTTGAACAATTAGAATCTCAAAAGATACCTTTCCGTATTGTTCCTTCATTAATTCCTTCTCGACATACATATGATCGGTCTGAATTTTCTCCTTCTCATAGAGATCTTTGTAGGTCAGCTCGTTTTCTGCCTGGAAAAATAAATAGAATAGGAATCTTGAAACTCAAATAGTACCTGAGAAAATACAATTGTGGAAAGGAAAGAAATGCAAGACAAAATGAAGAGAGTCGAGAAATTCATCGGGAAAAGGAAGTAGACGAAGCTTCAAACGGGGAAATATCTAGTGGACATGAAATGTCATCTTTGATTAAATTCCTGATTAACTTGTCGACACTAAATCATTTGATTCTCTTGAGATCGCATTTCCCTTCGTTCTAAATATTGTTTTTACTCAATTTGCCTTGCATTCTTCATGCAACGTATAAATAAGAGATAATGAAGAGAACGGTGATCAAAGATCATTTGTGACACATCATTGTTCTTAGCTGAATATCCAGACGCATTGACGACATTTTCTCTATCGATAGCTCGCTAATCAGCACATTTGGTCTGCTGAACATTTCAAATACACGATATAAAAAATGATTTATATTGCGAGCGGAATAATTCGCTTGAAACTAATTGTATTGACCTCACACGACACACAATAACCAAAATCGTTTATCATTGGTTTATGAGAATTATTTTCTCTTTGGATCATCTTCTTCTTTACTCTTTCTTCGTCGTTGCAATAACGATAATGGCAACTGAATTATATGGAACTATATTGTATCGAATTATATTAAAATACAACTGACTGAGAGCAATGATGACTAGAGTGAACAAGATTCCAAGTATAATAAACACTTTTTTCCTCATTGAATCGCGATCTGAAATAATCAATTGTAGATTGAATAAAGAACATTTATTCGACCTTGTCCGATCTTCTCATCTTGACTTATCTCGGGAAAGTCTGTAACAAATGAAATTATGATTAAATTTGTATAAATAGTTCACCATCTCGTTTCGTTTCCTTATCGAAGAATGTCACTTTATCGATTATCGTCTTCTTTTCGTGTCTGCGTTCCATTTCCAATTTGTATTTCTAGAATTAAAAAACTTATTCTTTATCTTCTTCATTTTCTAACCTCATCTTCTTCCACATCATTCTTCTTCTCTTTCTTTTCTTTCTTATCTTTCTTCTCTCCAGAACTACTTTGAGACATCTTCGATTTGTCAGGCTAAAATAGGAAGCAATTGATATTTGATCATTGATCTCATCAGCTTACAATTCCTTTCTCATCCATTTCCTTTTGCATTTTCAATTGATCCCTTTTTCTCTCATTATTTTCCTTGCTTCTTCTCGATAATTTGCTTTCCGACTGTAATATTATCAATAGAGGTCACAGGTGAATCAATGATTGATCAACTCCATCGTTTCATTCAATATTTTCATTCAATCATTCATTCTCCTTTTCCCTCACCACATCATTATTCGTCTCGCTCACAGCCAATTTTGCCTCTAATTCTTGTCTTCTTTTCTTCTGTTTCTCCTCTTCGAAATTGACCACTGCAATCAATCAAATCAATAAGTGTGACAGACTCCTGAAGTCGGTTCCTTCCCCTCCCCTGCTATCTACTATATTCCCATTATAACTTACATCCTCCAACTGATTTCTCCTTTGGAATATATTTGACTGCATCGCTTGGTGGCAATTTCTTACGAGTTGGATGAATCTTTCCATCGGGCTGAATACAATTGATCTTTGATCTTTCTTAATGATTCAATCTCACCGGCAATTGATCTTGAGGCAGCGATTCAACGTATTCTTCTAAATTCATTGGAGAATTGACCGCGTCGGAGAGGGAAGAATAAGAAGAATGAAGGGAGGAGAAGAGAAATGAGGAAGATGAGAAAATAAATTAGAAATTTAGAAATGCAAATTGTATCATTTCTTGTTGTTTTCAGGAAATGTTAAAGTTTTCAAGTTTTTCTCGACAATCGATGCTTGTTTGAACTTACATTAGTTATTGCTTTTATAAATCACTGATCTCTTGAAATATTGATCATCCACTCCCCTGTGGCTATGCTGAACTTCATGTTCAAACAAATGTTGATCTTCGGTCTTGAATCGGATACCTCTATCCCATAACACCCCCAGTAAGATCATTGATTCAGTTTCTAGATCACACACAGTTAGAAGTACTTTATTTTATCTAAAATGTACGTACTAACATAAAATCTATTAGTTATTGTTGTATGTTGATCTCAACGGTCATCGCATCACAGATCCATTTGGTTGTTCTTTGTTTTGTGATAAGGGAGTATCATGTGAAAGAGGGAGAGTGGTCAGCGAATTGTTTCCTCTATAAGAACGACCTTCACTCTTTCACTTTCCACTACTCACTTTATCCTTTTATTCGCGAAATGATGCCGACTTCCATATGTTATCCTTACTTTTATTTTTATATCCTCACTTATTCAGAATGGTCTACAAGTCTCCTTTCCCTCCCGTTCCCGTTTGTACTGAGAGTCTTCCTTCGAAACTTCTTCGTGCAATCAAGAAACATGGAGATCTCCATCCTACAAAGCATGCACTGGTCAGTTATTCATATCGAGACGATTGATTATCGAAAGAAGCTACTGGAAACTTTTTTAATTGTACAGCAAAAATAATACAAACAGTTCGAATAAAAATACTTAGTTTGCAAAACTACACCATCAAATCACCGTTGACCTATATTTGATCGTTGTGTTGTTTGATTGTGAGTGATATCAGTGTTCTCCTTTGTGTTTGTTTTCGAATGTCGCACCGCTTATCAGCGTATACATCTGATCATCGAATCTGAGGAAAAGATAAAGAGGGCTGATGTATAGAGCCAGAAATAGCAATACCATAGTTCATACCGGAAATGGCAAAAATAAGTGTTTCAGGTGTCAGCCACCGACCCCACGAAGTGTTTCACCTTCCATGAACTACATACTCAGGTAATATTTGAGACCTAATTTCTCGCTAAATTTCTGCCGCTAAAACAACAAATGAATGTTTAAGGCTCATTCCGTTAGTGCCTTTCTTCGTGAGCGAGGATTCAAAGTTGGAGATGTCGCTTGTTTGGTACTCGGAAACTGTCTCGAGTGAGTTGACTACCAGTCAGTAATAAGTGAACCCAATTAATTGTAGATGGCCAGTCTTTCAATTAGGAGTAATGGCAGCAGGAGGGGCTGTCTCTGGAGCAAGTGCCATGTTCACCGGATGTAAGAAATTAATTGATTTTCAAAAATCATCGATAATGATAACCGCTTACAAACATCGATGTCAACGTCATCATCATTATTTTTCCAGATGAACTTGAACGTCAATTCCTGGATTCTCATTGCACCGTCGTCCTCACAGATGAAGACAACGTTGAGAAGGTTATGAAAGCTGCCAAGAACTGCGAGAAAGTTACTGTGAGTGGATATTGCACAAGAGAACTATTTCTTACTTGTATATCTGTAAACGAAGATGATTGCAGACGATAGTATGTCTCCGTAACAGTTCCTCTCGTCCGTGGGGTCTTCCTCAAAGAGTTGTCGATTGGTCTTCTGTCGTATCATGCAAACCGAACTACGATATTCCAAATGGTATGTCATTGATTGAATTTTCCAAGCAAGTACTGAATCGGGACGAAAAGAAATAATCAGTTCATTTCAGTGGACCCTAAGACAATGGCAGTTCTTCCCTATTCATCGGGAACAACCGGTGCACCGAAAGGAGTTATGCTATCCCATCAAAGTGTCGGAACAGTCGTCGATATATTCAAGAAGTTAGTCTCTCTAATATGTATTTCAGGATTTATCTAACTAATTGCAGTCACTTCGATCGAGAAGTCTTCAGTGTGATTGGACCTAAGAATCACAGTTGGTACAATGTCAGTTAATTTATAATGAATCTGTAAACTATGAATCTGATTCAGGAGCTCTTCCTTCTCATTCTTCCTTACTATCATATTCATGGATTCGTTCTTCTTCAAGTCGCTCTCTTCTCTGGTGCAACTTCCGTTGTCGTAGGCAAATTTGTTCCCAAACAATTCCTTGGAGCGATCGAAAAGTTTAGAGTAAGTGAATTAACGTTGAAAACAAATATTCAACTGATTTTGATATAAACATGTAAAAGAGATATTCTTACAGCCTCGAGTTCTCTTCACTGTTCCTCCCATTCTAGTCTATCTCGCTAAGCAGCCTCTCGTATTGGAATACGATTGCTCTTCCGTTGAGGTTGGTGTTCTTCATCTAGTTGTTTATGGTTAGTTCAATTGCATCGTTGCCAAATCCCCCTTTCAGTTCGTTCTGTGTGGATCTGCCCCCGTTGGGAAGGATATCTGCATTGAATTCCTCGCTCGTCACAAGAATGTCAAATATCTCTGTCAACGTATGTTGAACACTCTTGTCTGGAGAAAGCATAGACAATCTCAGGTTACGGAATGACGGAATGCGCGATGGGATCTCATCTTCCCGTTCTCAACGTCAAAGATCCATTTATGGGAGTAGGAAAAGCTGTTTCGAATCTCGAAATGAAGGTTTGATCTGTGTAGTAATCCCACAAATATGTTGAATTTCAGTTGGTAGATGTAAACACTGGAAAAGAAGTCGCAGTGGGAGAACGAGGAGAGGTATTGTGCATATTACTGTCGTTCTGAATTATAATTATCGATTAAAGGTGTGGATTCGCACTCCAACACTGATGATGGGATATTTGAATCGACCTGAAGCAACGGCAGAAACAATCGATAAAGAAGGATGGTTGCACACTGGTACGATAGCCAATGAATACGGTAGTAATAATCGATATTAGGTGATATTGGATACATGGAGGCAGATGGAAGAACATTCATCGTTGATCGACTGAAGGAGATTATCAAAGTGAAGGGATTCCAGGTACTGTAGTCGACTGGAATCTATCACAGACTGATTTCTTTCAGGTAGCACCAGCTGAGATAGAAGATCTTCTTCTTTCTCATCCTCAGATCAGAGATGCTGCTGTGATTGGAATACCTGATACCAGAGTGAGTGAACGCAAGCCATTATCATTTTTGCATTACTTGAGTTGCAAAATCCATTGTTAGATGGGTGAATTGGTTCGAGTCTACGTTGTTCGTGCGAATGAAACTCTCACTGAAGATGACGTCATCAAGTTTGTAGCCCGTAAGTTATTCAAATTATTCAGTACTGTAACCATGATAATGTTTTTTTCAGAAAAAGTCTCTTCATACAAGCATATCACAGGAGGAGTCAAGTTCGTGACTGAAGTTCCGAAGTAAGATTGAATGACTCTAACATTAAGAGTAACGTCGAAATGCGAGGAACAGATAATTAATTATCTATTGCAGATCTCCGTCTGGAAAAATTCTACGAAGATTCTTGAGAGATGAAGTTGCGAAGGAAATGAAATCGAAGATCTGAGGGAAATGGAAAATCGAAGATGTATTGAACTCAATGTATAGATGTAATCTAGTCGTAAACACTGGTCTTGTTTATTTTTTGTTGATATCATAGATAAAGAATGATTTTTAAACTGTATAATTAGGTTATGAATCGGTTTATTCGAGTAGTTTTCTACTAAACTCTTCGCTATGGAGTAGTTTAGTTCTTCAGTGGACCAGAAGTGAAATATGCAGCGAAATAGACTAAACCTGAAAGGGAGATTAAAATATTCGATGATCAAACAAATGATTTCTTACTTCCAATGAACGAAGAAATGGACCACAGAATGAGAATGATGATCCAGAACTCTGAAGTAAATGAATCGTTACAGATTAACGTTCAATTCATACTGTATAATTGAGCTTCAGCATCGAGTGGAACGAGTCCTTGCTGCAATTTAATTCATTTTATTTCGATATTTGTTTCTTCAACAAACCCGATAGAAGACAACTTTGGTATAAAGAGATTTGGGGAGACGGACGTATCTTTCAGGTTCTCAAATTGAGATATTAGAATAATCAATTAATGTAATCAATTACCCTTTCTGAATAGACGAGAGAAGAAACTGAATATTCCCTTCTTATTTCCACCCTTTCCATCTGAATAAATTATTGGTAGTAGTGTCATCTATTCATAACGAACTCTTTCGAGCGAGTCCACTATTCGGTCGATGTTTCACGAGTGAATCTGATAATAAATCAGTTTTCAATCACTCATTCTTTACAGTACTCACGATTGTTATGGGCTCCAGCAATTCAATTTTGTTATTGTCAATTTCATAATCTCCATCATAATCAGAATCACAGCTTGAATTGCATTCAGGCAATGGTTTCTTACAATTTTTCTTGCAATTCATCAGAGTTTTATCACAATCCGACTTGCAATCAGTTAAATCTCCATCACAATCAGTTTTGCATTCTGAGACACCAACTGAAGTCTGAAAAAGTTCGATAGGATAAAAACGAAACAACTTGATACCATTTCGAATGGAGAGAGAGAGGAATCAACCACTGGCGACGAGAAGAAAAGAGGAGAATGAAGAGAGGAATGAAAGAATGGACACGTATGCTCGAGAAGGAAGAATATGTAAAGATCTTTGTATTGTAAATTACATTATTTATAATTACAATGTAAAAGTAACGCAGTTAGAAAGTAGAAATGATCAAGTCTGATTCCCGTTTCAGATTTCTATTTTGAACACCAGTCTGCATCTCTGATTTTATTATTGCGTCTTCGTGTGTTCACTAGGAACCAATCCATTCCTTATCCGTATGAGTAAACGATTCGTTCAAACATAATATTGGTCATCGTGTGATTCATAAATGCCTCACCTTCCCTCTCATCCTAATATTATCTTCACATCTGTGATTTTTTCACTCTTCTCTGCAGTATAACCTCTATTTGAACGTCATTCCTCGTTATTCAGCCACAACAATCGACCGATGGCTGGTGAAATACTGTTTGTAATGTTATCATTCCCTTTTCCCTTTTCATCTCTTTCTCTTTCAGCAATCAGTCAAAGAATTTGTTGTTTACATAGCCCAATTTCCTCCTGGAAGTTACCTCTTCTGGATGACAATTGGAGCTATGATTCTCATTGTAAATGTATCCATTTGGAGAGCATTTAATGAGAATGTTTGTTTGTTCAGTCATAATTGATGGAAGGATGGATTATAATTGCAGCGTATTCCACTTGCTCCGAATATCGATCCATCTCGTGATTTAGTCGTTGAAGAGCAAATCGATAGAAGACAATATGACAGACTTGTAGAACAGGTTGAAAACAATGAAGGAGGATGACTAGATCACGAGATGACTAGATGAATAGATTTCAACGATACCGCAAATTTATTTATTACTCTCAAAGTACGTGTAAATTTTATATTCGTTCCATATTTGTCAACCGTTCATTTTGCTGACACTTCTTTGAGCAGACTTTTTTAAAAAAACAGACCGTTTTTCGCTATTCCCTAAAAAAAACTGTCTCAAAAATGTCATGGCATGGATGCTTACATTTAGAACTAATAAAAGAAAATACGTGACTGTTCACAAATCTGTCTTCTTTTCTGTAGACATAAGACGAGAGAGAACGAGAACAGAAATCAAAACAACGTGACTCATAATCTCTCGTTGTTAATGGTGGGCCCTTCTCTTCTTCTTACTCCATTTTACTTATTTATATCTGTCAATGGAGATCTTCCCGTTCCAATTTCAACTCCTTCTTCCTGTTGTCCATCATCGACAACTCTTTTCGTCTCTCCCTTTCCCTCAATAGGAACGACCGACCAACCAGTAATACCAATAGTTAATTCTTCAACCTCTTCATCCCAATTAAGTTCAAATACACCATTAATAAACTGCAATGAGGTAAGATCATATCCTCCACGAGATACACTCTAATATGAATTTTTCGGTATTCACTGCTGCTCCCATTATCAAACCGAACTCAACAGACAATCAGGTATGTCAATCGAAGTATTTCAAATTCAATCATCCATTGCAGGGATTGATCCTCTCTACGACTATTTTCCTGTTTATTGTTCTTTGTTCATTCGCTATATGCCTTGTTTTATCGTGCATCAGAGGATTTATTTGCAAGGTTTGCTTCCTAGATCGTTTTCCTTCTTTCAGCTAATAATTACCGCATTTATCTATTTCCATTTGAAAGATTTCAACCGTTCATTGCATGTTTTTTGACCCATTCCGTGATGCATCTAGTCAAATTTTGATTCAGAAACGTCCTCATCCTCCTCCATTCGATCCTCCTCGACCTCCTCCTTCCGATGATGAAACTTACGATAGAATCGATGAACCTCCCTATTCAATCCCTATCCCTCCCTCCTTTTCACAGTGTTCAACATCTCCTCCCAATAGTAATCAAATCTGTCTTTCCATACCAATGATAAGAGCTAATACATCCAATATGATTGGAATGTAACGAACTATTGACGTAGAGTGTAGAGTGATTTTCGAGTAGGCTAGATATAATTATATTTCCGTTCCTCGGAACGAAATGTTATGTTTGAGGTGCTAGTACGCATTCAAAACAATGATTCATTCTCACTCGTACCTGTGAATACGAGTAAACATCCTCATTGATTTCGATAAAAAGTAATGTTCACAATCCTGTCTCTCTCAGCATTTTTTTGTTACGTTTTAACAGTCATCGCCGTTCCGTTGTCAGAGAGATTAAAGGATAAAAATTGGATTCGAACTGATTATGGGCTTCTTGTTCCTGATTATGTGTATCGTTCCCTACAAACTTCGTCTTCAATCAATCCCCAAATAGCCCTTCCATCAACCTCTTTATCCACTTCTCAATTACCCTTAATATCACAAGAAACGACATTTTCCCCGAATCAAATCTTGAATGTAAAACCACGAGAAAATCAGATGAGATCATTGAAATAGAATAAGTAATTCTTGATTTTTAGGATGCTTGGTGGAAGCCATCTTCTGCAATGGATCTCTGTCTTATTTGTGGAGGAGTAAGCATTATTTCCGCATTCCTTCTTCTATTGACATGGCGAACATACAAAACCATCAAAGAGAAGGTAAGTATCATTCAAATATTCATTGGGATAATATTCATATTGATTATCAGAAGCATCCTCGACCCCCGAAGATCAATCCTCCTTCTCTCCCTAACATCCATCCTTCTGAGTACAATGTTTATGAGACCTATTTAGAAGCTACAACTAAAATATAGTTTTTTTTAAAAGAACCACTAGATTGTAGACCTTCATCTCACGTTGAATTGTTCATATAAATTTTAAAAATAAGAGTAGAGAGCTAATAGAGAACAATAAAATAAATTTCTTTTGAAATCGAATGTTTTATTTTGAAATGATCTAGTCCGCCATGTCAGTAAATAAGGTGCACGACTGCTATCATTTATCACTAGATTTCCTCTGTAGAATGAGTCATTCTGTACCCAATGAAAAGAGGTGCAGTGCTAGTCGTCGTAATTCTCCTTCAATTGGCAATGGCCGATGTTTGGGGAGACTTATGGAAGAAAGTTCAGATTACTGCGAATGATGAAAGCACGCGAGTATTAGAGAAGGTTTGTTTTACTGCTGAAAAGTAAAATAATCCAAATCGTAATTTAAATAAATTTCTTGTTATGTTCAGGTTGACAAAGAGATTGGTCGATGGAAGAAGAGACTGAATGAAGCGAAAGAAAAGGAGAAAGATGATCCTCCACCACCTCCAGTGGTTGAACCAACCCTCCCTCCTCCTGCTCCTCCATCTCCACCATCTCCTCCTCCACCTTCTCCTACTACTACTTCTACTACTACGACTGCAACGACAACAACTGAACTCCCTCTTCCTCTAGTCACTGCTCCTTCAGTATCTCATTCTCTCCCTCCTTCACCACCCCCGGAAACAACCCATGTACCAACAGTTGCGACTGTTACAGAAATGCCTCCTGATCAGGTATAATGTAACAGACACATAAAAATAACACTTGTATTTTTAGCCTACCTCCACTCTTTCGTGGACAATCGGAATAATCTCCGTCATCTTTGTTGGTATTGGAGCCATCTTCTCTCTTGTTTTGCTTGCCGTTCGATGGTATCGACGAAAAGTGAGTACGATTGATTGTTGTTAATTGAATCGATACAATTCCTAGTGTTCAATAAAGGTAAATTCAGTTTTCGGGCTTATTTGGTAGCTTAAAAACTTACTAAGATAATAATGTATTGCAGCATCCGTCAGTTCCTCCTTTTCCTCCTCCCGAACCTCCTCGAATTCTCGTTGAAAGAGTGTATACTCCCTACTTGAGAATGAATGAAGATCGATCACAGCGGAAATCGGAATACTCTTCGATTGGTCTAGAACCAATCATGGCTGAATCTCTCACGTGACAGTGTTGTGTAGAGTAATCTTAGCAAATAAACATTCTGTTTGCATTGACATTCTCACATCGACATGACTAAATTTCCTTTTTTTGCTCATAGGCGTTCAAAAATAATTCAGTTCATTTAAAAGAGAGTCAGTTTTGGACTAGTTATTATACTCCTTCTCATTGAAGAAGGAAATGCAGATGTGTGGAAAGATCTGAAGAAGGAACTCAAAAAGAAAGCTGTACATGTTCTAAAGAAGGTTTGTCTTCATGGAATTCATCCTTTTATACATTTTCAGTTGGTCAATTAAGCAAATCGATGGATAGTGAAACTGGAACGTAATAGTAGACATTCCTCACATCCAATGTTCATCAATCATTCCCAACTTATTAACTCTACATCGGTTCCTTTTACTTCGAAACACTCTGACATATACATGATTTTGCTGTTCCTTCAACTTATTCATACAGAAATATTCAACTATCACCGACCGAGTCGAGAATATCCCTGAAATCAGAAGACGAGGTACGCAAATTTATGATTTAAAAAAATGCAACAAAGATATCAGCCTCTAGTCAATTTGCCGCTCTTAATTTTAATTTTTTAAAATTTTTTTCATTGTCTTTGGAGCTTTTGTTTTACTCGGCATCTTTTTGTATAGGGGAAAGGTATAATTTTTATTTTGCTTTTCAAAAAAAGACTTTAACACAAATGCAGCGCAATTTTTCTACAACAACGCAATCCGATCATCCGTTCAGTGAATAAAATTTCCAAAAGATAGAACGAATAGATACATGGGAGTATAGTTAGTTGCAGCTCAATAATTATTCATTATTTATCGTAAAATAGTCACTTTTTGAGATGTCAATTTCAAATAAATGATTGGTGATTGGTCAAATAAATGACAAATAAATGATAATCTGTATACTCGATTGTTATCAACGTGTTTGTCCGTTCTGAAGTAATGCGTCATTCCTTCCACAAATGCGAGTGTATGCATTGGTAGTCTTCATTCTTCTCCTTGGAAGAGGAAAAGGAAGTAAATGGACTGAATGGAGAGATAGAGTATTGGATGAAGTCAAAGATAAGGCTGTCGATGTTGCGAAAAAGGTTCGATTTCATTATTCGAAAACAATCATTGGAGCCTTCTTAATGAATTTAAGCGGTATAGAAAAATTGGCTTGTAATTCAGGCCGCTGAAGCACTGAATAAAGATGAAAATACGCCAAGTCCGCAACCTCAACCATCGACTCTTTCTCCATCCCCATTAACCTCCGCGTCTACTCCTGATCCAATCACTTCATCTTCCCCTTCCACAGCAACGGAGAAGATCCATCTCGAGGTACACTTATTATAACACTTTATAATTGTAATTTTCGGAACTGGTTTCATTCAGCCATCTCCATCATCGCCTCTTCTCATTCTTTCCATTGTTTTTGGATGTATTGGAGCTGCTTGTGCAATCTTACTTATAATGCGAAAGTGTTGTCGAAGGGTAACACATCTTTATACATGAAATATTGGTGGTTCAATTGCAGCATCCCTCAATTCCTCCCCATGATCCACCTGAACTCTCACAGTCCACGCGAGAAAGTTCCCACTACGAGAGAATGGAGGAGGGTTCATCTTTCAATGAGCAAGATTATGATACAATCAATGAGAATGTCGTTGATTCATCGACATCAAACAATGGAGGATCATGAGTTCCATTTGTATATTTCCAAATACCAATTCTGGTAAGCTGAATAAAATAATTGTCTCAGTCAATCTTTTTTTCTACACTACTATCCAGAAGCGTTATTTTTTTCTACATTAGATAATATTTAGACATCGAAGAGATCGTCTTAGAACGTCGAAGAAAATAATAGTCCCACGTGGAAACCATGTAGAAGTTGGTGGTCTAAACTCACATCGAAAATGTTTAGCCAATAATTTATTATGTGAAATCGATATTGAAAATAGCCAACTACAACTGGTCGATTCTATGAATCCGATTCATTGCATTCCATGGTTACTAAGCTCCTCTGAAAAGGGATGCCGACTCTCTTGTTTATCGCTAATTGTCACAACTAATCAAGGTCAACTATTGGATGGGAGGGAAAGATGCCACTTTTTCTCTTCTCGAATTCATGAGAGTGATTGGGTGGCTTATTTATATTCTTCTGATTCAAGTATCATTTACCAGGAAATTTTCTGATTATTGGAAGAAAGTCGAGAAGGAAGGTTCGAGATTCGTTGAAAAGGTATGTTTATTCTCATTTCTAGTTCAGAAAGGGTTTACAGGTAAATCGAGAGATAGATCGAGTAGCCGAACGAAGGTTAGAATCGAGAAAAGAAGAAACAAAAACAGTTCCCCCTCCCCCACCACCTGTCACTGTCCCTCCTCCTCCTCCTCCTTCATCTTCAACTACTCCTCCTCCTCCCCCTCCTCCATCTACAACCACTCCTCTTCCTCCTTCTTCTGAACCCCCAATATCTTCAACCCTTCCACCACAAATTTTCACTACGACATCTTCAATTCCTTCGACGACATCGGAAGAAATCGATCGAGAAGTATATTTGAACATATGAATTATGATTTGATAATGAGATATTCAGATTATTTCTTCTTCAATTGATCCTCTCATTTTCACAGGAGCGCTCATCTCCATTTTCATTGCCATCGTCTACGTTATTCGAAAAGTATGGCATCAATTTTCGTTATTATCTTAATTGAAGACAATAGAGTCAGCGTCCTTCCATGCCCCAATGTGATCCTCCTTCATTGCCTCGTGGAGAAAGATATTATGAGAGTTATGAATCTATGAGGAATCAGAATCGAGGTTATGAAGAATACGATCGATTTGTTAATCGTGCGTAAATTAATTCATGCAAAACAGATTTATAAATCATATTTGGTTCAATTAATTTACAAATAGCTGCAACCGGTTGGTCAGAGAGTTCCATTACTAATCACGGTACACTATTAGTTAGTGTGAGGGGGAGACCACATTCTTTCTCTGACACTCTACAACATTTTTTTCCATATTCTTTCTGTCCATATTTTCAGGTTGCTTTTTTGAAAGAAAACATTTGTACCCATTAAAATATATTATTAAAACAATTGATCATCAACGAGAACTTTGTACAACATGTATGTGAACCGTGAATTAATATGCCAAAATATAATTACAAAATCTCAGTGAACTCCTCTTCTCTCTTACATCTGTGTAGATTATTGACAGAAATAGGAGAGAAAGATCCGATTGGCTCGTAGATAGAATCTGTGATGGAATTGAATACTCTTCGAATGGTTAATTTCCATAATGAATACTCACCATTCTCTTCATTCATATTCACAAATGCTGCCTTGCTTGCTCGAATGCTCTCAGGAGGAGAAGGAGGAATGGGAGAAGAAGGAAGAGAGGGACGACGACGTCTCTGTGAGACCCTCCATGTTCTTCCTCTTAGTAAGGATAAGAGCTCACAACATAAATGGTGAAAGCAGCAATAGTGATCAGAAGAATAATGAACACGATAGTGAGAATCGACCCGAATACGATGAATTCAGTTCGGAGAGTATCTCGATCGGCCTGGAATCTGTTATATTTCGATGGTCGCCATCGATGAGGATTACCATTATAGTAACAGTCGAATTGGTATCGAATAGTCGACTGTCGAGCATTATGGAGTCCTGAAATGACGAGTAAGAGCTATGGCAAAGGGAACCGAATGGGGGAGAAGTCTAGCCGACTAACCAGGTCACTCCTTCGCAACTCAGTGGAAGTGTTCTCA
>LS486852.1:6666-19007 GCA_900490705.1 Pristionchus arcanus | reverse complement strand
AAAAAGGCTAAATACAAACACATGCAAATTCAGTATTTGAATGATATTGGAGGTCAAAGATCACGCATTTTTTCGTAGTTTTAGCAGCACCTCTTGACTAAGTTATCTAATCAAAAAACTTTGAATAGAGACTACGGCTTAATTTCCACGGTCAATCGAGTAGTTTTATCGAAAATCTGATTTTTCAATTTATGGCCGAAATACCTGCATAATATTGGTTGCATTTGATTTGCACAACCCGGGACAATTATGGCATGTGAGCGGTCAACATAATAAACTACCTGAACTGTCAGCTCGCACAAATCGAAGCGCAAAGGGAGTTATGATTTAAAAAACTATACAAATTTGGCTGATTTTCACCCATTTCATCATTCCTCTTGCGTTCTACATCGCGCGCTTTTTCAAAGAAGTGAAGAATGAGAATGATTTAGGGCAAGAGGAGTGGAATAGCAGGTGAAATAGGTGAAAATCGGCCAAATTTGTATCGGTTTTTAAATCATAACTCCCTTTGCGCTTCGATTTGTGCGAGCTGACAGTTCAGGTAGTTTATTATGTTGACCGCTCACATGCCATAATTGTCCCGGGTTGTGCAAATCAAATGCAACCAATATTATGCAGGTATTTCGGCCATAAGTTGAAAAATCAGATTTTTAATAAAACTACTCGATCGACCGTGGAAATTAAGCCGTAGTCTCTATTCAAAGTTTTTTGATTAGATAACTTAGTCAAGAGCTGCTGCTAAAATTACGAAAAAATACGTGATCTTTGACCTCCAATATCATTCAAATACTGAATTTGCATGAGGTCGTAATTAGCCCATTCGATTAGGCACTAAAAACTCTGCCGAAAACTCTCGTTTCCTGGTATCACACTTTTTACCCTGTACGCACTACTGTAGAGCATTGTCCGACTCTTACGCAAACGGCCTCATATTTCGCCTGATTGGTTGTGAGGCTTACCCTATCTTCTTCAGAAATCTTCCCTGTCAGCTTCGACTTCGAGCATTCATTGTTCACGAAGTATTGTTCTTTTTGTTCGCACAATCTTTTTCATTTCTTCCGATTCAAAATAACTTTAGCATCCGAGTATAAAAGAGTTCCCCTCTCTCATCATTCCATCATCTCATTCCCTCATTCTCTACAATGAATTCATCTCTCATTCTTCTTCTTCTTGCTACTGCAGCTGCAGCTCATTGTAAGAATATATCAATTAATCAATGAAATCAATCGATAATCTCAGATTACGGTCATGGTCATTATGGTGATGGTCATCATCATGGAGATCATCATGGAGAAGGATATTATGGAGATCATGGAAATGCTGATGGTACGGTAATTATCGATTGATTAGAATACTGTAGTTCCATTGTAGGATACCATAAGAAGTATGATGCGGGAAAGCATGGAGAATACGGTAAATACCATTATGGAGGATACGGTAGTCATCATAAGGGAGAGGAATACGGTCATGGACATGAAGATGTATGATATCGATTGATTGATTACCGTAATCTTGATAATTAAGGGTCATGAAGATGGTAATCATCATGATGGACACCATGATGAAGGAAATCATGGAGGAGATTATTACGGTCATGGTGGTGTGTGGTGTGAATTGAGAAAGGTCGACTAATTGAAATGCACTCAGATCACCACGATGGACACCACGATCATCACGATCATCATCATCATGAACCTCATCACGAACATTACGGACATCATTAGATCAAAGGAATTTAGTCACGTAGCTCAGATAAAGAGGTCTTCTGCATTTTGAGTAAATTCAAGATATTCATGAAAAATGACAAGCAATTCATTGAGTGTGACATGAAAATTAGAGACAAACAAATTTATTGTTGCAATTCAAAAAAAACAAGGGGGACAAAGAACGTCTGTTTTCCCTTTTCTTCTTCACTCATTTCTTGTATTCTCTCTCATCTCTCTCGGTCATGTCTCTTCTCATTCTCTTTCTATTCCATCTACTCATTCCTCTTCATTCTTCCCATCGAGAGGAAGTTTGTTGATCTATCCATATTGTTCCCTAATTGACATTTGACAGATTCGAGCCTTCATCGTCACTTGTTATCAACCGAATTCGGGAATGATGGACCGAATTAATGGTGATATATTCCTGTTATCTCCATTCGAAAGATCAAAGTTCAGTCTCGATCGATCCTTTTGAAGCTACGGAACTTCGAGATAATTGCACGTCTCTTTCCACGATATCGAAGATGACCATTCTGTGAGTATTATTCCATTTCGACTGTATACTCATGTATTTCTCAGACCTGAATCATTCACCTCATGGAATCTCTCGTTTACTTCCTCCCATAAGAAATATTCGTGCCATTTCTTGCTCAAAGACGGGGGTATAATTCGATTATCTGATCGTGGAATATTGTCCCTTCCCAATGGAAGCGACATCGGTTGGTTTTTATTATGAGTTCAGATTCAGCTCACATATTTCCAGCTATTTCCAAGCTAAAATTCGAACCGAAAGACGATCCTTCGTTGCCTGAAACTGTCGGATTTCATCTGCGATCCAAGGTTCAGATTATATCATTTGTTGAAATAAGTCCGCCCTTCAGAATCTTTTCGATATATTAAATGAATCGTCTCTATCTTTCTCAATCGACAACAAACATTCAGAAAGTTTACCATTTAAAAACATTTTAGCAGTGAATAGTGAGTACAGCGTATTGTCTTCAAAATAATGGAAAATATTACTTCGGGCATGGGCAATTTTGATGCATCGAAAGGAGGGGTTAGTTCATCCAATGCTAACGTTCAATTGAGAATAGATAATGAAAAGAAAGACGAGAAGAAGGAAGATGGTAGTGGATGGGAGTGGAGTCGGTTCCTTCATCACTTCATTTACTTTATCCTTCCATTCAGTCAAAGAACACTATGTCTATTTCGCCATTGGTAGTGCAATTCTGTTAATTCTCGTGATTGCTCTTGCTCTCACTGTGGTACGTCAATGAAGATGGATATCAATAGAGAAACTCAATTTCAGTGTTTTCTCTGTTGTAGAAAGAGACAAAGGAAGAAGAAACAGCAGGCTAAAATGAAGAACAACGCGGTAATCGACAATGTTCATCTCTTCAATCATTGATCTTTCTTAGTTATCTCTTCAACGTCTTCCTGAAGAGAATCCACTGATACAGGAGAGCTCCCCATCGTGCGATTGACTGTCTACTTTCCTTGCTTATAATCAAATTCAGGACGATATCTGACTTCAAACCCGATCCAGACGAGGGAAGTAAACAGGAACCATCCAAGGAATTGGTCTGTTAGAATAAGAAAACAATAGCTAATTGTTCTTTGTAGTTTGCTCGATCGGAAGCTTCAAAGACGGGCGAAGTAACTGAAACAGAGCAGAGATTGAGTCGAATCAAAACTGCCAGATAAAAATAGAAGAGAATTCCTCTTATGAAACGAATTGTGATAAACTGAGTTTGTTCTGACTTGAAATAGTCATTGAAAACATCCATCTCATTCTCAATCATTTTCCCAATGCGAGTCGGTTCTCTTCTTCTCTACTTCCCAATTATCACAATATTCGCCATTAATTCAACGACTAATCACTCAACTACAACTGATCAATCAATAACTACTCAAGATGGTATCCTTTCTTTATCTGATACTTCTTTTCCATTTCCTTCTTTCAGGTCTCTCAACTCCTCAGATAATTCTTCTTTCCACATTCATTTTCACAATCTCGTTGACTGCACTTGCACTCATTGTCAGTTCAAACAATTAATTGATAAGGAATACAAAGATAATTGCAGATGCATTGTGTCAAGCAGAGACGATTGGAACAATTGATGAGAAGGGAAGAATTGAGAAGGGAAAGGAGAATGAGAAGTAGAAGAATAGCTAGAAGTAGAAGGAATGATTCAGTGACTGATCCAACTCAAAGCAGTAGTCGAAGAAAGGAATCTTCATCAAGAAGAACTCTTATCACTTCATCCAATTCACGAAGAGATAAGAAGTGACTACACAATAAGACGAATAAACGTGTATGGCTACAGTCTTCCCTTTGAACTTCCAAACAACTCTCTCGTCATCTGAGTATCGAAAGAACATTCGAAACCCGAGAAATGCAGGGTGTTTGGCACTATTTGTTTGCAGTCTCTTCCAATTGCCTTCTCTTTCTGTCATTCAATCTCGTGACAAAGGTAGAAACGATCGAAGATTGACTATTCAACGACCTGAATCTCCACTAGATTAACGAGTTCTCACTTCGTTCCCACTACAACTCACACTAACCTGACGAGAATCTGAGTAGTATAAAAGGCAGGAGACTGGGAGAGGAATGGTATTCGATCTCATCTTCAATCATGAACTCCCTCCTTCTTCTAGTGGCTACTGCCTTCGTCTTCTCCATTCATGTGAGCTATTCCTTTTCTCACTATTCTCACTATCCCTCATTAGAGAGACGGAACAATTGATCTACTCTAGATAATCAGATAAGTAATGTATCTTACAGGCAAATCCTAATCTGACACCAGCTCAACAAGCTCAATTCGATCAACAGAAGGCTCAATTGATGCAGAGAATGTCACCAACTGCACAGCAAGCAGCAATGAGAATGGATCAGATGGAACAACAGGTTAGAATGAAGATGGATCAGGAATTGTCTTCCGAAGTGGAGAAATCATCTGAATAATGTAATTGCTTCATTCGAGATCGACACTTTCTACAATCAGCAAACTCAAGCGACTAAAAACGAATTGGATTCATTCTTTAGACAAATGGATGTAAGTTAACATCTTTTTTGAATCGATTGATAATTATATCATTGTAGAATATGATGTACTCGATGAATTCGAATGGAGTGAATGGACAGATGTACAACAACAATGGATATAACACTCAGGAATCACAGGGATTCAATCAGGGATACAACAATCAGGGTTACAATGGACAGGGATTCAACTCCCAAGGAAGAAAGTAATTAGTCCATTTCTTGCTGTTTATCATGTACACTTCAATAAACAATTGTATCGCAAATCTGTGATCATCATGAGAAGGAAATATGTATAAGGTTCAGAAGAGAATATGCAGAGAATCTTTTCCGACATACAGGAATATTGAATTTGATCATTGTCCGTTTGGAGTAGTAGCTCACAATCACCTCGCCTGAATCTCTACGGTTGCTCTACAATTATTCGTTACTATGAATCTCCTTCTTTGTCGCGGTATCCGTCTATTACTTTCAAGCATATTTTCTACCCCTGAAAAATAACAAAAGTTTTTGATAACAGCCTCTGCCAGCGAGTACCTTGCATCGGCGAGTTGTTATTTTAATGGAATCAATTTTTTTTTAAATTTCGAATCAATGTTTGTTACGCTGCATTCTGAATTATGGTAACAATTCGATTTCACTGCAACATTTTTTTCATTCGTTCATTTATTTCATTTGCGATCATAATACACGAGAAAGTTATGGGGCAGCAATTGATAAGAGGATGGCGAGTGAATCTACTTTCCGTAGACGTAGTAGTAAGGGTAGTAATAGGCAGGAGTGTAGTAGGCAGTCGCAACAGTATTCACTGTGTTTGATGCAGTATTCGAGGTGGTCGACGGGTTGTAGTATCTGCAATGGAGAGTCATTGGATGTTTTTGTTCGATCGAAAGGGCTAATCATAGTACTCACGCTTGCTGGGCGTTCGGGTTGGCAGCAGTGTTCGTATTGTAGTTGTTGTAGTTGTTCGATGAGGTGGAAGGGTTGTAGTATCTGGAAGAAGCAAGTTATCAATCCAAATCCTTCTATACGAATAAAGAAGTGACCCACTGTTGCTGGCTGCTGGGATTAGCCTGCTGATTGGTATTGTAGTTGGTGGCAGTATTCTGAGCTGTAGTCTGCACTGTTGGGATGGTGTAGTAGTATGAATAGGGATAGTAGTACAGCTGAAGGAATAAATTAGTTCATCTTCTTGCTCTAGTCAAGTATTTGCATTTTTGCAAAAGTATTATTGATACACTTACGTATTGTGCCTGAGAGACAGCAAGAAGAGAGAGGAGAAGACTGTAATCAACATATTTTTAGCAATTTAAATTCTGTCAACAAGAAAAAAAATAGTCTACTAAAGGAGTCTTTTTAGAAGGGGAAAGAAGGAAGTGAATACAACTCACGAGATGGTCGAAGTATTCATTCTGAACTACTCTGTAGACTGTTCTTCATTGCACTTCCTTACTTCTCTTTTATACCTCCCATTGGAATCTCAATAGGAACTAACACACTTCTCACTAGAAAAACTCTCCCTCCTCATCTTTATCTCTTAAAAACCTCTTCATCGAGATAGTGTATAGGATAGAGAGAGAAAGGGATAACTTCGTCTTCCGCTCCTTTCTTTCTATTTACTTTCTACATTACTCAACCCTCTTCCTGTGTCAAATTGCAATTGTAAGCTGACACGAAATAACTAAGAATAACCTTGAGAATGATTCCCGTGAAATGTGATCTCACAGCAACAATCTCGAATTATGGAGCGAACTTTGCAACCAATTTAAAACATCATTTATGATTTAGAAAAACATAATTTTCTAGTTGATTCTCGTACTTCGTTCGATTCGAAATGTGATGGTATACACCCATTTCAAAGATGAAAACAAGAGAGAAAAACAGCATCAGACACGATCCCTCGTGTAAGAATATCTCTTATTCCTCGAAAAGTGAATATCAAGAATATCCATTTTCCTCCGCATTTCCTTAATTACTATCGTGCTTCCACGACATTGTTTCATTCAACGTTTCTCGACGTGACTTCTCGCACTTTTCGTACAGACTAATGGCAATTTTCATGGTGTCCGATAAGTAGATCGTGAGGAATTCAGAATGGAAACACTTGCACCTACTGCCTACATCAATCTCTTCACAATTACTCGCGTAACTGAAGAAGTTGAACAATATTTTCGTCTTTCCGTGTCCTTATTCACTATACAAACTCCATGTTCCAATCCTCTTTCTCACCCCGTAATCCATGCTCCTCTTCAATGTTTCTTCTTCTATTTCTCTTCTTCCGCTCTATTTACCAGGTCGTTGACACGAGTTCTGAAAGGGATAAAGAGAGAGAGAGGAATGGAGTAGGTGGAGGGAATCTGTAAGAAGACGTAAACAGTGTTCAGTCACAGTGTGAACATTGAACGTCTTTAGAACTTGGAAGAATGTGGAATCAGATGAATTTGAGTGGGGTGGCATAAATCTACACTATTCTAGCGAAGAATGTATCGACGTGTGAAATAGCAGATAACCAAGCCAACTCGAGATCTAGAACGTAGTCCATTCTTGACGACGATGATTCCTTTTTCAAGCAAGATTCGTATTTGGAATGAGGCGTAATGTACAAGCAGGAACGAAAAGATAATTAGGAAGGGATCAACGAATGTCCCCTTATTTTGACCATTTCCTTTTCTTTGTCACTTTCTTTGGCTAACTATTTACCGATATCATATCTCAATTGTAATTGCACGTAGATTGCATTACGTGTCAATGCATTTATTTCTTCAGTCTAGTGAACTTGGAAATTAATTTTTGGTTCTCGTTGAATGGATGATGAAGATATAATGAATTCGTCCCATTCAATGAAATTTCTAAGACAATTCTCGCTTATTCTTCTTCCAGACTCTTTTTGAATGTGAAGAAATGGATGGTGCAATCTCCTTCTATCGCCGATCTCGTAATCTCTCCTTCTCCGTATACTCAATTTCATTCCCAGTCGCTGACTCTTATGTCCTGTCCTGTGCTTTCACTCAGAATACTCGATTGTTCCTGCTCTATAATCAATGTTTCTGTGTAAATTACTAAATTTTCAGAGTAGAAAATGGCAGAGGAAAATGGGGATTCGATCCACTTTATGATCATATCGACGACTATTTTTGTCACTGCTTTCTTCGGTCTCATTGGAAATTTCCACGTCATTTGGGCTGTGATGAGATTTCCTGATTTGAGGAGTAAGAATGGTGAGTGAATCTTTCTTTCCAATCGAAATCGTCTTCATCTCAGGAGTTCTTCTCTGTTTTCTCGCTTGTCATCACTGTTTTTGTCTCGCTTTCGAGACTCTTTCTGGAATTAGAATGAGACTTGGTCAGCTATCATTCCGTATTACTGTGCTTGTAGCCTCGATTCCTAATGATAGATAACCTTGATTTATCTATCAACAGTGTCAGGTCCTTCAATGACTCGTACTCAGTGTTATTCCTCCATCTTCATCTACATGTATTGCATCAATCATCAGTGAGTACCTTCCCATAATAACCAGAATCGACTAATTGTGAATACCCCAATGATGTTTCTAATTTTCCCTTAATCATTCCTAAACCTTTCAGATGTTGTCTCGTTCTCGTCCTCGTATGTGATATTGCATTCTGCATGCTCAGACCACTCAAGTGAGTGCATAAAATGGAAATCAACCAACAGATCATAATAATATCAATTGAGATACCACTGCATATCCGTCTTCCCCTATGTCCATCTAATGCAGATTCCCTGTTATCTCTTTGCATTTTCCTTCCTCATCATTGGATTCATCACCATGAATGGAGAGACAGTAAGCTCCGCTTAGAAGTAATTGAATACGTGGGCGAATCACCTTTCGCCTCTGCAGTAATTGGCCTTCCGAGCGTAGTTTTTCTACTTCCCCTTTCACGTATAGAAATAACCTCATAATTGCTACGCCTCGGCCACTAAATCCAATTTTTTCTTGCAAATACATAGATAAGTTCGCAGCGAATCGAATGTAAGCACTATGTAATAAATGAATGCGTTTAATCATCGTCGTGGAATAGGGAAAATGTTGAGGTACTAGCATGCAATCCTCCTCTTGCCTATACGTTCCCTGTGATGGATGCATGGAATCTGTGTTATCTGGCAGTGAATGCAGCCACTGTTATCATCTACTCATCCGCCCTCGTATATACGGCTTGCTGTGGTGAGAAAACCAGATATTATCATAGAAAAAGGAGTGTTTTTGTTATTATAAAATCAATGATAATAAAGAGAGTTTACATGAAAAATGTTTATCAGGAGGAATCTCCCGTCTCTCGTCTTCCAAGATGTCACCTCAATCACTGGCAGCACAGCAAAGAATAGTGAAATCTCTATCAGCCCTTCTCATTATATTTTGTTTTTCGTGGTAAGTCCCTTATTCGTATAAACTCAGTTCTGAGGCAGAATATTTTCGAGCGGAGATATTTGCAGGTTTCTAGGGGCAGTCGCTGTTCGAGGTCCAATGATATTCAAAATGGATCCAAAGTTTATTGCATTCGTACAAACGTATGCGGTTAGTCACTCTTTTATTTTGATTCAATTTCTCTTGGAAAATAAAACTAATATATTCTCAGGTGATCCCAGCCATTCTCTCATATGCTCAAACGTATTACATCTATTTCATAGTTTCTCGAGATTACAGAGATGCATTCAGAAAGATTGGAATATTTGGATTCTGGTTGAGGAGAGCAGATCAGACGTCAGTTTATACAGCTCCATGTTATCCACTCCTGAGCAATACTTGGCTAGAATTAATTTTAGTTTTAATTTCAGTGGTGTGAGCACTGGTCTCTCTTCAGTCCATCGATTGCATTCTAACACAAATACTCTCATTTGATATCCTCCTCCTCTCCAAATAGAAGCTCATTATTTCTCCCATATCATACGAGTAGCATCCCCTTTTTTCGAGTGTTTGATAATGATCCGACTGTTGACTTCGTGTGCTTAATCGAAAGAAATCAATCTGATAATGTAACTCGAGATGTAACTTGGCTCAGAGCAGAATTGAACAATATTGTCCCTGCACTTACTTCGGAATCTTTTACCTTCAATAAGAGAACACATTTCTAAGCATAAATGTAAAAATTATGAAAAGTGAGATTATAAAAAGTCCTAATCTTCATTGTCCTTTCCTTCACTCGCTCTTTGCACAATAATCTTCCTCATTTCCCTGTTGAACTCAATGGAAAATGGTTCATTTCCCTCTCATTCCTGCCTATAAAACCCCGTCCCATCGGTCTCTTCCTCACACCAAGTCGTCGACATGGCCCAGTCCGTTCCTCCCGGAGATATCGCCACCCAGCCCGGTACCAAGATCGTCTTCAATGCCCCCTACGATGACAAGCACACCTACCACATCAAGGTACTGTATCCTTCCCCCATTTATAGATATCCCTGATATTCTTGTGTACCTACCGTAACCAATTTATCAGCTCAGGTGACCAACTCCTCGGCTCGCCGCATTGGATGGGCTTTCAAGACCACCAACATGAAGAGACTTGGAGTGGACCCCGCTGCCGGAGTGCTCGACCCCAAGGAGAATGCCCTCATCGCCGTCTCGTGCGATGCCTTCGCCTACGGACAGGAGGTACGGTTTAGCCCCGGCCCACCCCTTTATCTGCCACATCTTTATCTGCCTGAACTACTGTATCGGACAGTACCTTCGCCTCACTGATCTGCTCTTGCCGAAACCTATCGACCGTCCCATCGCATCCTATCCCTAACGTAGCATGTTCTTCAACTGACTAATATTGTCTCTTCAGGACACGAACAACGACCGCGTGACCATCGAGTGGACCAACACTCCCGATGGAGCCGCCAAACAGTTCCGTCGCGAATGGTTCCAGGGAGACGGCATGGTTCGCAGAAAGAACCTCCCCATCGAGTACAACCCTTGAATAATAAAGAAATTGTACTTTAGTGTAGTGTTGATGGACATTGTATTTGGGAAGGGTGGCTCCGAATGAGGAGAAATGAGAAGGAGGGAAAAGTTGGGAAGGGTGGGACCACCCCAACGGCAGAAGCGCCAAGAATCAATATTAGGCTCACAAAAACAAGTCAAATTCAAGGACAAGTAGAAATGTTGTCAGAAGACTTTCCTCTTGGATATTCTCATTGTTTTTCTTCTCTTCTCGAAGCTTCCTTATCTATTTTTTGTCATACTCGTTTGAAAAATGTTTGGAAATAGCTTCTTAATCAAAGTCGAGTTCCAGAAATGATCGAAACAACAACAATGCCTCCTCCCTCACAATCAATGAAGATATAGATACGAAACGGGAAATGAGGAAAGATCTTTCTTTGATCTTTGATATTTGATTCTTTCTGATCTTTCAAATACACGACCAAGCTACAGTGCCCTCAAACTTGAATAAATAACTTGATCACTCATTTTGTACAGTTCTCATTCTGTCTAGAGACGTGAGAAATATGAACAATGAGGAGATAACGAGGAACAATTAGGAGATACCTCCTGAAACAACATATTTTTCAATCGACAAACAATCTACCTTACTTCGGTCAATACAGATTACCCATCCGTTCCGTACCCATACTTCTGTAGATTACGGTAACTGATGGGGAGAACGGTAATGTACGAAATTCTATCAATTTGCCCCCCCCCCCTATCCCCTGAGCCCTCCCTCATACCGTCCCCGACCGCTAAGAAGCCTCTTCTAACAGGTGTGACGTACTCCGACCAAGTCAAATATGTTAATCCATTGGAATTTGTCAGAATTGGTTCGTTAACCAGCCTCCCTCGCATCCTACTCTCTATTTTGATCAAAAGATCAAACATCCAAGGAAGAGGGAATCGATCGTCTGACTCGATCAGACAGACGAGACTCTCACTCTCTGCGCTCTCTCTGATCTACACACTCTCTCGTCTGCCCCCTCCCATCGTCAGTCACTTATTTCGCACGCTTTGGACGCTTTTCTCATCGTTTGTCTTCCTTCCCCCACCCTCAGTCCCTCTTCCTTATCACTCTCGGCCAGTCCTTCTCGTTATTATCCATTGTCTTCGCCATTTTTGATTGATTTTCTTATGTTAATTGGCCTAATTAGTGCATGCCATTGCTTTCCCTCCTCCATTTTGTCGCCCCTTTCGTCCAGAAAGCGCTTATCGCCCGTCCCTGCGCGTAGCTACTTGAATCCTTCATTCTTATTTTCGAAAATGGAGCGACGTACTACGTTTAGCACCCTCACTGTGCGATTCTTGCGTGGTAAAATCATGATTCAAGCTCGCATGTATTCATTGAATTTTAGACGTTCCTTGCGTTTCCTTTTACTAGGGCGATGCTTACATGCCTGCTGCTCTCCACAACCCTGCCAAATATCGTCCCATCTCCGCGTGCACCCGTGCGGGCGTGAGCATGGGCAGAATAGCGCGCGTTCGCCAACTTTCCCAACAGTTTATGGGCACTTCCCTCTTCACTATCGCCTCCTACTTCCGCCTATTTGACTCTAAATCAATGTGCTTAGCATTTAACGACTAATTTTGATAACTTGAGTGCCTCGGTAGTCATACTTCCCGCTGATTTGCAATTCGAAATCATGCAAATTTCGATGTCATT
>LS486850.1:0-17949 GCA_900490705.1 Pristionchus arcanus | reverse complement strand
GTTGTGGAGGAGATTAGGAGAATCTCTTCTAATCGAGGTGTGTAACAGTGAAAGGGACAAAACGGTACCGTTTTGAGAGGGCAGATTCTTTACTTGGGGGCCAAGCCAAAGGTTGAAACAGGACTTATTTATTTGAAGTAACTGACGTAATTCAGAGTAAGATGGAAGAAGGAGATCAGTACAATCTGGTGCTTACGGATGAGGAAGGAAATCCCATCGAGGTGGAGGAGCACATTGACGTCGGAGACCATGAGATGAGAGAGCAGTCGCCGCTCAACGACGACCACGACCCTCTTGGTCTGAATGCGGATCTGGCATTGGTGGAGATGGCGCAGAAAGGTGCATCAGTCAAGGTTGGTGAAAATTCGCATCATACTCGCTCTAAAAAGAAAATGTTGGAAAAGAGTAACGAACCGAAAGACGTGATCAAACGTGTTAGTTTGAAAATCGATGCGTTGAGAGGTAAATTGCTGAAAAGGGAAGAGGATACTAATGTTTCTGTGAGAGGTATCGCTGAATTTGAAGGCATATTCGATGCGGAGCATAAGGAAATTCAGGCTGATTTTGTGTTGCTGAAATCTATGCTTGCAGTGATTAAAACTGATAAGTGGGATAAGGAGACTCTGGAAAGAAACTATGAGGAAGAAAGAAGGAAAGTAGCTGATCTTACCGTTGCAATTGAGAGTGCAGTTGAGAGTACTGATTTCATTAATTTGACTGAGTTGCGCACTCATTATGATGAGCTGAAAGATGAAATTAGAGTCAGAAAAGAGAAAGAATCAGCTATGCTTGAGCAACTTGGAGTAGAGTCAGTGGAAGAAATGGAGAAAATTGTCGAGAGAGAAGGAAAAGAAAATCATAGTCACGAAACTGCGACGCAGTTGTTGAAAATATTCGAGGATTTCTTCGAAAGAGTGGATTGTGATTCAGTAGTGGAGGTGGAAAATAAATGGTTCTCCATGATGGAAGAAAATGAAAAGCAAGCGAAATTGTTAGCAGAAGTGATGGGCGAAGCAGAGAAAAGGGCTGTTTTGATAGATGAAATAATGAAAGTGGTGCAAGTGGACAAGGATGATGAAATAATTGAATCAATTCAGAGGTCCGCTACCGATATGGATAAGATGATCGAGAGGTTATCTGCTGTGGAGGAGGACCTCAAGTCGATGGAAGCACTGAAGGATAAGAGAGAAAGGGAGAGAGATGCACTCGCCGCAGAGGTGGAAAAGCTGAACAAGGAGGTGTTCCTCCATGGGAAAAGTGAGTTGAGCAATTCTGACAATGAATTCAACCTGAGTGATATGACACAGAGACTCGCATCGCTGCGAAGAAGCGGCGCGATGCCACCGACGCAGTCACGGCCTCAGCAAGAGGAGAGGACCTGGCAGCCGCTCGGGAGAAGAGAGCCCAGTGGGACCAGGGTGACCTCAGGTGAGGAGGAACAGTTGAAATGGGAATTGAATAGAGGGATTGGTGGTTATGTGGCTGGAATGAGAGGTGACCAAAACGATGTCGGTTTGGCGAAACCTCAGAACGAGATCGTTTTCGATAGAGATGGAAACGAGATCGATTTGGTGAAATTGCAAAACGAGATCGATTTGATGAAACTGCGAAACGAGATCGGTCTGGATAAAAAGGGAAACGAACACGGTTTGAATGGGCTCGAGCACCGCTCGCCTGTGAAAATTGATGTTACGCAGCTGCCCCAATTGAGTAAATTCCATGGTGAAAGAGATAAATGGGAGGTGTTCTATGATGGATTCTTATTGCGGTACGAAGGGATGGGACATTATTCCAAGCAGATCTTGTCAGAGATGCTGGCTGGAAGGGCATTGATTGAGTATAAGGGTTTACCATTGGAGTACAAGCAGTCTTCGAAGACTGTCAGAGACTGTTTGTCGTGGTTAAAGGATAGATGTTTCGGTGGTACACTGTATGATGGATTGGAAGTTAAACGAAGATTAGCTGCGCTGAAACCAAGTGGTAAAAGTGTGAGCGACTTTTGTCAAGAGCTGGAGTATTTGTTAGCAAAGGAGCATCCTAGAGATTCAGTGAAGCTGGAACAGGAGAAACAGCTGATGTTTGTGCGCATGCATGAACATTCAAAGGAATACATCACTTTGCTCAAAATGCTAGATAAGAATGAATCGTATGAGGAAATGAAGAAGCATATGTTAGTAGTAGAGTACACAGAGAGAAGGGAAACGAATAGATTGAATCGTGGTGGATATCAGGGAGGTAATCGGGCAGTGCCGAGATACTCTAACGAGAGGAACAAATCGATTGGTAGTGTTCAGGGAAGTGGATGCTTCAGATGTCGTGGAGTAGGCCATTCCAAGAGAAATTGTCCAAACGATGGAAACGAGAAATTCGCAAGTGCACAGTGTCATAATTGTCGAGGAATGGGACACACAGTTCGAGTGTGTACATCTCCTCCGAATTCGAATACAGTTCGAAGACAATTCGATAAGGGACAGGTTGTGGAAGAGAAGGTTCCTCAACTGCCACCTGTGAACAATCAGACGACCAATGTGAATCAGCATACAGGCTCATTCAATGAAAGAAGGCAACCGTCCAATTCAGGGAACGGATTGCAAGGAGGTGCAAATGCAGATAATAATCGAGGTGGATGGAACAACCACGGTAATTCAGGCCGGCTGGGTGGTGTTAGAATGATGGCGATGATGTGTAATGAAATTGATGCTGTGGTGGAGGATCATGAACAGGATGGTCCCAATAGAATCCAGGCAGTCAATGTATCTGGTGAAGCTGAGAGTCTCAGAGGGCTCGATGCACAGAGTTCACCCACGATGGAGATGGAGAAGGAGATTACAGTTCTCAACAGTTCTCATCCCAGGGATGTGGAAGATACGAAGCAAGATGAGAGTGAGGAGGAAGACCCACTTTTCTTCAGGAAGTTCCAGCCAGTGCACGGTACAATCGGTGGACTGCAAGTTCAGGCATGTCTTGATACCGGAGCCGATGCAAATTTGATTGATAAGAAGACAGTAGCTATGATGAAAGGAGTTGAATTGAAGCCGAAAGTCCGTTTCAATATAAGAGATGCTCAGAACCAACCAGTCAAGACGATTGGTACGATAGTGGTTGATGTAGACATGAATGTGGGAAGAAGATGCAAAGTGGGATTTGTAGTAACTGAAGGAGATCTCTCTGACATTCTTCTGGGAAATGGTGCGCTCGATGCCATGGGACTAGAGTTGCGCATGAAGAATGTGGAGGAACAGAACACGGCTAATGCAGAAGAAGCAGTGCCAAGTGATAATGCGGTTGTGCTCAGAACTGCATCGGTTGCACCCGGTCAATTGGGTACTATAATTGTCGGAGGTGGTCGGACAGGAGTTGGTCCGAAAGTGCTGATAACTGAAAGGGATGAGATTGTAGAAGGAACTAATTATGGAGATAGGATTGTCAGAGTCCCAGTATGGAATAATTCGAACTCTGATTTCGTTTTCGAGGTGCATGATGTAATTGGTCATTGGTGCAGAGTGAATGCAGTGAATGAGAGTAGCTCGCATGAATCTGAATTGAATCAAGGACAATTACTACGAGTAAATCAGTGTGCAAAGGGACAAGTGGATTGGAATAAGATCAAAATGAATCTGGAAAACAGTCGGAAAGGAAAATTGAGCCATCGAATTGAGAGCATTATCAGAGATCGTGCTGATGTTTTTGCTGTGGATGAGCTGAACCAATTGGGAAGATTGAAGGATATGGAGTGTGATATCAGGATCGAAAAAGGTGTCAAGCCGATTCGGCAGAAGGAACGCTCAGTTCCATTCTCGTTGAAGCCGGCGCTGAGAAAGTTGCTGGATACAATGGTGGCACAGGGAGTGATAAAGAGATCAAACTCTCCCTGGTTATCTCCAGTTGTTCTGGTAAAGAAGAAAGATGGATCGATTCGAATCTGTATTGACTTTAGAAGGGTAAATGAAGTGACAAGAGAAGATGCCTTCCCATTACCGTACATCGAGACTATACTGCAGTCTCTACAAGGGAAGAAGGTATTCTCGGTGATGGATCTCGCTGCTGGATTTTGGCAGTTGCCATTGAATGAGAAGAGTGGAGAGGTTACAGCGTTTGCGACGCTAGGAGAGCTCTATGAGTTCACGGTACTTCCATTCGGTCTAAATATTTCCCCTGCTCTCTTCCAAAGAGCCATGAGTACGGTACTCAAGGAAGAATTGGACAAGGAAGGTAGAGATCGAGTCGTATTCTGTTATATTGATGACATATTGATTGCCACGGAAAGCGAAGAAGAACATGAACAAGTTCTCGCCAGGATACTCGATAAGCTGAGAGATAATGGTCTCCTACTAAATCAGAAGAAGTGTCAGATAATGGTAGACCAAATTGAGTACCTTGGTCATAGATTGAGTAGTACAGGAGTTCACATCGACGACAGCAAAGTAAAGGCTGTGGAGGAGTACAAACGACCAGAGACGATGTCTCAGCTGCAACAATTCTTGGGCATGACGGGATATCATAGAAGATTCGTGAAATCCTATGCTCAAATTGTTCAGCCTCTAAATCGATTAGTGGTTACTACTGGTAGAAGGTTGCTATGGACAGACGAAGCTAATGAAGCATTCCAATGTCTGAAAGACAAGATATCGTCTGCACCTGTTCTACAACAACCAGATTACGAGGGTGCTATGGATGGCTCGAGACCGTTCATTTTGACTACCGACGCTAGCGGAGTGGGCATAGGAGCAATGTTGAGTCAGAAGGGAACTGATGGAATGGAAAGAACAATTGCGTTTTTCTCAAGAGGACTAAGAGAATCCGAGAGAATGTTATCAGTAGTGGACACAGAGGCATTAGCCGTGTATGAGGCAGTAATGAAGTGGAGACACATGGTGATGGGAACGAGAACAGTAGTACGGACTGACCATCAACCACTGGTTACTCTGCTCAAGCGAAAACATGTTGCAAGTCGACTGTTGCGATGGGCAGCGCAGCTGCAGGATTACAAACTTGAGATCGAGCATATCAAGGGCAAATCGAATGTGGTTGCCGATGCTCTAAGTCGAAATCCGAGAGAAGAGTTGCCCGAAGAGAATAATGGATACAGCGATGATGTTGGTATTGTAGTAAATGCCATAACTCGAAGTAAGACTGTGTCTAAGAGATTGGAGGAACAGATCCAGTCGAAGAGGAATGAGAATGAGGAAAATGATGAGAAGGTGAAGCACTGGGTGGATGCACAATCAAAGGATGAATGGGTATTATCAATGATTCAGAAGTTGAAGGAAGTGGATGAAAAGAAACGAGATGCTGTGGAGGATGTGATCATCCCAGCAAGTACAAAAAGAACAAGTCTAGCAGACTGGGTTGTTCATAAAGGAATTTTGTACCTATTGGGTCATGATCATGAGAAGAAGATGTACATTCCAGAAGGGAGCAGAGAAAAATTTGTGAGAGATATCCATGATTCCCCATTCTCTGGACATTTATGTACAAGGAAGATGGTACAGAAATTGGGAAACGAGGTTTTCTGGGGAGCGATGCACAGAGATGTGTACGAAGTTCTCAAGAAATGCGAACGATGTTTGTTGGCTAATGCACAGAAGAAAATGATCCCACCCCTTCAACCGTTAGTTTCGAACTTTCCAATGGAGGTCGTGGGTATCGATTTGATCGAAATGGGTAGAAGTTGTGGTGGATCCATTGTAACGATGGTTGATCATTACACAAAGTTCGCTGGTGCAGTAGCAGTGAAGGATAAGAGAGCAGAGACAGTTGCTGAGGTTTTCCTGTCTCGATGGATTCTTGTTGGAGGAAGAACGCCGAAGGCACTGGTATCTGATAATGGTACTGAATTGATGAATCAAATAATGACGGAGATCTCCAATCGATTCGAAATCGAGAGAAGACCGACGTTACCGTATCACAGCCGTGCAAATGGACTGACGGAAAGATTCAATCGGACTGTGGTAGAAATTATGAAGAGAATAAAAATGAGAGACGACGAGTGGGAGGAAGCGCTGCCGTTCGCGGTATATGCTTATAATGCTAGCCCCCATGGTTCGACGGGTGAAACTCCCACGTTTTTGTTGCACGGTAGAGATGAGAAACTACCAAATAGTCAGTTACCTCGAACGAATCCTGCTTATACTGTTGATCTTGATGTAGATGACTATAAGAGGAGAATGATCTGGATGATGGAGAAGACAAGATCAGAAGTGAGTAAGAAGCTGGAAAATGAGAGAAGGAAGATGAAAGATACTTATGATGAGGAGCATAAGCATAATGCTAAAATTGTTCCAAAGAAAGGAGACCGAGTGTATATAAAGATTGAACCGAAAGTGGGTGACATTAAGAAGATGATGGCTCGATATGAAGGACCGTATCGAGTGATAGGTACGACTGCTACTACTGCTACAGTAGTGAGAGCGGATGATGGAATTGAAATAGGACGAGAGATAGATAAGCGTGTGGTACAGTGGGATAGACTGAGATTGGTTCCCAGGGATACTAAAAATGATGAAGTAAATGAAGGAAAAGATGATTTGAGAGTAAATATGATGAAGTGTGATAAGGGGAAGAAACAAAGGGTACTTTCCAGGATCACGGTCGGTCGAGGCACTCCACTGCACCCCGATTTTGACTGTTCGCCATGCGGACGTCGTGAGCTTCGTTCTCTTTGGATAGGAGAAGAGAAGATTGGACCTTTCTACTCGTCGAGATTCGGTACGATGAGGGAGGCAGCGGCGTTGTTGGATATGCTGAATGAGGGAGGCAGGTACTCCGGTTGGGAAACCTACGAGGAATTGAGGAGAAGAGTTGAGTCGAAGGAGGTATCCTCCAAGTCGATTAAGTTCGCCTACAAGAAGGGCATGTGTCAGCACATGATTGAAGTGGCCAAGGGAGTAACTAAGACAGGAGTGATCTTTGATGAAGAGGAGGGATGCATCTCGGACGCTGTTACGCAAGTGGTAGCGGCTGGTTCTGGGAGATCATCAAGGAAATCGTGTGTAGCACTGATCCCAACTGACTCTCCTGTGTGGGAAAGTCAGGATGTGGAGGACAAGATCGAGAAGGAGATTGAGTTCACCAAGTACGGTGATGAAGTTGAGCTGGTCAAGCTCTTGAAGACGTGGGAAAAGGCGAAGAACTTCCCGAAGAGTGTATTCTTGATGCTGAAGACCTCGTTCACGGACAAGGTTGTGGATGAGTTGCGAGCTAACTGCGAAGAAATCGTGAAGAAATTGGACGTCACGGTTTAGATTGCTGGAGATGTCCTTCCCATCAAGAAGAGCGATTTGAAGACTGACGCTGGAGCAGAGCAACAAGCAAAGTTGACGCTCTGGAGACTCGATGGACCCAAGGTCAATCTCGTTGTGTGCTCTTCTGTCAGTGGTCTACTGAACAAGCACATCCCGTTCATAACTCTGTTCGTCGTTGCACGTCGACAGTCGAGAGCTCTACTTGAGAGTGCCATCAAGCATGTGACTGATGGAGAGACTCTCAATCTTGCTGTGGAGGAGCGACGCATTGCTGCTCCGAAGAGAGGGATTGATCGATCGGAGGATGCGAACGCTCAGGAGAAGAGTTTCTACAAGAGACGATCCAATATCTCATGCTACACTTGCAAGAAGCCTGGACATATTACTCGATACTGCCCGGACAACACCTCTAATCCCGGATGAGGGCATCCGTTTTCGTCAGAAGAGGGGCATGTAGAGGATACGAGGAATCCTCTTTATTCCTGTACTATTTATCGTAATTCTCACCCAATTATATCAATATTTTATTAAATAATCGTAAAATTAATCGATTTATTCACTTTTTAATATTACTTGTCGATTACGGTAGTTTAATTCGAATTTGAATTACCGCATTTTATGGTCTTGACACGATTACCTTGTTTCTTTTTGAGGATTACTGTAGAATTATTTCCTTGATTTTCGAATATTGTTTTTCGTCAGATTTTGCCTCGTTTACATTTGTTGTTGCGTGTTTTAGACTTATAAAGTTTATTTCATTGATATAACTCTTGTTTGCGTGTGTTTAACATACTGGTTCGGTGCCAGCAGTGTTATCTATAGCGATTTCTGACTTTGTCTTGTCTTCCTCGGCATAGTGGGCCGTTTTCATTGGCATAGTGGGCCAATCGTCTTCGTCTCATTGGCATAGTGGGCCATATTGACAGAGATTGAGTGCATAGTGGGCACAGTGCATAGTGGGCACAATTGAACAGCCGATCGGGCGCGTTGTTGTTGTTATTATCAGCCGGAGGTTCTCTCCAAATTTGTAATTGCATCACTCGTGTTCGTACGGTTGTGGAAGAGAGTCTCCTCGGCCCGATCGTTGCTGTGCACTAAGATTGTTGTGGAGGAGATTAGGAGAATCTCTTCTAATCGAGGTGTGTAACAGTGAAAGGGACAAAACGGTACCGTTTTGAGAGGGCAGATTCTTTACTTGGGGGCCAAGCCAAAGGTTGAAACAGGACTTATTTATTTGAAGTAACTGACGTAATTCAGAGTAAGATGGAAGAAGGAGATCAGTACAATCTGGTGCTTACGGATGAGGAAGGAAATCCCATCGAGGTGGAGGAGCACATTGACGTCGGAGACCATGAGATGAGAGAGCAGTCGCCGCTCAACGACGACCACGACCCTCTTGGTCTGAATGCGGATCTGGCATTGGTGGAGATGGCGCAGAAAGGTGCATCAGTCAAGGTTGGTGAAAATTCGCATCATACTCGCTCTAAAAAGAAAATGTTGGAAAAGAGTAACGAACCGAAAGACGTGATCAAACGTGTTAGTTTGAAAATCGATGCGTTGAGAGGTAAATTGCTGAAAAGGGAAGATGATACTAATGTTTCTGTGAGAGGTATCGCTGAATTTGAAGGCATATTCGATGCGGAGCATAAGGAAATTCAGGCTGATTTTGTGTTGCTGAAATCTATGCTTGCAGTGATTAAAACTGATAAGTGGGATAAGGAGACTCTGGAAAGAAACTATGAGGAAGAAAGAAGGAAAGTAGCTGATCTTACCGTTGCAATTGAGAGTGCAGTTGAGAGTACTGATTTCATTAATTTGACTGAGTTGCGCACTCATTATGATGAGCTGAAAGATGAAATTAGAGTCAGAAAAGAGAAAGAATCAGCTATGCTTGAGCAACTTGGAGTAGAGTCAGTGGAAGAAATGGAGAAAATTGTCGAGAGAGAAGGAAAAGAAAATCATAGTCACGAAACTGCGACGCAGTTGTTGAAAATATTCGAGGATTTCTTCGAAAGAGTGGATTGTGATTCAGTAGTGGAGGTGGAAAATAAATGGTTCTCCATGATGGAAGAAAATGAAAAGCAAGCGAAATTGTTAGCAGAAGTGATGGGCGAAGCAGAGAAAAGGGCTGTTTTGATAGATGAAATAATGAAAGTGGTGCAAGTGGACAAGGATGATGAAATAATTGAATCAATTCAGAGGTCCGCTACCGATATGGATAAGATGATCGAGAGGTTATCTGCTGTGGAGGAGGACCTCAAGTCGATGGAAGCACTGAAGGATAAGAGAGAAAGGGAGAGAGATGCACTCGCCGCAGAGGTGGAAAAGCTGAACAAGGAGGTGTTCCTCCATGGGAAAAGTGAGTTGAGCAATTCTGACAATGAATTCAACCTGAGTGATATGACACAGAGACTCGCATCGCTGCGAAGAAGCGGCGCGATGCCACCGACGCAGTCACGGCCTCAGCAAGAGGAGAGGACCTGGCAGCCGCTCGGGAGAAGAGAGCCCAGTGGGACCAGGGTGACCTCAGGTGAGGAGGAACAGTTGAAATGGGAATTGAATAGAGGGATTGGTGGTTATGTGGCTGGAATGAGAGGTGACCAAAACGATGTCGGTTTGGCGAAACCTCAGAACGAGATCGTTTTCGATAGAGATGGAAACGAGATCGATTTGGTGAAATTGCAAAACGAGATCGATTTGATGAAACTGCGAAACGAGATCGGTCTGGATAAAAAGGGAAACGAACACGGTTTGAATGGGCTCGAGCACCGCTCGCCTGTGAAAATTGATGTTACGCAGCTGCCCCAATTGAGTAAATTCCATGGTGAAAGAGATAAATGGGAGGTGTTCTATGATGGATTCTTATTGCGGTACGAAGGGATGGGACATTATTCCAAGCAGATCTTGTCAGAGATGCTGGCTGGAAGGGCATTGATTGAGTATAAGGGTTTACCATTGGAGTACAAGCAGTCTTCGAAGACTGTCAGAGACTGTTTGTCGTGGTTAAAGGATAGATGTTTCGGTGGTACACTGTATGATGGATTGGAAGTTAAACGAAGATTAGCTGCGCTGAAACCAAGTGGTAAAAGTGTGAGCGACTTTTGTCAAGAGCTGGAGTATTTGTTAGCAAAGGAGCATCCTAGAGATTCAGTGAAGCTGGAACAGGAGAAACAGCTGATGTTTGTGCGCATGCATGAACATTCAAAGGAATACATCACTTTGCTCAAAATGCTAGATAAGAATGAATCGTATGAGGAAATGAAGAAGCATATGTTAGTAGTAGAGTACACAGAGAGAAGGGAAACGAATAGATTGAATCGTGGTGGATATCAGGGAGGTAATCGGGCAGTGCCGAGATACTCTAACGAGAGGAACAAATCGATTGGTAGTGTTCAGGGAAGTGGATGCTTCAGATGTCGTGGAGTAGGCCATTCCAAGAGAAATTGTCCAAACGATGGAAACGAGAAATTCGCAAGTGCACAGTGTCATAATTGTCGAGGAATGGGACACACAGTTCGAGTGTGTACATCTCCTCCGAATTCGAATACAGTTCGAAGACAATTCGATAAGGGACAGGTTGTGGAAGAGAAGGTTCCTCAACTGCCACCTGTGAACAATCAGACGACCAATGTGAATCAGCATACAGGCTCATTCAATGAAAGAAGGCAACCGTCCAATTCAGGGAACGGATTGCAAGGAGGTGCAAATGCAGATAATAATCGAGGTGGATGGAACAACCACGGTAATTCAGGCCGGCTGGGTGGTGTTAGAATGATGGCGATGATGTGTAATGAAATTGATGCTGTGGTGGAGGATCATGAACAGGATGGTCCCAATAGAATCCAGGCAGTCAATGTATCTGGTGAAGCTGAGAGTCTCAGAGGGCTCGATGCACAGAGTTCACCCACGATGGAGATGGAGAAGGAGATTACAGTTCTCAACAGTTCTCATCCCAGGGATGTGGAAGATACGAAGCAAGATGAGAGTGAGGAGGAAGACCCACTTTTCTTCAGGAAGTTCCAGCCAGTGCACGGTACAATCGGTGGACTGCAAGTTCAGGCATGTCTTGATACCGGAGCCGATGCAAATTTGATTGATAAGAAGACAGTAGCTATGATGAAAGGAGTTGAATTGAAGCCGAAAGTCCGTTTCAATATAAGAGATGCTCAGAACCAACCAGTCAAGACGATTGGTACGATAGTGGTTGATGTAGACATGAATGTGGGAAGAAGATGCAAAGTGGGATTTGTAGTAACTGAAGGAGATCTCTCTGACATTCTTCTGGGAAATGGTGCGCTCGATGCCATGGGACTAGAGTTGCGCATGAGGAATGTGGAGGAACAGAACACGGCTAATGCAGAAGAAGCAGTGCCAAGTGATAATGCGGTTGTGCTCAGAACTGCATCGGTTGCACCCGGTCAATTGGGTACTATAATTGTCGGAGGTGGTCGGACAGGAGTTGGTCCGAAAGTGCTGATAACTGAAAGGGATGAGATTGTAGAAGGAACTAATTATGGAGATAGGATTGTCAGAGTCCCAGTATGGAATAACTCGAACTCTGATCTCGTTTTCGAGGTGCATGATGTAATTGGTCATTGGTGCAGAGTGAATGCAGTGAATGAGAGTAGCTCGCATGAATCTGAATTGAATCAAGGACAATTACTACGAGTAAATCAGTGTGCAAAGGGACAAGTGGATTGGAATAAGATCAAAATGAATCTGGAAAACAGTCGGAAAGGAAAATTGAGCCATCGAATTGAGAGCATTATCAGAGATCGTGCTGATGTTTTTGCTGTGGATGAGCTGAACCAATTGGGAAGATTGAAGGATATGGAGTGTGATATCAGGATCGAAAAAGGTGTCAAGCCGATTCGGCAGAAGGAACGCTCAGTTCCATTCTCGTTGAAGCCGGCGCTGAGAAAGTTGCTGGATACAATGGTGGCACAGGGAGTGATAAAGAGATCAAACTCTCCCTGGTTATCTCCAGTTGTTCTGGTAAAGAAGAAAGATGGATCGATTCGAATCTGTATTGACTTTAGAAGGGTAAATGAAGTGACAAGAGAAGATGCCTTCCCATTACCGTACATCGAGACTATACTGCAGTCTCTACAAGGGAAGAAGGTATTCTCGGTGATGGATCTCGCTGCTGGATTTTGGCAGTTGCCATTGAATGAGAAGAGTGGAGAGGTTACAGCGTTTGCGACGCTAGGAGAGCTCTATGAGTTCACGGTACTTCCATTCGGTCTAAATATTTCCCCTGCTCTCTTCCAAAGAGCCATGAGTACGGTACTCAAGGAAGAATTGGACAAGGAAGGTAGAGATCGAGTCGTATTCTGTTATATTGATGACATATTGATTGCCACGGAAAGCGAAGAAGAACATGAACAAGTTCTCGCCAGGATACTCGATAAGCTGAGAGATAATGGTCTCCTACTAAATCAGAAGAAGTGTCAGATAATGGTAGACCAAATTGAGTACCTTGGTCATAGATTGAGTAGTACAGGAGTTCACATCGACGACAGCAAAGTAAAGGCTGTGGAGGAGTACAAACGACCAGAGACGATGTCTCAGCTGCAACAATTCTTGGGCATGACGGGATATCATAGAAGATTCGTGAAATCCTATGCTCAAATTGTTCAGCCTCTAAATCGATTAGTGGTTACTACTGGTAGAAGGTTGCTATGGACAGACGAAGCTAATGAAGCATTCCAATGTCTGAAAGACAAGATATCGTCTGCACCTGTTCTACAACAACCAGATTACGAGGGTGCTATGGATGGCTCGAGACCGTTCATTTTGACTACCGACGCTAGCGGAGTGGGCATAGGAGCAATGTTGAGTCAGAAGGGAACTGATGGAATGGAAAGAACAATTGCGTTTTTCTCAAGAGGACTAAGAGAATCCGAGAGAATGTTATCAGTAGTGGACACAGAGGCATTAGCCGTGTATGAGGCAGTAATGAAGTGGAGACACATGGTGATGGGAACGAGAACAGTAGTACGGACTGACCATCAACCACTGGTTACTCTGCTCAAGCGAAAACATGTTGCAAGTCGACTGTTGCGATGGGCAGCGCAGCTGCAGGATTACAAACTTGAGATCGAGCATATCAAGGGCAAATCGAATGTGGTTGCCGATGCTCTAAGTCGAAATCCGAGAGAAGAGTTGCCCGAAGAGAATAATGGATACAGCGATGATGTTGGTATTGTAGTAAATGCCATAACTCGAAGTAAGACTGTGTCTAAGAGATTGGAGGAACAGATCCAGTCGAAGAGGAATGAGAATGAGGAAAATGATGAGAAGGTGAAGCACTGGGTGGATGCACAATCAAAGGATGAATGGGTATTATCAATGATTCAGAAGTTGAAGGAAGTGGATGAAAAGAAACGAGATGCTGTGGAGGATGTGATCATCCCAGCAAGTACAAAAAGAACAAGTCTAGCAGACTGGGTTGTTCATAAAGGAATTTTGTACCTATTGGGTCATGATCATGAGAAGAAGATGTACATTCCAGAAGGGAGCAGAGAAAAATTTGTGAGAGATATCCATGATTCCCCATTCTCTGGACATTTATGTACAAGGAAGATGGTACAGAAATTGGGAAACGAGGTTTTCTGGGGAGCGATGCACAGAGATGTGTACGAAGTTCTCAAGAAATGCGAACGATGTTTGTTGGCTAATGCACAGAAGAAAATGATCCCACCCCTTCAACCGTTAGTTTCGAACTTTCCAATGGAGGTCGTGGGTATCGATTTGATCGAAATGGGTAGAAGTTGTGGTGGATCCATTGTAACGATGGTTGATCATTACACAAAGTTCGCTGGTGCAGTAGCAGTGAAGGATAAGAGAGCAGAGACAGTTGCTGAGGTTTTCCTGTCTCGATGGATTCTTGTTGGAGGAAGAACGCCGAAGGCACTGGTATCTGATAATGGTACTGAATTGATGAATCAAATAATGACGGAGATCTCCAATCGATTCGAAATCGAGAGAAGACCGACGTTACCGTATCACAGCCGTGCAAATGGACTGACGGAAAGATTCAATCGGACTGTGGTAGAAATTATGAAGAGAATAAAAATGAGAGACGACGAGTGGGAGGAAGCGCTGCCGTTCGCGGTATATGCTTATAATGCTAGCCCCCATGGTTCGACGGGTGAAACTCCCACGTTTTTGTTGCACGGTAGAGATGAGAAACTACCAAATAGTCAGTTACCTCGAACGAATCCTGCTTATACTGTTGATCTTGATGTAGATGACTATAAGAGGAGAATGATCTGGATGATGGAGAAGACAAGATCAGAAGTGAGTAAGAAGCTGGAAAATGAGAGAAGGAAGATGAAAGATACTTATGATGAGGAGCATAAGCATAATGCTAAAATTGTTCCAAAGAAAGGAGACCGAGTGTATATAAAGATTGAACCGAAAGTGGGTGACATTAAGAAGATGATGGCTCGATATGAAGGACCGTATCGAGTGATAGGTACGACTGCTACTACTGCTACAGTAGTGAGAGCGGATGATGGAATTGAAATAGGACGAGAGATAGATAAGCGTGTGGTACAGTGGGATAGACTGAGATTGGTTCCCAGGGATACTAAAAATGATGAAGTAAATGAAGGAAAAGATGATTTGAGAGTAAATATGATGAAGTGTGATAAGGGGAAGAAACAAAGGGTACTTTCCAGGATCACGGTCGGTCGAGGCACTCCACTGCACCCCGATTTTGACTGTTCGCCATGCGGACGTCGTGAGCTTCGTTCTCTTTGGATAGGAGAAGAGAAGATTGGACCTTTCTACTCGTCGAGATTCGGTACGATGAGGGAGGCAGCGGCGTTGTTGGATATGCTGAATGAGGGAGGCAGGTACTCCGGTTGGGAAACCTACGAGGAATTGAGGAGAAGAGTTGAGTCGAAGGAGGTATCCTCCAAGTCGATTAAGTTCGCCTACAAGAAGGGCATGTGTCAGCACATGATTGAAGTGGCCAAGGGAGTAACTAAGACAGGAGTGATCTTTGATGAAGAGGAGGGATGCATCTCGGACGCTGTTACGCAAGTGGTAGCGGCTGGTTCTGGGAGATCATCAAGGAAATCGTGTGTAGCACTGATCCCAACTGACTCTCCTGTGTGGGAAAGTCAGGATGTGGAGGACAAGATCGAGAAGGAGATTGAGTTCACCAAGTACGGTGATGAAGTTGAGCTGGTCAAGCTCTTGAAGACGTGGGAAAAGGCGAAGAACTTCCCGAAGAGTGTATTCTTGATGCTGAAGACCTCGTTCACGGACAAGGTTGTGGATGAGTTGCGAGCTAACTGCGAAGAAATCGTGAAGAAATTGGACGTCACGGTTTAGATTGCTGGAGATGTCCTTCCCATCAAGAAGAGCGATTTGAAGACTGACGCTGGAGCAGAGCAACAAGCAAAGTTGACGCTCTGGAGACTCGATGGACCCAAGGTCAATCTCGTTGTGTGCTCTTCTGTCAGTGGTCTACTGAACAAGCACATCCCGTTCATAACTCTGTTCGTCGTTGCACGTCGACAGTCGAGAGCTCTACTTGAGAGTGCCATCAAGCATGTGACTGATGGAGAGACTCTCAATCTTGCTGTGGAGGAGCGACGCATTGCTGCTCCGAAGAGAGGGATTGATCGATCGGAGGATGCGAACGCTCAGGAGAAGAGTTTCTACAAGAGACGATCCAATATCTCATGCTACACTTGCAAGAAGCCTGGACATATTACTCGATACTGCCCGGACAACACCTCTAATCCCGGATGAGGGCATCCGTTTTCGTCAGAAGAGGGGCATGTAGAGGATACGAGGAATCCTCTTTATTCCTGTACTATTTATCGTAATTCTCACCCAATTATATCAATATTTTATTAAATAATCGTAAAATTAATCGATTTATTCACTTTTTAATATTACTTGTCGATTACGGTAGTTTAATTCGAATTTGAATTACCGCATTTTATGGTCTTGACACGATTACCTTGTTTCTTTTTGAGGATTACTGTAGAATTATTTCCTTGATTTTCGAATATTGTTTTTCGTCAGATTTTGCCTCGTTTACATTTGTTGTTGCGTGTTTTAGACTTATAAAGTTTATTTCATTGATATAACTCTTGTTTGCGTGTGTTTAACATACTGGTTCGGTGCCAGCAGTGTTATCTATAGCGATTTCTGACTTTGTCTTGTCTTCCTCGGCATAGTGGGCCGTTTTCATTGGCATAGTGGGCCAATCGTCTTCGTCTCATTGGCATAGTGGGCCATATTGACAGAGATTGAGTGCATAGTGGGCACAGTGCATAGTGGGCACAATTGAACAGCCGATCGGGCGCGTTGTTGTTGTTATTATCAGCCGGAGGTTCTCTCCAAATTTGTAATTGCAGCACTCGTGTTCGTACGGTTGTGGAAGAGAGTCTCCTCGGCCCGATCGTTGCTGTGCACTAAGATTGTTGTGGAGGAGATTAGGAGAATCTCTTCTAATCGAGGTGTGTAACAGTGAAAGGGACAAAACGGTACCGTTTTGAGAGGGCAGATTCTTTACTTTTACAATTAGATGCAATCTTATCAGTTTCTGGACACTAGGTATTGGGGGGGGGGAATAAACGGGATTATCTAGAATGAAGAGGTACTCAGTGAGAAACCAAACTCACCAAAGGAGAGTAATAAAACATCTTCGTCTCCTTATGGACTTCTCAAGTCATTATCTGAAAATAAAAGATGAATAGATTCACAACGGTTTAGTCCAAGAGAAATAAAGTAACTGTGGCTGGACAGGTTTTGAAATGGTCAAAATAACTCGCCTTATATTTTGCTTAATCGTTGTTTCCATTAGTCCATGTCAACTGAGCGTGTGTAGAACGCTGTAATGTTTGTCGATTATAAACAGTCAATTATAATAATACACTTTAATTAATTAATTATTTCGTTTCGGAAACGCAAATAATCAGGAAATCGGGTAAATGGCAGATGCAAAATGGATTATAATAGTAGCACAAATTGAGGCCAGATTCGCGTGAAAAACATTCGGAAAGGGCGAAATATGCGCGAGAACGATGATTCACGACAGCCACAGAGAAGAATGAGATGGGCGTGTCCAGTACTTTTCCTACTTCAAAATATCGGATCAAGCTGCTTCACGGGTAATTAGTGAAGGAAGCTGAGGTCCATTGTAATTTTGATCTAAAGATTTAGCTGAGTATTCGCAGACTAGCGCCTGTGCGCATGTATCGAACGATTTCCCCCCCCCCCAAAAAGTGGGCGTAGCTTGCGGTCTCTACCAATAAGTGAATCATCCCATAAAGTGAGAGAATGTTCGCGCAATTTCCTCATTCGGCCAGCGAAGAATGTCATCTGCCCGCCACATGCGGACGTTTGAATGAGGTCTTTAGATGCTCAAATGGCCGAAAGAACGGGGAGATAAAATGAATGGAGGGGTGGAGCGAAAAGAAAAGGAGGGTAATGAATGGGCCGCAGACTGTAGGTGCCCTCTTTCCCTCAGTTCCTTTGTAAACTAGCGTCCTTCGGACGCGTCGCCCTCCGGGGGTCCCTGCCGGGGGCTGGGGGGCTATCTACGCTCACCCCCTTCGCTCCGCGGTCGTCTCGCGTCCTTCGGACGCTCGCCGACCGCTCCGCTACGCGCGCGAGACGAAGAATGAATGGACTCGACGAGCGGCCGAAGGCCGCTCGCGGTCGCTTTGCGAGTGAA
>LS486847.1:7460-21782 GCA_900490705.1 Pristionchus arcanus | reverse complement strand
GGTAGCTGTAGTCGATACGGTAGATTACGGTAGCACGCACTCGTGGGCAACGTGTTGTCGGGCATTCCGCCGCTGCGACCGTGCAGGGCGACCTGAAATTAGGCGAAGGTTACGGTAGGGAATGAGTAATAGATGACGTCGTACGGTACGGTAGTCTTCTAGGAGTACAGTAGGACATTTCATGTGGTACTGTAGTGTACGGTACGGTACCGGGTACGGTACCAACGAACCCCCAGGGTACGGTACCACGGACCCTCATGGTACGGTACTACGGATCCTCAGGGTACGGTACTACGGACCCTCAGGGTACGGTACCACGGACCCTCAGGGTACGGTACCACGGACCCTCAGGGTACGGTACCACGGACCCTCAGGGTACGGTACCACGGACCCTCAGGGTACGGTGGGGTCCTGGACTAGAGTATACCTTGATGGACGACGAGACGGGCTTGACGCACTTGGGACGATGGATCGAGTTGCGGGCTCCCATTATTGATTCTGGAATACGGTACGGATCCTTTAGGGTACTGAAGGATCCTCGGTATCCGAGAGATCCTCGCCTGGATACCGAAGTACCATGGGGGCATCCTCACCTGTAAAGTAGAGACGGGGGTCAGGGGAGAGGAGGGAGCGTGGGAGGGGAGAACCACTCGCGATGGAGGAAAGAAGAGGGAATGGAGGAGGAGAGCGAGCGAATGAGAAAAGAGGAGAGATGCGAGAGATATGTAAAGGAAGAGAGTGGAGAGGGAGGGAAAACTATGAAGAGATTGAAAATCCAATCAATTATAAATCCAATCTTTATCAAAATCACGATTTCTGATTGAATTAGTCCGAACAAATAGAAAATGAGTAGATCACAAATAGGATTATTCCATTCAAATATTTTCAAATTTGAAATTGAATTAGTGATCGAATTAGTTTGAAGAAAACAAGAAAAATAATATAATTTAATGTCAAATAAGAGCGCATTTCGTCACAAACTCTGTTTTATCCTTATCAACGCACGCGTTGGCAAGTTTGTGTTCGCGTTTAAATGATTAGTATTGACTTTAAGATTGCGTTCGAAACTATCTTCGTTTCACGTTTCGCAAAATTTATGACTTTTACGTAGGGACCGCAGAGTCATTTTTTAGAAGTATTGGAAAAAATATTTTTAAGCTACTAGCCTATGGAATCGGTGTTGCCGAATCGTCTAGAAAAAGACCGAACCTAAAAATATGAGCAATATCGGAAATAAAGCGGTTTTAGCAAAAACATGAAAAGACTTCCGGTAAATGCGTCAAAACCGGGAAATAGTCCTTTTGCGGTTGAGTTGAGCTGTGTCACGTATATAATTTTAAGTTCATAATTTTAAATAATTATTATTTTAAATAATTATTTAAATAATTATTTTAAATAATTATATTTTTAGTCTTTATTTATATATTTTTTGATTCAATTTATTCAGTAAGAATATTCTACATGCTCAGGATACATCATCAGGCGGAAAAATGTTTATTTTTGTACTTTTGAAAAAGTGTTTTTGCGAACTTCAAATGGTCATAACTGCCGTCCGCACTAATATTTCGTGATAAATTTGGTATCGGTGGGTAGCTAGAGGCATTACCGAGCAAATGAGGAGTGGTTGATTCAAAAGGTAGTGTAGGTACAGTATTTTGGATTACGGGGATACGGTAGCAACATACCATCCAATTTAGGCACCTTCCGTATCAATAGATGGGACTGTAGTATGCCATGCATCTAACATAGACTAGAGTAGACTGCATATAATACGTCTCCGAATCAATCGATAGAAACAAATTACTACAGTATCATTGACACTTACTTATACCACCGTGTTTTAACGGCATTGAATCCAGAGTATTTATCAACGTTTGATTGCAGAGGGCCGAGTTTCCCCAGCCGGCATAATCGAGGATAATGAAGACGATTTGATCTCTCACGTCAAGCCGAGTCAGAGCCGTGTCCAAAGAAACTTTCCAAGATGCCGTATACTGTTTTTTTGTTGTTTTGATATAGATCCGTATCTAGGCTAGGTGGGAGCGGCCAAGAACTTCGGGGCTTGGCTCTCGCTAATAGGATTATTCTCCTCTATCTCCTCAAATGCAGTTTCGCTGCACTACCGTATCGTGGGACCCCTGTTTAAATAATGGGTCATATTTCGGGAGCATATTTTCTTAGTCTTTGTTATTATTTTTTTGAAGGTTTTCTTCTTCTCTTACACCCTGTTAATATCATAGATAATTTTGTAGGATCACATTGTCTTTGCCTCTCTTAATTTGTTTTTGAAGATTTGATTCTTTTCTCTCACTTATAACGCAGTTTGTAACAGGCTCGTGCGACTCCTGTTGCTTTCTTGGGTTATGTTGTGTGAGAAAAGATTCAAACCTTTAAAAAGAAACTATGAGAGGCAAAGAAAATATGATCATGATAGTGGCAGTATCGTGGGACCCCTGTTCAAATAATGGGTCATATTTCGGGAGCATATTTTCTTAGTCTTTGTTATTATTTTTCTGAAGGTTTTCTTCTTCTCTTACACCCTGTTAATATCATAGATAATTTTGTAGGATCACATTGTCTTTGCCTCTCTTAATTTGTTTTTGAAGATTTGATTCTTTTCTCTCACTTATAACGCAGTTTGTAACAGGCTCGTGCGACTCCTGTTGCTTTCTTGGGTTATGTTGTGTGAGAAAAGATTCAAACCTTTAAAAAGAAACTATGAGAGGCAAAGAAAATATGATCATGATAGTGGCAGTATCGTGGGACCCCTGTTCAAATAATGGGTCATATTTCGGGAGCATATTTTCTTAGTCTTTGTTATTATTTTTCTGAAGGTTTTCTTCTTCTCTTACACCCTGTTAATATCATAGATAATTTTGTAGGATCACATTGTCTTTGCCTCTCTTAATTTGTTTTTGAAGATTTGATTCTTTTCTCTCACTTATAACGCAGTTTGTAACAGGCTCGTGCGACTCCTGTTGCTTTCTTGGGTTATGTTGTGTGAGAAAAGATTCAAACCTTTAAAAAGAAACTATGAGAGGCAAAGAGTCATTTTTTAGAAGTATTGGAAAAAATATTTTTAAGCTACTAGCCTATGGAATCGGTGTTGCCGAATCGTCTAGAAAAAGACCGAACCTAAAAATATGAGCAATATCGGAAATAAAGCGGTTTTAGCAAAAACATGAAAAGACTTCCGGTAAATGCGTCAAAACCGGGAAATAGTCCTTTTGCGGTTGAGTTGAGCTGTGTCACGTATATAATTTTAAGTTCATAATTTTAAATAATTATTATTTTAAATAATTATTTAAATAATTATTTTAAATAATTATATTTTTAGTCTTTATTTATATATTTTTTGATTCAATTTATTCAGTAAGAATATTCTACATGCTCAGGATACATCATCAGGCGGAAAAATGTTTATTTTTGTACTTTTGAAAAAGTGTTTTTGCGAACTTCAAATGGTCATAACTGCCGTCCGCACTAATATTTCGTGATAAATTTGGTATCGGTGGGTAGCTAGAGGCATTACCGAGCAAATGAGGAGTGGTTGATTCAAAAGGTAGTGTAGGTACAGTATTTTGGATTACGGGGATACGGTAGCAACATACCATCCAATTTAGGCACCTTCCGTATCAATAGATGGGACTGTAGTATGCCATGCATCTAACATAGACTAGAGTAGACTGCATATAATACGTCTCCGAATCAATCGATAGAAACAAATTACTACAGTATCATTGACACTTACTTATACCACCGTGTTTTAACGGCATTGAATCCAGAGTATTTATCAACGTTTGATTGCAGAGGGCCGAGTTTCCCCAGTCGGCATAATCGAGGACAATGAAGATTGGTCTCTCACGTCAAGCCGAGTCAGAGCCGTGTCCAAAGAAACTTTCCAAGATGCCGTATACTGTTTTTTTGTTGTTTTGATATAGATCCGTATCTAGGCTAGGTGGGAGCGGCCAAGAACTTCGGGGCTTGGCTCTCGCTAATAGGATTATTCTCCTCTATCTCCTCAAATGCAGTTTCGCTTCACTACCGTATCGTGGGACCCCTGTTCAAATAATGGGTCATATTTCGGGAGCATATTTTCTTAGTCTTTGTTATTATTTTTTTGAAGGTTTGCTTCTTCTCTTACACCCTGTTTATAAAGTCAAGATACTGGTCGCCCATCGCGTGTGTGAACCCGAACAGCACGACAAGAGATATAATGGTTTATGAGAAGTACACTAGACAATTACAATACAGAGCGAGACTAGGAAACTGGGAAATACTAGAGAGGGGAAAAGGGGCAGCCGGCCGGCTCGATCACATCTCCTCGAATCAATCATAGAATCTCGGCTCGACGGAGATCGGGAACGGCCACGCCCATTGATTGTCGGGATAGATGATTGACTCATGCGGGGAATGGGGATAAGATTAGAGATCAGGAAACCTCTTTCCTTGACAGAACTGCTATAACATCATTAAGCAGAGCACTGATAATGATTATTTGAATTTATCTCCACATCTTCCAACGCTATTTCAAGTGATTATAATTGTTGTCCACAATGAACTGAAAAATTGCTTCACTATTCAACCTTTTCTTAAATTTTCAACTTGTATCTAACTAGGGTTCACGAGTTGGGAATCGCTTGGCCCGCCCAACTCATGTCTGTTCACAATAAAGCCCAACGCGGGCAACCGAGAACGAAGGTTTTCTCGCAGGCGTTACTAAGAATGCCAATGGGCCGTCTTTAATTTCGTTCTTCCCTCACACATCGAATTCAGATTTCGTAGAAAATTAGTGATTTTTGGCTGATTTTCAAATAATAATAATAATATTTATGCGTATTTACAGGAAATAACGCGGGTACAAATGAAAATTATGATTAATGATATGTGTGAATTAGCAACAATGACATTAAGACAAGTTGGTTATTCAGAGGGACTGGCATTTAATATTCCGGATTTTACAACTAGTCTTGCCGCTCTGGGGAAGAAACTGTGCTGTCTGTAGTTCGAGGATGCGACATTATTGGTAAAGTTGATGCCGTTTCTAGTAAAGTAGTAACAAAAGTGGTGTGGTCTCCGCTTTGATATTTTGTATTTGCCTCTCAGAAGATTTCTGGCTGTCTTCAAGTCTATGTCCACTCTACGCTTTTCTAATGAAGCAATACCTAGTTGGGCGTTCCTATCTGCAAATCTGGGCATGGTTTGCCACGTTGCCTTGTGACAACGCATAAAGAGCCTTCGGGTGAAGTAGTTCTGTACTTTCTCAAGAATCTTTTTGTCGCGTGGGAGGTATGGGTTAAAGACCATCGATGCGCTTTCTAAAATAGGTTTCGAACTTTGTACAAAAGAAAAAACACAGTAGGTATAATTAGTGCTAGGTATCGAAATCGACTTATCGAACAATTATTTGACAGTTATTATTTGTCCCTTCGATGTCAAGTAGCTCATCGAAATTATACTGCATTATCATCACTCAGCAGCGTTGAATAATTACCGAACTCATACCGAATTTATTGAACGTTCTTCTCGAATTATCTCCTAGATTTTCCCGATTCAGTTAGAGTTTCAACTTTTGGGTGGCGCCTAGGCCGCCTGAAAATCAATTATCGCTCGAACAAAGAAATGAATAAAGCCTGATTGACCTGGGGAGAAAGAATGGTAATTGATTTTGGGCGCCTAGGCGCCCATTCATTCCACTCTATTATTCAATGAGGGTGGGTCGACTCATTTCGAAGCACCGAGAAATGAGAGAATCGAGAATGCGAATATGTTTCGTCGCTCGCTCAAGATTTCCTCACTCATCTATCTCAAAAAATTGAAAGGAAATGAAAGAATGAACCGCATTCGTGGACTGTGAGACATCAAAATGACCTGGCAGGTCGGATTAGCAAGGACAAAGAAATCTGACCTGTCAGGTCGCCCTCATTTTAATAATATTTATGCGTATTTACAGGAAATAACGCGGGTACAAATGAAAATTATGATTAATGATATGTGTGAATTAGCAACAATGACATTAAGACAAGTTGGTTATTCAGAGGGACTGGCATTTAATATTCCGGATTTTACAACTAGTCTTGCCGCTCTGGGGAAGAAACTGTGCTGTCTGTAGTTCGAGGATGCGACATTATTGGTAAAGTTGATGCCGTTTCTAGTAAAGTAGTAACAAAAGTGGTGTGGTTTCCGCTTTGATATTTTGTATTTGCCTCTCAGAAGATTTCTGGCTGTCTTCAAGTCTATGTCCACTCTACGCTTTTCTAATGAAGCAATACCTAGTTGGGCGTTCCTATCTGCAAATCTGGGCATGGTTTGCCACGTTGCCTTGTGACAACGCATAAAGAGCCTTCGGGTGAAGTAGTTCTGTACTTTCTCAAGAATCTTTTTGTCGCGTGGGAGGTATGGGTTAAAGACCATCGATGCGCTTTCTAAAATAGGTTTCGAACTTTGTACAAAAGAAAAAACACAGTAGGTATAATTAGTGCTAGGTATCGAAATCGACTTATCGAACAATTATTTGACAGTTATTATTTGTCCCTTCGATGTCAAGTAGCTCATCGAAATTATACTGCATTATCATCACTCAGCAGCGTTGAATAATTACCGAACTCATACCGAATTTATTGAACGTTCTTCTCGAATTATCTCCTAGATTTTCCCGATTCAGTAAATTTCAGAATGAGAAATGGAATATGTTTCACAAACAATTCATATGCTATACATATTCGTGCCATCGATAAAGAATTACTTCACTGAAGTCCCATCCTGAGTCTTCCATCAACACGAACTCAAAATTATCTTTAAAAAAAACATTTAAGAGACTGTCTCCGTAAAAATTGACCACTACCCGGACATTTCCGTCAGGAAAAAAAACGCGATTTTCATAACTTGCCAACGAAGGAAGTTAGACTCGAAATTATTTTTGCATTGTGTTAGAGTACTCATATGTGCAAACTTCTACAGTCTGCAAACATAATCATAATTATTTGATTTTTTGGACTAATTTATCCCACTTTGTGTGATATCGCCATTCTCAGTGTCAGGCTGCACAGAGACTACGGGAGGAAAAGAGCACACGTCGTTATCCTCAGGTCTTACGAAGATCTTACGATTCACTAGTTGGAAGGTCAACTTATTTCTATTCGCGATAAATAAAGCCCAACCAGTCTCATTGAGAACAAAGATTTCTCGCAGACGCCTATGGGTCGCCTGTCATTTCAAAATCCCCTCGCACATCGAATTCAGATTTCGTAAAAAAAGGAGTGATTTTTGACTGCTTTTCAAATAGGTTTCGAATTTTGTACAAAATAAAATACACACTAGGTATAATTAGTGATAAGTATCGAAATCGCGTAATCGTACAATTATTTGACAGTTATTATTTGTCCCTTCTATGTGGTCAAGTAGCTCATCGAAATTATGCTGCATTATAATGAGATTATTTTCCATTCCACTCGTATGCGTTGAAGAATTACCGAACTAATACCGAATTTAGTGAACGTTCTTCTCTAGTTGATTTTCCAGATTCAGTCAATTTCAGAATGAGAAATGGAATATGTTTCACAAACATCTCATATGCTATGCTCATATGCTATGCTCATATGCTCATATGCTTCATTCGTGCCATCGATAACGTAGGTTCAGAAGCCATTACAGACAACATCTCTTCCTCGAGTTTATTGGCTGAAAAAATAACATAATTCATACTTCGCAGTGTAACACATTCACATGCATCCAATTGAGCTAAGCGACCGAGCTTATTCGCGTCGGCACTTTTCTACTGCAAAGACTAGGACTTTCAGTGCAAAGTTTCTAAAATTCCGCGTATTCTCTTGCTTCTGTGACCGGTGAGAGAGCACGCGGAAAGAAGAGACGAATTCTTCATCCTGACAGCTCTTCTTTCGACTTGATAGTGTGGGAAATGCTCTCGATAGACGAGAAGTAAGCATTATTTAATCACTCCCGATGAGATCAGTCCATTTGATTCCAATCCTGAGTCGGCCGCCCACTCGACTAGCGAAGAATGAGATCCCTGCGGGCGGATTTGGCGGCACCACTCGGTTCTCGGTCTCGAACTCCGGCGCAAATACGTGCACACCTAAAATCAAAGCATTATAACCCCCTTGTTCTCTCCAGAAAAGGATGAACAATGGGATATTTTTGAACATGGGTATAGGATACGACGGTTCAGTCAATTTCAGAATGAGAAATGAAATAAGTTTCAGAGACATTTCATATGTTATCCTTCTTTCGTGCCATTGATATCATCTGAAAGAACTTGTGCTGAAAAATACCATTATTCATGAGTCACAGTGCACAAATTAATAGTATCAAATCGAACTGAGCTTTTTTGCTGCCATCTGAAAAGACTTTCGACTTGATAGTGTTGGAGATGCTCTCGATAGACGAGAAGTTAGCAGTATTTAATAACTCTCGCTCAAATGATTGCACTGATTCTCAGCCTGCCATCCGCTTGTGTTGCAGATTCGGAAATCCCGCGCGAGCGAGGCGGTATGTATATCACCCTTCCCTCTTTGCAGAATGGAGAATGGGATCATTTTTGAATTTTCCGAAACAAAACAAAAACTCCGATTTTACCGATTCATTGTCAATCAGTTTCAGAATGACAAAAGGAATAAGTTTCAGAAACATTTAATATGTTACCCTTCATTTATCCCTTCGATACCAAATCCAACAATTGTTCGAAAATCGTTAATAACATCATTCAGTAGCGTTCGGATTATGATTATTTAAAATTATCATTTATAAAATGGACATTTAAATAAATGACTTTCCTCATTATTAATGTGCTTGAGAGAGAGGTTGTCGATAATCGGAATCCAAGGAGCATCGTGCAGGATTCCGATTACTTGCTTCTAGGGTTGGCAATCCGGGCTAAACGTCCCGCTACGACGGATATCACATAGCGGAGCCGCTACGAAGGAAAAAGTAGGACGTAGAACTACGAGGGAGGCTACGCTCTCCCTCTCCGTAGCGGCTGTATTATACCGCTACCGCGTAGCCTACCTACACGTTAGAGTTGGCAATACGAGCTAAACGGGCCCGTTTTCCCGTAATCGTTCAGCCACCCCTACTGTCCATTAATCCCTTGCTCCCTCGATCTGATCTTCTCTTCTGATCATCGGATGGAGTAGGACGTGCAGTAAAAGGGCTATCACTGATTGTAGTAGGATAGGGTTCGAATCATTGCACTGAAGACTAATTCACAGCCTTCCATTCACTCGTATGGTGAAGGGAACGGTCCCTTCGTGCGGGTGTTGCGGCATGCCTATTGACTCGTCCCATACCAGATCCGGAGCGAAGACTTGCACACCAATAATCAAAGCATTCTTACCCCTATTGTTCTCTCCAGAAAATGGCAAAAAAAACTCTTCCCAATTTTACCGATTCAATCAACATCAGAATGAGAAACGGAATAAGTTTCAGAAACATATCATTCCTGATCAATCGTCACGGAATGCAGTGCGTACACGTGATTTCGTAAAAGAAATAATTTTAATTATTAAGCCCATAGAGCGCAGACATCAGTGGTTCGGTTTCGAAAGGGCGTTTGCAATGGCCACACGACTAGCCCATTATAAGCAATACTTTGGCCCATGAATATACCCCTTGAAACAAGACCTTCCCGGTGACGACAGAAGTATTGCGAGCAGTTTGCTGGAATAAGTTTCAGAAACATTTCATATGTTATCTTTAATTTGTTCCTTCAATAATTCCCGCCAAAATCATTCTGACCCCTATTGTTCTCTCCGGAAAAGAATGAACAGTAAAGACAGAAACATTTCATATGCCATCCTTCATCTTTCCCTCGATGGTCGTCGAAAGTGTGCAGTAACATCATTCAGCAGCTTTCGGATTTTAAAATTAATTTTAAAAAATGGACATTTAAATAAATGGCTTTCTTCATTTCAATGCATTTGAGAGAGCGGCAACGGGTTATTAGAATCCATCGCATCGCCACGGGGCATGGTGTAGGATTCCGGTCACTTTTAGCTTGGGTAGGCAATGCGGATTAAACGGCCCGATACGATGGGTATCACGTACTATTGGCGCCGTAGCGGATTTTGTGATGAATAAAGCCCAACTAGTCTCATTGTGAACAAAGGATTTCTCGAAGGCGTTAATGCGAATGCCTATGGGCCGACGTTCATTTCATTCTTCCCTGTATAAAGATAAAGCACACTAGGTAAAATTAGTAGTAAGTATCGAAATCGTCAAATCGAACAATTCTTTGACTGGCATTGCCCTAATTTGTCCCTTCGTTGTGGTCAAGTAGCTCATAGAAATTATACTGCAATAACATCACTCAGCCATGTTGAGAAATGCGGATATCTAAGTTGCCTCATCTGACACTAAACTTTCATTCTATTCTTTTCATCATCAACTTCGGCATAGTGTAGATAATGCAACAAAAAGTGTTGTCAAGTCCCAAATGCGATTTTTTTCAATTTACATTTTAAGGATGATCGATTATGTCTGTGCAAACACGATTTCATCACAAACTCTGTTTTATCCTTATCAACACACGCGTTGGCAAGTTTGTGTTCGCGTTTACACGATTAGTATTGACTACAAGATTGCGTTGACTACATTGCATTCTCAATATCGGAGCTAGAGTCTAGTCTCGAGTGGGCTCATCTTAGACCTCGGTCACGGAACGCGCCGACGGTCCGCCGATGGAACCGCTGCCTGGAAGACGAAATAATAATATTGTAAACAATTCAAATTTAAATCCTTAAGATTATAGTTTCGGCAATCGCACGGAGAATATCTTCATTTCACGTAAAATAGAAATAAATTATTTCTTCAAATTATATTTTTTTAATGGTACATTTTAGTTTTATGAATGCTCGATGTCCACTCACCACTTCCGTTGCTTCCCGTGGACCCGCTGGTCCTGGCCGACGTGCCGTCAGTTTCCTCCTAAAAAATAGAAATCATGGCAATTATTCTCATAATTTAGTGCTGTGCTAGCGGGTAAATTCCGTCGAATTCGACATGATCTAACCCAGCGCAACTAGTACACATGTCATCCCTCATCTGAATTTTCATTGTTAGGGTCGTCAGAATGAAGATCACTCGCGAAAAGTGACGAATTCTTCATTCTGCCGTATTTGTAACCCGGCGCACCTAGCGCACATCACTCCCTTTCCTCCTCTGAATTCTCAGGGGAAGTAGCTACCTTGATGGACTCGAACGACTTGAGTGACTTGCTCTTTCCGCTTCTCATCGAGGAAGAGACGGCAGCAACGGCAGTGGTCACGTCGGGCTGGAAAGTAAAGTGTCGTAACTAGAGTGTAGTCTCGAGTTGCATCATTTATGATTATTTATTATTTATCATTATTTATAAAGGTGCTCTTATCTAATCAGTTCCTCCCTATGACCTAAGAGACTGCGCACCGACCGCGGTGGTCACGTCGGGCTGGAATATCGAGACTAGAGTGTAGTCTCGAATTGTTTCGTAAAACTATGCTTATCTAACAAGAAATTCGTAAAAACATTTTGAAGAGGACACGGCTGCCATGACCGTGGTAGATCGAAACTAGAGTCTAGTCTCGAGTTGCATCATAAAGGTTCTCTAATCTAAACAGTTCATCCCTAAGACAGATCGAAACTAGAGTGTAGTCTCGAGCTGTGCTTTCACGTTGGCAACAATACCTTGGCACTGGCGGCGAGCATGAACGCGTCCTCGAGCGTTGCCTACAAAGACCGTAATTACTCGGTGAAAAAGTGTTTTTGACTCATCAAAATATTATGAATCAATATCGGAGTAACTGAAGCAAACACCACGTATTCTGCAAAAAAATATGCCAAAGTGACAGTAGAATGTCATTTTTTTGAAAAATCAGTACTCGATACTCGATTGATACCGTACCTGGGTGAAGCAGAAGTCAGCGGCCTTGAGCTCGTCGGCGATTTCGGACGCGCGCTCGTACAGCTCGGAGAAGACGTCAGAGGAGCGACGGGGAATCTGAAGGCGCATTTGATTTTCTCGAAGATCAAAGATCAAAGATCAACCTCTTTTGTTTCAAAAAATCCGTGCGAAAGAAGATTCTTAGAAGGTCCAAGTCAACATCGAAACTAGAGTCTAGTCTCGAGTTGGACCCCTGCTTACCCTGTACTTGATGTTCTTCAGACTGGCCGAGTCGTACAGTGTCGCGTCGGGGAAGGTGGATCGGACGATCGAGGTTACCTTTAGTAATTTTAATGAATAAATTATTTATTAATTTCTTAAAAAATTCGAAACTGAAAAACCATAATAAAAAATCGTTTCACGTGATCTTTAATAATTTTATTTTTATTTTTTATTAATAAGTTAATTTATAATTTTAATGAATCAAATAATAAAACGAACCATGGCGACGTCAACGACCTTCTCGATGGTTAGGTTGAGGTTGTAGTGCTCGCCGAATCTGCAATTTATTTGTTTATTTTTTAATTATTTATTTACACAATTAATCAAATCGATATTGAATTCATCTATGAAATGGCAATAAGTCATTGTGATGAAACACAACGCTTTCAACACTTTTATTTAATTTCGACGATGAAATTCAATTTTGTAAAATGTAAATTGAAAAAAAAACAACGAAATACAATCCCTATAGAGATTAGTATGGTAAGATACAAGGAAAACATCGAGAGATAAAAAAAACATTGCTCACTCATGCTTGATCTCCTGCGTCGATCCCTCAGCGACGATGGATCCCTCGCGCATGATTATGAGAGAGGAGACGAGGGCCTCCACTTCGTCCCTGCAAAATCGAATGATTGCCATTTTGTTTTATTATAATGCTGAAATAAAAAAAAGTGTTTCGTTCTTTTAGTAGGCTAAGGTGCACAAAGTTTGAGATGTGTTCGTCCTGAGAACTGATATTAAAGAAGGCGTCCCACGAACCGCGCGGGCGACGTCATAGTATGCAAAGTGAGGAATGAGAGGGGCGCTCTCCTCATTCCGCACGCTCAATCGCTCGTTGCCTGCATTTCAGGGTCACTTGGAACGTCACTTGGAAATCGATCATAACTCAGTTCAAACGAAAAATGGTGACTTGGGAGTTTCGAAAGTGTTTTCGGGTAACAGCGGCCCACCACCTCACATCGAGAACTCAGCTAGCCAGATATTCGTGGGACACCTTCTTTAACATGGAACAAGTCAGCACTACGATGTTTTGAGATACTTTTCTTGTATTTATAGACCCCCATAATAACAAGAAAAATAATCTTACATGGAATGCGAAGTGAGCACGACGGCCGTGTTGGTATAGTCGCGCAGCGCGCAGATCACCGACCAAATGTCGCGACGGGCCTGTACATTTATTTTGATCTTAACAACTCCAGAAATTGATAATTTTACACAAAAAATGTGCTAGTTCCTTAACAAAATGCTGCATATTCATGGTGAAAATTGATTCACTGAGTAAAGTGCTGGCCGAAATCGTTTGTTCATTTCACCTACTCTCTTATGGTTGATGCAACTCTGGTAAAAGTTTCCTAGTAGGATCACTGTTGACTTCCTAGTGGGTATCTTGCAGGTTTCCTAGTAGGAAGTCAACTGTGTTCCTGCTAGGAAAGTGGCCTCTGCAACTGTGATCCTAGTAGGAATCTCAAAACGGGAGATAAGGTATTATTGATTGATATTGTACGAGTTAGCCTCATACCGTAACTAAACCAGACATGGAACGTCCATGTACAGTAGTCACATCCAAAAGGCTAGGAAATCCAACTGTGATCCTACTAGGATCCTGCTACTGTGTTCCTGCTAGGATTTAGCTGTGAAACTACTAGGAAGTGGCCCGAGGAGGCCTCCCAACTGTGATCCTACTAGGAAACTTTAACCAGAGAAGATAATGAAGAGTACAATTCCTCATTAGACGCCCCCAACTTACGATAGGATCAATGCCAGCAGTCGGTTCATCGAGAATGATCAGCGAGATTTTGTTTTTTCCCAGTGTTTCCTTAATGTCCTAGGCGTCTCCCTTTTTTGTTTCGACGTTTTGTTAGCCCACTTATTTTAATATGAATGAAGAACGAACGATCGGATCAATGCCAGCAGTCGGTTCGTCCAGAATGATCAGCGAGTTCTGCGCCAGCAGCGAGGCGGCAACGGAAATCTTGCGACGCTGACCGCCACTGAATGCGAAGTTATTGATTATTTTTAAGTTTAAAACATATTACTATTTCCAACAGAGGCACTCGCACATTCTCCGCAGAGAAATCGTAACCATTTTATTACAATTTGGCATGAAAATCAGGGATCAGGAAAAGTGGGCGTGGCCTAATCTCCCCCCCCCCCCCACCTGTATC
>LS486831.1:4867-17567 GCA_900490705.1 Pristionchus arcanus | reverse complement strand
GGCAAAGCGAGATTTCGCATATATGATACCACCAAGGCACACCACAGGCCACACGCTGCGCACCAAATGCTCAAATTCGGCACACAACGTGGTCTTATTCGAACACTGATAATATTATAAGTTGACGCCCTAGGTAATTCTGTAGATTTTTAGCATCTGCGTAGTATACAATACAAAAATAGTAATTTAAATGACTTCTTCATATTTATTATGTGTACATCTGGTTATTCAAGTACGATGAGTTCTGAGCGTTACAATTGGTCGCTAAACGTAGGGATAGTTCGATTTTTTCGATTTTCGATTATCCCAAATTTTGCCTCATATTTTGTTTGTATTATCATTTATCGTTAATTGCTGTCGTAATTACTGTCGTAACTGATTTAAATTCATCATTCATCATTATCAGCCGCCCTGATGTGTGCAAGTCGCCTGGATCTGACACCTATATCGTCTTCGGAGAGGCAAAGATTGAAGATCTGAGCGCCCATATTAATATGAACGCTATCGACAGAATCAAGGTATTTCATAACTATAATTTTATTGATTGACGTTCAATAATGCACCAGAAGTGCGTTATAAATCACTTATTCCGATGACGCTCCCTGAAAACATGCATTCAATAACAGGGCCTTTCGGTACTATAGTGCCCAATTCCTCATTTCTCACCACCCACAAGTTCAATGTATTTGTTTAATGCATGTTGTAAAACAAATGAAGATATTGTCAATTCAGCCTTCGGATGATGCCCCTTTTCCTCGTTTCGCCCCCGTTGCCGAGGGTGAAGATGACACGACAGAGGATCCCAGCTGTATCGAGGAGAAGGACATTGACCTCGTAATGAGTCAGGCCAACGTCAAACGAAACGAAGCTATCCGGCCTCTTCGAGCTGCCGATAATAACATCGTCAATGCAATTATGGGATTAACCATATAGTTTTTTTTGTTTTTCTATTTCCAAAGTGCCCCCTTGTTACTCGTTAAATTTGTCCATGCATTTTGTCCCAAACTGATCGTTGTTATTGTTGCCCTTTCTCCGAGTGATTTGCGATAAAAAATTTAAACATTACTCCTCAATAAAGAAGGGATATCCCCTGTCTCTGTGTGTTTGTTCACTTCTTCGAGTGTGTTACCCTCTCGTTCAGAATCGCAGAGGAATTCCTAACTAATAGGAACTATTACTAGGGCACATTCGGCTAGCTTAGAAAGATAAAAATGAGAAACAGGCGAAGAAAAAAAATTGCAAATTCAAAACCCGAAAAAGTGCGGGAAGGGCGGTGCGTCGCGTGTCGCGTGCGGTCGAGCGCGCGCTTTCAAATGGAGTCGCCTCTGACCTTTCCGTGGACCCCTTGTTTAAAAAATACATTAATTGGCCTCCCTCGCCTCTAGCGACGCGCGCGATGGTTGATATTTTGTTTTTCATGTGTTTTTTTTCATATTTCGTCATCCAAACAAGCTAGACTCTATAAGGGCCGCAGAGTAAAATTTCAAACTCACCCAAAAAAACTTTTTCTTGGTGTAATATATAGAACCCGACCGAAGTCAATCGAATGAGGAGGCCAGAAGAGGAACGACGAGAGCTGCCATTGAGAACCCGACCGAAGTCAATCGAATGAGGAGGCCAGAAGAGGAACGACGAGAGCTGCCATTGAGAACCCGACCGAAGTCAATCGAATGAGGAGGCCAGAAGAGGAACGACGAGAGCTGCCATTGAGAACCCGACCGAAGTCAATCGAATGAGGAGGCCAGAAGAGGAACGACGAGAGCTGCCATTGAGAACCCGACCGAAGTCAATCGAATGAGGAGGCCAGAAGAGGAACGACGAGAGCTGCCATTGAGAACCCGACCGAAGTCAATCGAATGAGGAGGCCAGAAGAGGAACGACGAGAGCTGCCATTGAGAACCCGACCGAAGTCAATCGAATGAGGAGGCCAGAAGAGGAACGACGAGAGCTGCCATTGAGAACCCGACCGAAGTCAATCGAATGAGGAGGCCAGAAGAGGAACGACGAGAGCTGCCATTGAGAACCCGACCGAAGTCAATCGAATGAGGAGGCCAGAAGAGGAACGACGAGAGCTGCCATTGAGAACCCGACCGAAGTCAATCGAATGAGGAGGCCAGAAGAGGAACGACGAGAGCTGCCATTGAGAACCCGACCGAAGTCAATCGAATGAGGAGGCCAGAAGAGGAACGACGAGAGCTGCCATTGAGAACCCGACCGAAGTCAATCGAATGAGGAGGCCAGAAGAGGAACGACGAGAGCTGCCATTGAGAACCCGACCGAAGTCAATCGAATGAGGAGGCCAGAAGAGGAACGACGAGAGCTGCCATTGAGAACCCGACCGAAGTCAATCGAATGAGGAGGCCAGAAGAGGAACGACGAGAGCTGCCATTGAGAACCCGACCGAAGTCAATCGAATGAGGAGGCCAGAAGAGGAACGACGAGAGCTGCCATTGAGAACCCGACCGAAGTCAATCGAATGAGGAGGCCAGAAGAGGAACGACGAGAGCTGCCATTGAGAACCCGACCGAAGTCAATCGAATGAGGAGGCCAGAAGAGGAACGACGAGAGCTGCCATTGAGAACCCGACCGAAGTCAATCGAATGAGGAGGCCAGAAGAGGAACGACGAGAGCTGCCATTGAGAACCCGACCGAAGTCAATCGAATGAGGAGGCCAGAAGAGGAACGACGAGAGCTGCCATTGAGAACCCGACCGAAGTCAATCGAATGAGGAGGCCAGAAGAGGAACGACGAGAGCTGCCATTGAGAACCCGACCGAAGTCAATCGAATGAGGAGGCCAGAAGAGGAACGACGAGAGCTGCCATTGAGAACCCGACCGAAGTCAATCGAATGAGGAGGCCAGAAGAGGAACGACGAGAGCTGCCATTGAGAACCCGACCGAAGTCAATCGAATGAGGAGGCCAGAAGAGGAACGACGAGAGCTGCCATTGAGAACCCGACCGAAGTCAATCGAATGAGGAGGCCAGAAGAGGAACGACGAGAGCTGCCATTGAGAACCCGACCGAAGTCAATCGAATGAGGAGGCCAGAAGAGGAACGACGAGAGCTGCCATTGAGAACCCGACCGAAGTCAATCGAATGAGGAGGCCAGAAGAGGAACGACGAGAGCTGCCATTGAGAACCCGACCGAAGTCAATCGAATGAGGAGGCCAGAAGAGGAACGACGAGAGCTGCCATTGAGAACCCGACCGAAGTCAATCGAATGAGGAGGCCAGAAGAGGAACGACGAGAGCTGCCATTGAGAACCCGACCGAAGTCAATCGAATGAGGAGGCCAGAAGAGGAACGACGAGAGCTGCCATTGAGAACCCGACCGAAGTCAATCGAATGAGGAGGCCAGAAGAGGAACGACGAGAGCTGCCATTGAGAACCCGACCGAAGTCAATCGAATGAGGAGGCCAGAAGAGGAACGACGAGAGCTGCCATTGAGAACCCGACCGAAGTCAATCGAATGAGGAGGCCAGAAGAGGAACGACGAGAGCTGCCATTGAGAACCCGACCGAAGTCAATCGAATGAGGAGGCCAGAAGAGGAACGACGAGAGCTGCCATTGAGAACCCGACCGAAGTCAATCGAATGAGGAGGCCAGAAGAGGAACGACGAGAGCTGCCATCCAACCGAAGTCTCCATCGAGGATCTCTTCGGTTTCTGCATCAAACTGCGAGCGGACTTGGACTACACACGCAGCCTCGAGCATAGGATACGTAACGTCTCTGGTATTGGATTACTATTAGTACACTAATAAAAGGGGGCGTGGCGGGTGATCACTAATAGTACACTAAAGAGGTGCATCTCCCTATTAGTTCACTAACAGCCACTATTAGTCCTCTAATAGCAAGCTCTTTAGTGTACTAATAGGGACAAGGGCGAACCCTGACGAGCCCATTTTCTTACCCGTCGCGAGTAAGACTCATGCTGCCTACAAGGCAGTAACAAGACAGTCCGCTAGCATGTCTGCTCTACTCGCCTATAAGTGCCTACTGGGCTACTTTTTCACGATCTCTTTCGAGGTTGTTTTTGGATGTAACTTTCTGCACATGTCCCAGGATCGGAGAGGGGGTCTACTGGGCTGATTTCTTCCCACTGGTTTCCCAGTGAATGAAGAGCGTCAGTATCATACACAAAGGCACGCTTCGGCTTGCGTCAAACGAGAGTTTCACAAATGTGAAACTCCCGTCCTATTTCAGTTGTTTTCATTGCAATTCTTTGCAAACTTTATGTTAATTATTATAATTTACTGTCATCCAGTCGAATATCATGAGGTTAGTTAATTCTGATCTAAGAAATGCCAATTTTTTTCGTTTTGAACATAACTTATCCGTCCATCCTTCAAACTAGTAATGAGTTATTGTTTTCAGATTGTCAAAGTAATTGTAGCAGATGTATAATCAGCAGAAAAAGGAAATAGTGATGGATTAGCGATTTTCAAAGGTTTGGCCACTTACTAGTAATAGAAATATTTCAGGAAAAGTTATATTTCTTGTGGACATATTTTCATTCAATCGTCATATCAAGATAAGCGCCATTCAAGAACTATCGTGCAACAACACTATATATGATCTATCAGCAATAATCGTATTTGTTTCCGTCGTTTTGTTGTACATGTATAACGCACATCTTTGATAAAAGCTTTTGAAAGTAAAACTCGTTTCATCACGTTATAGAAGACTTTCCCAGTGGTTTCCCAGGCTATTCTCCCAGTGGGATCCCAGGGTCTCTCCCCTTCCCACTGGTTTCCCAGGGAAATTCCCACTGGTTTCCTACCTCACTGCCCACTGGGAAATTCCCTGGGATCCCACTGGGAAAAAAATACCAGAGACTGGGCGCGCGAGTGGGCGGGATTCGAACCTGTGTGCGCGCTGCACGCTGAAACACCCCTCCACAAATTGTTCAGCCTACTCTCTTTCTCTGCCGTCTCGCTTTTTGGGAAACGAATCATTAATTGATTGATTTTTTAATATTTTTAAATTATACTTTTATTTCATCGAAATATGTTTAATGCAACCAAAAAGTACATGCCTGATGAAATTCAGCTCTTCAATTTTCGTTTTAAAAATTTGAGCCTAGGAATTAAAAATAAAATCCAAATCGTTTAAATATGACTTCTAACGAGGCACGGCCCCCGGGAAGCCGACTTAGGACTGAGAAAAACGTCCGATTGGCAAAGATCCAGAAATCCCAAAAAAACCGCGAATTCAAATATCCTACAGTCGCCGCTCTTGCCTGATTTGCAATTACTTTGAATTGTCTCACAACGATCACCCTGATCCTGCACGTAGGCCGTCGTTTAATGATCCGTAACCGCAAATTAGCAGTTGAAATTACTGTAGGTTTCCGGTTTCCGTGCAGTAGTAATACAACGTTTACGCTGTTTAGCAAAACATTTGGCAGCACACATTTTACTGCTCTTGGACTTTTTTCTCAGTCCTAGGTCGGCTTCCCGGGGGCCGTGAACCGCTGTGCTACGTGCCGCAACCCCCCCCCCCCTTATGTCAACTCTGACTCCCTATGTTTATTGGTTTGAAAGGAAAATAAATTAATAATTCATATTATGTGGATGATTCATTGTAGATTTCGTGCAGTAAGGGACTAGTTTTTGGCCGCCTCTGTCTTATTCCATTCAAAGAAGCGGAAGGTATTACTCCGCTCGATTGTTCTAAGGAACCTATTCTCATCTCTGAGGTATATTTTTCCATGGATTCCCCAATCCTCCCCATATTCAGTCGATCATTTGTCATATTCCTTCCTCATCTGCTCGATTCATTCTTGTTGTCGAAAAGGATGCTACCTTCCAGAAACTTATTGATGATAATTTTTTTGAACTCTACCCTCGGAGCATCTTGGTTACGGTATCTTTTTTTGAGTCCGTTCACTTAAGAATAAAACAAAGGCACTCAGGAAACTCGATTTTGAATCCTAATATTGTTTAAAAATCTCATTCAATTTTGAATACGGCTGAAGGTGGAGTTTGTGAATGATGGAAGCATTTCACAAATTTAGGTTTTCACAAACTCATTCTAACTCTATTTTTCTAACTCTAAACTCTATTTCACAAACTCATTCTAAAAATGACAAGGTTAAAATTGCGGATGCCCTCACAGGCACTGGTTAACTGTCACCTTTTTACAAGCTTTAAAAAAAATTTCATGACGAGCCATCGTTGCCTCCAGATGGCGTCAAGTCGAAATTTGATTTTCCAAAAAATATCTGTAAAATAAGCTAAAAAAATATGTGTAAATTCTGTTTTTGCTGGTAGTTTTTGATGCTATTCACTAGGGTTGGCATTTTGATTCCCAAAAGATCGCTCTTCCTCACAAAGCGAAGAGCGGAATGATACTTCGAAACTGCTCTCCCTTCCTTTCGAAGAATAAATGATTCTTCGCAAAAGTTCATCGATATTGAAAGCACTAAAACTTCAGAAAACGAGACAAAACTTTTGGGGTTGACATGGGTAAGTACATATTATTGTACTAGAGGCTTGTCATGTTCAGAAAAGGTGGTTTGTCTCTAGCCTGATAGCGGTATTTATATGACTGTTCTGTCATATTTTGGCTTAAATTCAGCGAGGAACCTAACTAGAACAGCATTCTGACCCCCTTTGTTCTCTCCAGAATAGGGTGAACAATGGGATTTTAATCTTAAAAGTCTCTTAATCTTAATCTTAAAAGATTTGAATTTTCCCGCCACACCATAATCGAACTACAAATCGATATTAGAATATGAAATGTTACTGAAAAATAACCGGATTTCAACCGTTCTGAATGAGAATCAGGATAAGTTTCAGAAATATTTCAAGGTTGCAGTTTGACCACAATCCCTTTCTGTTGGTATAGAATGCTGTGCTAGGGGTATACCCAGATACTCCTTAGTGTAGTTAGCTCACTATTGTCGCAAAAACCGAGTATACTGTTATAATACAATATGATGATAGCCCCAAATCGGGAGATCTTTCTGGAATTTGGTGTGTGTGATGTACACGTCTAGTAAAGTGCTGTCTCAAAATTTGAAGTGATTCGGTCGATTGGTAACCGAGATATTACACGAGGAATCATTGATTCTGAGAATCAATCGGCGGAATGAGAAGAAACATTGATTCTCAGAATCATCGAAGAATCAAATTGCCAACCCTACTATTCACGCCTGTCGTATTTATTTTTCCTGTCTTTCAGAAATAACTTTTTTGTAATGGGTATTTTGACGGCACTTCTATAGATCCGCGGGCCAAGGAACCAAGGCGGGTGGCACAGTATTCTTAAAATCTCAGTCCCTTCCCTCCCTTCATAGAGAGAGGTGCTTCCTACCTTTCTCTCTCCTGCTCTCTCCATTCCACGTGCTCTCTCGCCCCCTCTTCCTATCCCATCAACGGTGAACAAGCAGGCTCAGTGTACCGAATGAGCAACGAATAACTCGGTACCCCCAAGGGTGAGATGACTCTTCTGAATAGCCTCTTCTCTGGTTCTCGTCCCAACTCTCCAGGAACAAGGACAATTCCTCGAGGCACGAAACGACCAGCAATGGAGGTCGAGTTCTCGCTGGATGTACTCACTTGCTTCTGCATAAAGATGAACGATCTCGACCAACAGTGCGAGTACTCAAGAGGATTGGAGGGGAAGGTACGTGAGTTAACTGCCAAGGTTCCCTTCCCTCCATCCGTACTCACTGCCCCTTCCTCTGCCCCTGCCCCTCCTCCTTCCAATGGGAATCCAACTATAACTACTGACGATGACATAACTGGGAACTCCTCCCCCTCTAGCGGCACTCCTGAGACCAATCCTGATCCTCCCTCTGCTGAAAGTGATCACGAACGATCTATAGTAATTTCGAGACTTCCCATTGACGCTAATCGATCCCCGGAAGATCAAGTCTGGAATGATTATAACCAAGTCGTCTCTCTCTCCACGGAAAGGTCCGATAAAATAGAACAGAAGGGCGAGGCGAGTTTTGTCACGCTGTGACGGCTTGATACGGTATCTTTTCCGAGTGGGAGCACTTTTGGAATGGCTTTGGCACTATGCCATGTGGATTTCAGTAGAAAATCAGATGTCCACTTATTATCCGCGAATTGGCTTCCCAGCTTTTGAATCTTTCTTGAATGGGACACAACACGATAAAATCTACCGATTTAACTATGGTAAACGTAAAATATAATAATGAGCAACCTCGCAAAACTGGCAAAACTCGAGTGGTGTAGCCGGGGTGCAGCGAAAAAAAAGGGAACAATTTCTGTGATTTGAAACTGCACGCGAGCACACACCACTACCTACATATCTTTGAGCGAATCGCCTTGGACCCTTTCGTGTCTCCTCGATCATCGGATTCCCTGTCCTCCCAGTCTCTGTCTACCGAATGCCCCTTAGAGATGTCACTGCTTCCCATAACCGTCTGACAAAGGTTGTTTTACCTACTCACCTAAAAGGTTGTGTTACCTACTTCATGGGATGTTTTTGTTTTCAAAATGTAGCCTGCACCGCCAAACCTCGAAAAGATGAGGAAACCGTAGTACACAAAGACACTTGCAATCAGAAATTCATATGGCGCGATTGAGTTCACCTAGAGCCGCAAATCAACAAAACCCCGGACCGCGATTTAGTATTCGTTTTTGCAAGTTTTTGCGCCAAACTTTCACCCGTCGTTTGAGCTTATTTGTGGTTGCTGTGGAGCTGCTGTTGCCTGGGCCAAAAATCTAAGAAGTTCCAAACAGTCAATTTTGAAAATTATTGGAAATAAATTAGACAGGTGTGATCGGCATCAAAAGCTACTCTAGTAGCCATTTTCATTTATTTTTAGCTTTTTTTTGTACAGAGATTTCGACTTGACGCCATCTGAAGGCAACGATGACTCGACATGAAAATGTATTATGAGCATCGTGATCATCACCCTTGAGAAACTCTAAAAACAGAGTTTCAGGGAATTGGCCCATTTTCACTGTACCGCCTATTGTTTTTTTTTCTTATGCAAACGCCGTCATATATTAAAGGGGAAAGGATATCCCGATCTTATGACTCGCCAATTTCTCTCTCGCCTGATTGACCATCTAAACATTCCCATCCATGGACTCTTTGATGCCGATCCACATGGAATGGAAATATTCTTGACATACAAGTTAGTTAATATGTATTCTTCGGTTTTCGCATTTATGATATGAGACGTGACCATATCCGACGGATGTGTCAAATTTAGCCGGATAAAAGTGGTCCATCCGTCGGTTAGTTATCCGACGAAGGGGTCATTTTTTTAACGGGGGTACTGTAGCACGGCTTCCGGGAAACCAAGATAGAGCTCCCAAAAACGTCCGCAAAACAGTAAAATGTTTGCTACCAAATAATAATATTTATTCTATTTCGATGAAATAACGGTGAAACAAAGTAAAAATAGTATTAGAATGGAACAAGAGTACAATAATTCCTTACAGTTGAGGCAATAACGGGATATCTGATTCTCGGGTTTTACTAATAGCCTTGCGTTTTTTTTCCAAATGTTTTGTTAAACACCGTAAACGTTGTATTGGACGGGGATCAGGGACATCGTCGTAAGACAGTTCAAGGTAGTTGAAAATCAGGCAAGACTTATAAATATAATTTATGTGCTAATTACTGGAACTCGGACGCTGTCTGTACCCTCTATGAGCCCGTTTGCCTAAGAATCGGACAAGGGTCGGCACAGTTGAAAAAGTTCAATTCTGTGAAACTTTGGGTTTTGGGGTTCCCGAGGGTGCTGATGACGATGGACACTTTCATTTTCCTCTCGGAGCCTTCGTTGGCCCAGACGACGTCACGTCGAAAACGATTTTTGACCAATATCTCACCAGAGAAGAGTCCTAAAATTACGTGAGTTTGGCTCCTAGGGTTAAATTGGATGGCGAACACGCCTGCAAAGTTTATTTTTCATGATTTTTCGAAATAACGGAGATACAAAAACTTTTTTCTGCGTGGTTAGTGAGATGAGAGACGTACAGAGATCGAACCGGCGTGAAGAGAGGATTCCAAATAGCAAAATAAAATATCAAGTTTTCGAATGGCCAAAATAAAAGTGAAGTTGGAAATAAGTAGAATCCAGCTCGTTCCCATCGATTCCTTGGCCGCGGCGCTGTCCTCCCTCCGTCCTCTCTTCCCATTGATCTACCCCTTCCTTAGAGGCGAGAGACTGAGTGCGTGTGAGAGACAGACAGGTAAGGAAGGGGGTAGATCAAAGGGGAAGAGAGGACTTCGCCGCGGCCAAGGAGTCGATGGGAACGAGCTGGATTCTACTTATTTCCAACTTCAATTTTATTTTGGCCATTCGAAAACTTGATATTTTATTTTGCTCAAATTGTATATTTGGAATCCTCTCTTCACGCCGGTTCGATCTCTGTAGGAATCGCATCTCACTAACCACACAGAAAAAAGTTTTTGTATCTCCGTTATTTCGAAAAATCATGAAAAATAAACTTTGCAGGCGTGTTCGCCATCCAATTTAACCCTAGGAGCCAAACTCACGTAATTTTAGGACTCTTCTCTGGTGAGATATTGGTCAAAAATCGATTTCGACGTGACGTCGTCTGGGCCAACGAAGGCTCCGAGAGAAAAATGAAAGTGTCCATCGTCATCAGCACCCTCGGGAACCCCAAAACCCAAAGTTTCACAGAATTGAACTTTTTCGACTGTGCCGGAGATGTCTCGATTTGTCCGACTCTTACGCAAACGGGCTCATAACACAAAAAAGTGGCGGTAAGGGGAGAGAGGGTGCAGTCAGCTGCGGAAGGGCGAGATAGCGTGCGAAATGGAAGGCGAGTGCGCGCGATTCCAATGAGTTCTCGCCCATGTTTATACATTCAAAGGGGATGAAAAATTACAGTACAAGCTGTATGTAGTATGCGAGACCGAGGAATATTTGAATTTTTAGTAGGTTTCCTTTCCGAAGACCATTAGTATCTTGCGAAACTAACAATACCTGGTGTCTTACCTTATCGCCTGTGAATGATGAAATAGCGAATGTTAAACTGCGCATTTTCACTGAACAATAAAGGGGGATCTCGGGGCATATTCTGGTGCATAATGGCACAAATTGGATCAATATTGCATGTGCCATAAGTCAGTTTTGTGAAGTCAGAGAATCCGGACCAGAATATGCCGGATTGAAAAGATTCACTTAAATACTGAAGTCATTTATGCAGCACATGTTTTATAAAACTTTTTAAATATATTTTCATAAAATTTGGGCCTCATGTGAACCGATTGGAACGGTGAAAATGGTTGATTTACGATAGTTGACCCCAGGCCGTCTAACAAAAGTCAGCGCATAAAAAGTTTCCCATCACCGATTCCGCTGATTTTTGGGGAATGGTTTGACACATATAGGTACTACTAAATGCGCATAGTCGCTTTCATGGGTTTTTCCGATTAGGAGATTTGTGCTACTTTTTCATATAACCGACCGCACCGCACCAGAACATGATCATAGAATGATGTAGCTTGCCCAGAAATCTTCCCCAATATCTCCCCGATCGATCCTTTTTTTCAAATTGTTAATATCGGGTTGATGCGTAAGTTTCTGACTTTTTTTGAGTGAACGATAAGATGATTTGAAGGGTTCTCTTGTTGGAATTATTTGCTTATTGGAATTCCATTCCACCCCACTCATTTCCACGGAATCGATTGCATATGACCGGCGCTCAATTAGAATTCCACTCTAAATGGAATTCCATTTCTTATTGGAATTCCAATAAGAATTGCCTCTCATTTTGTCAATATAATTGTATGCAAAACTCTTAATGGAATTCCAATAACTGATGGAATTCCACTAGACCGCCCGTTACACGGGGAATGGAATGAATTGAATGACGTCACACCTTTGTTCTCGTTATTGGAATTCCGGAATTGATTCCAACAAGAGAACTCTACTTCTAAACACAGCGTGTCAGAGTGGATCGCCTCCTTTGTTCGTCGCGGCGGACGTATTCTAATGAGGAGAGAGCGAGGACGCCTCATTTTACCCCGCGCGAGAGGGAAAATCGGCGCGAAATGAAGGAAAATGACAGGGTTTTTCGAACGTTTTTGAATGCTGCAAGTGAATGGGGCAAAAATAAATTCCATGCTCACCGGAGCGCTATGTGGGAAGGGTTTGGGCAATGTTCTGAACAGGTGCCATATTTTTAGCATTTTTTCTAATTGAGTTCAATCCCCTGGAGCATACGTGCCCAAGGAGAGTGCCCATGTATATGGGGTCATGGTGAAATAGGTGTCGAGGGTCCCCCCATAACCACCCCTGGTTGCAGGTCGCCGGATTGTATTTGTCGACTACCGTAACCTACCGTAACCCAGTTCTGTGGGTCAACCATTTTAGCCTAGGGTCACATGTTTGTCAAATGGTCTACAAATGGTCGGGGATACGGTAGATTACTGTGGAATCACTGCGCGACCATTTTCAGACCATTTGGCAAAAAAAATGGTTGACCCACAGAACCGGGTTGCGCTAGGCTACGGAAGCCGACAAATACAATCCGGCGACCTGTAGACACGATTGGGTACGGTACCAGGGGTGGTTATGGGGGTGGTTATACATGGGTAGGGGGGACGCCGTCCCCCGGAGAGTAGGGATGTGCAAACGATAACGATAACGATATTGAAACGATATTTTCCCTTTCATTCCTCGCCAACCGATATATCGGAATCGGTCTCTGCCAAAACGATAATTATCGTTTTGAAA
>LS486828.1:131863-149825 GCA_900490705.1 Pristionchus arcanus | reverse complement strand
TTGTGATTCTTTCTTTCTTTTTATCAGCAAGTTCGTTTTCTCAAATATCGACTACAATCTAGACGTCATTCACGTTGCACCAAAATGAGAAAGCTAAAGAAATCGTCGCCGTCCCTAAAATCAATGGATCTGTGAATCTGTTTCATGCTCGAAATAAACCTAATGTAGAATCAATTATCCTTCTTTCAGTTTCTCGTTACAAACGACTCCGCAACGTTAATTATGCTCGTCTTTGGCTCTACGAGATCTCTCGATACGCATATTTCTATTTGGGATTGGCTGAATTATTCTTCCTGGCTGCACTTTCAATCGTTGGAGAGAGGGAGAACATCAGTCAGTCAATTTCTTCAACTTATCTTTCTAAAATTGAATGAATCTTCATTCATAAATAACATCCTTTTAGGATATCACGTAATCTTCTTCTATGTCTTTGGTCTCTGTGGAATTGGATTCTTCATTGCCAATATATTTTGTCATGTTCATTCTCTCTACTATCTCAATCCATATGTAAGCTCCACTTCAATTCAAAAGCGTGCAAATTTTCCTCAACCATTCTATTCTCTCTGATCTTTCCCATTTGTCCTTTCTCTTCCTTCTTCTTTTCTCTTCCTTCCCTTCTCTTGCCTGATCCATCCCTAGTCCAGTCCCTTTTTTCCATTATCCATAATGAAATGAGTGTGCTGAACGGGAATTGAGAACGAATCGAACACTTTTGATGATCTCACAATGAATAAATTAAATGATCTACAAGACGAATGAATTAATTCTTCCAGAGTCGACTTTCATATTATCTCTAGATTCTTTTCGCCTCTCTTTACATTCTTTCTGTTCCAATTTTAATGGCTTCATTCTTCCTCTATTGGAAGAAATGCATTACTTGGGGTAAGAATTGAATCTCAAATCTCATGAACATGCAAGTTATGATCAACTATTTTCTCTTCAGCGTATGATGTATTTGACATTTGTGAGTACACTGGAGTCTTCCTCAATATTTGTTTCCATGGATGTGCTTTCTTTGATATTCGATACAAGGTGAATCAATTGGTATTATTTCGATCCTCTTCATCTTTATCTTTCTCTCACTTCCTAATTAGAAAGAGTGAAACTTTTGATCTCGAAAGTGTCTTTAGAGATTACTCTTCTTCCTTTTCACGTGACCTTTCCATTATTCAGATAACATTCTCTGTTCGAATAGTCGAAAAGGCGGAAGAAGATGAAGAGCCACTCCTGTTAACTCCTGTTAACTCCTAACTCCTGTCCACTCCTGTTAAACACTGACACTAAGCCACATTCACTTCGTGTATCTCATAGATAATACAGATCTGTATTTATCTTGTCCCCTACCCAACCCCAGTGATTCCATATTTGTAAAATTGTACAAAACACTATTTATTATAGATATATTTATTACATATTAGCCGAAAAAAGAAAAAGAAAAAAAAGAAAAAAGAAAAGAAAAAGGCGCGGTTAACTTTATGATAAAACACTTCATGTTAACAAGGTTACAAAATCTTTGGAATGTATCTCAAAATAAATGGAAAGAACACTGTATTATTACAGGGATAATACTCTATACTGGCTAGATGAAACAATGACTGGCAAGACTAATTAGCTAAACGAATGATATGATTATGGAATGGTATCAACCAGTGGTACAATTATGATCACAAATCAATATCTAATGAATAATCATCTCTAATCTTCTCCATCATCCATTACATCACTCAAATGTTGACCATTCTCAATACATTGATGAAGTGAGAAAGGTTGGAATATTACTCCTCCTCCACTATAGAATTTAGATTGGAATTCAACCCTGGAATGATTCCATCAAACTCCCATCACCTTCCATTCCATCTCATACCAATGTAATCTCAATGCATGAAGGAATGCACTCAATCCTTCCATCACAACGAGAATGGCAACAGTGAGAACTCCAAAGATGAAGAAAGAGATGAATGCGATGAGACCACCAAAGAGAAGAGAAGAAGGTGATGATGATTGATGAGATATCGAATTGAGACCATTCATTAGAAGCATGTGCCAAAATACTTCTGATAACTCTGAATCAAATCACTAGATGAATGGAATGGAATGGATAACTAACGAGCATGTGCAAGGGAAAGAGCCCATAATCTGAGATAAGAAGCAGTATGGGAGATGCATCCAAGAACGAATTCAATGGTGTGAATTCCCTGAAATGAAGAAGATTACGGTAGATGCACGGGTGGACGGTGAGATAAGGGAAGTCGCTCACACTATGGACGAAGATATCCACAAGATTTTCTTCGTGTTCATCATGACCATTTGTGGATTGAACATCGGAGAGAGGTACTTCCTCCTGAGAAGAACAAGAGATTGGAATAAGTACAACGATATCAGAATTAATAATAATGGGGAGAAGAAACTGACAGGAATAGGTTCAGCCTTCTTCTTTTTCTTCATCGTCATGAGAATAGAAAGAGGTTTGCCGAGAAGCATAATGGGAATACAAAGGAGAGCTGTGAGAAGGAGAGTGATCTCCAATGAACTCTGAGAAAGAAGGAGAGATCAATGAGATCAATGAGATTCTCACCTGTCCAGGATACCAAGTGCTGAGATAACAATTGGGTACGGTAGTTCCATTCTCATTCGTATATCCCTCTCGACGAGATTTCATCATGAACATATTGATTAGACCAATGAGAAGAGAGGGAGCACAGTTTGATCCTAAAGGGGGTGTTGTGAAAACAGATTACTTGACGAGAATAATAGTCACTAACCAGGGTAATCGTATCCGAGAACATTTCCTGGTTTGACAGAGAAGAATAGCCATTTGACGATGATTTGTCCACAAAGATAAACGAAGATTGAAGAGAGGAATATGAGTTGAGGAAAGAATGAAGTGAGAATGTCGATGCGAGAACCGAAGAATCTGAAAAAGGATATGACGTCTAGTCATGTCCATCAAGAGTTCATAATTGAAAGCTAATAGACATTATGGGCTATCACCTGAAGTTTTTGTATGATAGAATAACTCCGAATGTCATCTGGGCAATTCCAAATATGACTGCCACTTTCATCTTCATTGAATTTATAAAGGAAAGACGATTATCAGCCACATTCCAAACTGGATCGAGACCGAATAAATACGGACCATTACCCTGATAAAGACTATGGATATCAGTGTATCAATTGAAGATAAGGTCCCTGTCCCTCCCACTCACTCCATCCACATAAGCTTCTGCTGGATCGAGAGTTGCCACTGGCATTCGCTTGTGCTTTACTATATATCGACCCCATTTCTCGTAATGACTCGAACTAGAAAATAAGAGTTGAATCATGAGAACTCAATAAGGCTTATCTCACTTGAATGGATCTCTCCAATTGCTTCCGAATAAATTGCCGGCCTTTCCGAATACATCATTGTAGATGAATCCAGTATAGAGAGAAAATATTCCCATGAGAAGCATTATGTAACGACCATTGAAGAATGTTGTGAAGATCTCAAATATTTTAATTTATTAATCTCATTATTAATTCCCTTTTGAAAGGGTTTCTTCTCTTCATTTTAGAAAATCAGTATTATGTCTGACCTCATCTCTTATTCTCCTCTTCTGAATGGTTTTCTCCATAGGAATGAGTGCAATTGAAGCGGAAAGAAGAAGGAAAGCATGGGCCGAATCACCGAACATAAGAGCGAAGAAGAAAGGGAATGAAATTATTATGTATAGGGCTGCAATGCATTGCATGTATGCTAAAAAGTGAACGAAGGAAGTAACATACCTGGATTTACCTCTCTATAGTTGGCCACTCCATACGCATCAACGATATCTTGGAAGACTTTTGTATATTTGTTAGTCACGTTGTAAGTAGGAGGAATTGCCTGAAAATAATAGACCGATTGAAGAAACGAGATCTGGAAGTGAAAATACCAATTCATAATTCATAATGCATACCTCACTTTGGGAATAGATCGAGTGGGAATCCAACATTCAGCTGAGAGGAATCCATTCGTGTCCAATGCACATCTACAATTGAATGAGTCTATCCTTCCCTTCCCCCATGCTTTCTTACTGAGTGAATCTCCTCTATAGAATACGATGAATACACACTTACGAGTAATGATACTCTGAAGTGGATCGAATGATCATTGAGGGGAAGGGAAGGGAAGAAAGGGGAGGAGGATAACTATCAGTAAGTGGATCGACGAAATCTTCTTCAATCTCAGTAATCCTTACGAATGCCGTCCTTCTACATGCTCTCCATAGACATTTCTCGAATGACATTTTCTTATCCACGGGAATTACTCCTGTTGAGAACCAAATGGGAACACTCGAACTATCCATTCCACTCATTTCAATATCTTCTATAATTAAATTGAATCCCTTATTCATTCAATGTTCTCCATTTACTCACTACTTTCCAATAGACTAAGAGTATGTGAAGTAATAGATTGATCAAATGAGAAAGTCCCAGTTATTCCAGTGAGTGGTCCATCATCTCTTTCTCCTTCTTCTGTCGATTGAATCGCTTGTGAATCCATATGTTGCTGAATGAAATGAATGATTTACAATGGAAGAAATGGACAAACCTCATTGAGATACTGTTCTACTTTGAGAATTGCATGTTTCTGTTCTACCATATTCGTCAATGTCTTCAATATTCTCTCTTCCGATTCTATCGATGATCGAATTCGAGTCTCGAGGTCTTTGATCTTTGTCTGCAATTTCTCATTCTTTCTCTTCCAATTCCTCCCTTTTCTCACCTCTAATTGGTTGATATCCGATGCATTGGGTACGTCTATATGACCAGCATCAATGGGAATCAATTGAATGGGTGGTGAAGCCTCGTAGATTTGTTTTTCCATGTACCCTCAAATTATAATTATTGTGATTCTTTCTTTCTTTTTATCAGCAAGTTCGTTTTCTCAAATATCGACTACAATCTAGACGTCATTCACGTTGCACCAAAATGAGAAAGCTGAAGAAATCAAAGAAACATCAAAGGGATAGCGATAGAGAAGTAAGAAAGACAGAGTAAAAACATAGTGAACTGACTCAAACTTCGTTCCAAATCGTCACATCGTCTTACTTCTCGCACGAAATGCCTTTGGAAGAGACTCAATTCTTTTCTTAGAGACTCAATTTTTAATTCTTAGAGACTCAATTCGAAGATTAATGATGACGATTATCGTTGATGAGCCTACGCGTACTGATTTTAGAATTAGAATAACGATTCCTTGGCAACATACGCGAGCCAGGGAACTCCTTGGAAATTTTTTGTCCGACTTGAACGGGTCTCCGCGCTACAAAACGGCTAAAGCACGGGTCACCTCATTTTCAGACCAATTTTCGGCTATTTTTACTCAAAAAGTACGGGTTACCCATCAATTTTTTCCACAATTTTCACTATTGGAACGGGTCACCGCCATTTTAAAATTCCTCACGGAAATTGGCGCTCAGCTATGCTTGGCAAAGACAGCGTATCTCTCGGTAATCTCCAAAAAAAACGAAAAGAATGTTGAAACAATGGACCACCACCAAATAAAGGATAAAGAGTTGATACGGGATTTCAATTTTAGTAACTCGCAAAATATTCTCACAAGAATCATTCTTCCGGGAAGATCATGGGACATCACGGGTCCCAAGATCTTCCCGCAAGGATGCTCCCGGGTGAAATGTCTCTCCTCGTTGTCGATATCCTCTATGATTGGTTTTTCATAGTGCTCGTGTGTCTGATTTGACCACTATAGAGACAATGATTTGGCCACGCCGCGCAACGCCCCCAGAAATGAGGGAATCGAGAGGGGGGGGGGAGACGAATGAACGAACCCCGGATATGTTTCATCCTCGCTTCAACTTTCGAAGTATGACCTTGGGTGGTGGCGGGGCTTGTGGATGCACAGCGTGCCAGAGTGGATCGACTTCTTTGTTCGCCGAGGCGGACGTATTCTAATGCGAGAGCGAGAGAGACGAGTCATTTCACGCCATTCTCACGGGTTTTGCGGCGTGATTTTGCAGGGATTGGGGGATATTTAGCAAGATTGCGGAAAAGCAAGAGCGAATTTTGAAAATCGGCTCCCACCAAACTGTCGGCATGAAGATTACCTATCGAACCATGCTATTCTCGTGTTTAAATTTTATCTCTAAGTCGAGAAACTTTATTTTTATGGTGAAAATTTGGCTTTTTCGATGTTTTTCGGTAGTTTATGTAGATTTTCCAACGCTAAATGAAATATATCGAAAATCGGCTCCCACCAAAGTGTCCGCATGGAGTTTGCCTATCGATCCATGAAATTCGCATATTTTTATTTTTACTCTGAACCGAGAAAAACGGTATTTTCGATACAAATCTATCATCGTCGATGAATTTCGTCAATTTCAATTGAGTTTCACGAAATGATTAGGAATTAACGAGCGCTTTCCTTGGAATAAATTTGATTTCGAATAAGTTTCTCGAAACTACTAAATGGATGGCGACTTCAAGAGAACAAGTTTTGATAGGTTTCCGGATGGATGGGAACGCCGCACAACGCCCCCAGAAATGAGGGAATCGAGAGAGGGACAATACATGACATAATTCGACACAAACACTAGAAAATAAAGGAGCCAAGTAATTAAGCACGGTAAATAGTAATAGAGCGTATCTCGCGCTGGACTGGTCCGTAACGGACGGACATTGGCCAACTTTGCACATGTGCTAATATGAACTAAACATCAAATGGTGAACGGTGTTAAATTCTTGGCATACCTGGCCGTGCTCATGTTTCGTTAGCTTTTGCAGAAGATCTAAAGCTCTTTTTACAGTAAATAAAAGTTATACTGCAACGCGCATCCCGGCTTTTCGTCTAAGGAAGCACTATCCGTCAGTTTGTTTTCCGACGGATACAGCCAATTTTGCATATGTGAAAAGTTGTCCACTCTCTGTCCGTTAAGGTTACGTCGTGGATGCAATATTTTTTCTTACAGTACCCTTCTCTTTTTTTTTTAAATTTTTTTCTTTTTCCCTGACATGCTCTTGAGTGGAATCGGAATTCGCTGCCTACCTACCACAGAGTAAACTCTTTTACTCTGTGGTAGGTCTTAATCTCTCTATATAAATTATTTTGCGAAATTGCAAATTTTATTCTCCTTTTACTTTCTTTTTTTTTAAATTCATATTTCTAACTTGATTAAATAGGTGTCTAATAATTAACATTTCAGGTAATATGGCGGCTCGTCCGCTCGTCACGGTCTACAGTGACAAGAACGAGGCCACTCAGACCCAGATCAAGTTACTTTCCTTGTTTCGCGCCCCCATTCGCCCCGATGTTGTGAGCTTCATCCATGACCAAGTCAGCAAGAACAAGAGGCAGCTGTATGCTGTTTCTACCGAGGCTTGTGAGAAGTTTTTTTTTTAGCGGGCTGCTTTTTTCTAACGTTTCATCTGATTTCGAGTGTATCTCGATTATCCGTATTATTCCTTTGTTTACTTCATTAATTAATATCCATTATAATCAGGAATGATGTCGTCATTCCATCTCTCCCTTTCTCTTCTTCTCTTCTCTTCCTTCATCGTTCTCTCTCAAGCAGGACATGGATGTGTATGGATTGTAGGAAAGGTTCAATGTGAGAAGGATCAGACCAAGAGTACCAATGTTGAGGTGAGAGGAGAGGGAATGAAGGATACAGTAGGATGATTACGGTATAGATGAATAGATACTGTATTCAGATTCGTGTTCTCGATCGTGATTCGGTATTTCCTTTCTCCTTCATGGATCCTGATGATCTCATGGGGTGAGTGGAGTGAATCCATTTAGAGAAGGAGAGCAGATTGAACACTTTCGGTTTTAATCAAAAGGTGAACGAATGATTGGAAAATAAAGAAGGATTGCATCAGTCTGGAAGAATTATTGGAACATTCGTTGGAAACCTAGTATTCATCGACTAAATTCTTTATTTTTAGAGTGACATTCTCTAACGAGGAAGGTCGATTCTCCCTCGATGGATGTGCTGATGACTTCGATTGGCTTCCTGGAGTACCCAATGTACCCGAACCATACATCAAGATTCGTCATTACTGTAATAAGGAACAAGGAGAAACCATCGAACTGCCTGAATTCAATGTGAGTACTGTAGAGAAAGAGAGGGGAGTACGGTAGGCGATGGATTGAGGAAGATGACTATTGATTGTGAATTGATTGCAGGTGTTCACTCCGAATACATACGATCTGGGAACGATTATTCTTGATACTCAGAAGAGTGTTGCCCCTCCTTCCAGAGATAAGAAGACGAATATCTAAGAAGGAGAAGGGAAGATACTGTACCATCCATTTGTATTAGAGATTGATTCATATTGTACATTGTGTAAGATGTATTACCCATCCCCATATCTTCTCTCCCATCACTGATTACTGACTCTTTTTATGTCCTCAATCGATAAATTATTTTAAAAGTTTTGTTCTGACATATTTTTTTGGGTTTGGGATCGGTTGTTTATTTCGTTTCATTGCAATTGAGATTTACACATGCAAATGAGATTTACACAGTCTGAGCAAATGTCCAATTTACATATTACACGTACACACAAGCCTCTCGCTGTCACGTACTATTCTCATTCATCTCGTCCGTTCTCGTTCGAAGCGGTTGTTTGTCTCTTCGTTACTTAATGTCTGTCTCATCTTCTGTCTGCGTTTCTCATTACATCTGCTTATATATCTCTTTTGTTTTCTCGTGTATTTCCTAGTTGTCCTTCTTTAATGCCTCATCTTCTGTCTACATTTCCCTTTACATCTGCAAGTCTATAGTATTTTTTTTCAATCAATCTTATATTCGCCTTTTTACTCAGCATCTATTACCTTCTCTTTTTTCTTCGTTTGTTGCATCTACATTATTTGCTCACTTTATATTTCTCATTCAGGCAATTATGTCGGGAGCTATGTTAAATGCTGCTCCATCCTGGCAGGGATTTATCCACCATCGTACACCCTGGAAAGTGAGTTTTGCACTCACGATATGGTCGATAATTCATCTCATCAGATAAATATCCCACTGTATAGTCCCAATAGAACCTCTCTAATCAAGATTTCCAATGACGGACGAGAACATCGAATTTGTGCTAAAGTTTATCTTTTTTTAGTTTTTCAAATTTCAAATCATTTGTTGAGGTGGAGACTTCCATAGGCTCAAGTCTTGCCGTACGTTCTGCCAAGTACTTCTGGTTGGGTGCTGGTCAGGAAGTATCCATCGCGATTGAATCTTTCTTCGATAGATATAGATGTGCCGGAGAAGAGGTTGTTTTTTTTGGATTTGATATGACTATTCATGATCATATTCAGGAAGGAGCTGCAATATTCCTACAAAAGGCTGATGGAATCTCTGTAGATCCTAAAAGTGGATTCAAAACTACCGTGAGCTATTGAAATTCTTTTGAAGATACTCTGACCTATTTTTTAAGAAGAAGATCTGTCTGCAAATGAACTATATATTCAAGTTTGTTTCTGATTCTGCGAATCGAGGTAATTTTTTCTGCTTTAAAAAAAAAAGAAATGTATCTAATGAAGATATCCCCATCTCTCTTCCTCTTCGCCCTTCTGTTCGCCGTGGACCCCTTCCAACTCAGGGAAAGTTCTCATGTCTTCGTCCTGAAAATTGTCCCCGTGTTGGTTTCTTTTCTTTATCCTTGATTTCATAGTCAGATGAAAATGTGGCTAAATAATGGCTGATTTAGGAGACTGCTACAAAATACACAGCTAGTGGTTTGATGAGTCATATGTGGAACCACCACAATGGGACCACGATTCTGCGAGTGAGTCTTTAATGTACATTTCTGAAAATACTGTGCAATTAAGTGCGGGCATGCGCTGATCTGCCGAAATTGCAAAGACATCTTCTCCACTCCCCAATCGCTATCTTCTCATCTCTGCGGCGAGGATTTTATCAGTCTATACAGAGTGTACGGGAGTACCTCTCCTATTTGACTTTCATATTTCCATTTCAGATCGATACACAACCTCGGTGTAGTGGTATCAGAAGCAGTTATGGATCGATCCCTCCTCTTCCCCGGAAATCTTCTTCAAGAGCATGGAGAGGATACGAACAACTCGGAAGATGTGAGTTGGAGAGAGAGGGGAAGGGAGTGAGAGTACGGGGGGAGAGAAAAACATCCCACCTTTTCTGTCTCAGGAAGATGCTGAAAATCCCGAAGAGATGGAGCGAATCGTGAAGATTAATGGAGAATCGATGGAATCGAGAAATGAATCTCGAAGAATTTCATCTGGAATGTCATCGGGAAGTGGAATGAGATCAGAGGTATATTTCGAATACAATCGCACTCTACCATAATTCTTCATCTTAGGATGACCCGGCAGATCCCTAAATCTGATACACATCAAGCTCGACTACTAATCTGCTCAAGAAATCCATATAATTCGATGTTGATGTGCAGAGTGTGCAATTGATAAAGAGATTATTTTAAAAACAACGCATTTCATTTCACCACTATTTCTCTCTCACCCATTCCTCTATACACTCACTTTCTCCTCATCTTTTTCTCTACAATTATCCCCTTTCGATCTCTTATTTATGAATCACTCCAATAAGTGTCTCCTGTCTTCCTATTCAGTCTCCCCCTTCCCGGGGAATCCTCACATTGAAAAGGATGTACCTTCCAACTCCCCCCCCCCCCTTTGACATCTCCGTATACTACGTTCTAATGGTAGAAAAGTTTGACTGGATATCAGATATTCGGAAGATATTCTTCCCAATCCCATCCACTTGTACATTGATATCTCAGCCACGATATACATATAAATTACATTTATTTCGCACGCACCGCGATGAGGAGAGGGGATTTACGACCGTTTTGCACATTACAAATATTTATATGTAATAATTTAAAGGGGACAAATTGCTCTCTAGAAAGAGAACTGTATGCAATCAAAATGAGTAGAGGTTGAGATACAATCACTCGAGTCGTCTTATGCCTTCGGTTTCGATACAAGGGGTGCTTCATAATTGGGATTCTTCTTGAGAATAACAAGTCCTTCCAGATAGGGAGTCATCGAGAGATACTCTTCACTCGCCAATTCAGCTCTCTCTCCATAAGCAAGGAGAACGGGAGTCTTGTGTGTTTGGAATCCAGTGATTGTCTTGGGTCGACCAGCCTGTGCCACCACATCCACTGCTTGACCTACTCGTACAGTCACATTCACCTGTAATCACTCTCTTATCCTTCTATCCTTCTCCCTTCCTCTCTCACCTGCTTCAATTGCTTCTTCTCATCTTCAACCAGAGTAGTCAACATCCTTGGTTGCATTGCCAGCACCAGAGAGTACAGAAGGTAGTGCTGTCTACAATCAACCAATTATCAATCAGATACAATCAATGCAGCATCGCAATATCACAACGAAATGTTCTTCTTCTAGACTCACTTGTTGTTCATGATGCTATTGTTAGCATCAAGGAATGCATAGCAGACAGTGAGGATTCCAGCGAGTGCAGAGGGACACAACATCTGTCTATCCGAATGCCATGGATTGAGAGTCATCGTTCCCTTTGCGAGATGGGTCAATCCCTGACTCAGACGAACCAGCATCAGAGACATCTGAAACACGAAGATAATGCTTCATAAAGCTAGTTTCTTGCTACTCATCATTTATCATCGACTTTTAAGCCCCCCCCCCTCATAAAGTCCTTTATTCTCCTCATTCTCACCTGATCCTTATGATGGAAGGATGCCAATTGTCTGAGCATAGCAACGAGACGGGCATTGTTCGTACCTGTAATCATTACTCTTCATTCATTTCATCATCTCTATTTCCTCACCAGCTCCAACCAATCCAAGGGCGAAGATCGATGAATGGGCAGTAGAGGGATCGGCATCGTGAGAGAACTTCGATAGTGTCTCGAGGATGTTCAATTGAGGATTTGATACCTGCAAATTGACACCTCCATTTTCAGTTAATTTAAATATCCTCTTTTTTGTACGGTAGCGATAAGAATGTTGGTGGTTTTAAACGCAAAGAGACAATCCATTTCCATCTCACTGCACCTTTAGACCACTCCCATTTATGCATTCTCGGATCTATCTTATAATGTAGTCAATCACATGATTCCCTTTGCAGGGTAGTCTACATCTTTATCGAGACTGATCCTTCTCCCTCCCCTTCCTCCTCCCCCTCCATCTCTCACTTACCGATAGTAGTGCCATAGCAAGTGGAACAGCTCGTCTGATCACTGCCTCTCCGTATCTGATCAGATGGCCGAACATTCGAAGAGCCATCTGCAATAGTTCATTCCTTCTCCACTCCTCTCTATTCTTTCTTACCTGTGATCCCACTTCATCTCCCATAGCGATCAATCCAATACCGAGTACAGCGACTGCTTGTTGAGAGGATAGATCAACTTTTCCATCGCTCTTCTCAGCCTTCGTTGCTTCCTTCTGAATTATCTACATCACTTTTATTCACCATACATAGTCTCATTCAAGACAATTTGTAAGCACCACACAATACGGTGAGGGTGCAACACAATCACAATAGCATACAAATAGCCGTGCGTGTGAAAGCAGAATTTATTCATTAGAATGGTGCAAGTAACCTTGGATTTCTTAGCGGGAGTGGTCGTAGGAGTGGAAGTGGCAGAGACAGAAGCAGATGATGTGGCAGAGACAGACAATTCCGATGATTTCGTCTTCGAGATACTCTTCGGATCATCCTAGACAGACACACACATACAACGGGTTAGGTCAGTGACAGATTAGGACCATTACATTATGAGAAGCCATTGAATGCGTGCAAGTGGTATCAAGTGAACAACATAGCCATACAACAACCATAATCGATATCAACAATGGGTAATCATATCCGCACCTTATGCTTGCTCTTCTTATCCTCCTTCGTCTCGTAATGTTCACTGCATAGATGGAGAAGACCTTGGATCTTGAGGACGTTGCCCGTTCCCGCGTAGGCACACACATCAACCAGAGTGGCGAACTGAGAAATATTGAATTACACCGATTGAGAAGAGAGAGAGAGAATGATAATACAATAGATGACAATATGCTCACCATGGATCCGAATGGTTCGGCAATGCACTTGACCAGTTCAACGGTGACCTCTGCTTTCTCTTGTGTACCTGAATAATAATGAATCAAATATTGCTCAGTATTTCATTTGACTGACCAAGGAAGATGAGTGCAACTCCGAGTGCATAAAATCTCATATTGGGATCGGCCAATTCGATCTCAGACTTCTCCATGAGACTCGTGACCATTTCATTGGCTACATCATGATCAGCTGTTCCCACAAGGATAAGACCAAGGGAAAGAGCAGCCAGACCACGAACTTCAGCAGTTATCGGTGATGGAGTACGAGAATCAGTGATAATCTGAGAGAAGAGAAGAGTTAGAATGAGAAGAGAGAATGAGAGATACCTTTCTCAATTCATGGATGACTCCTCCCTCTTCCTTCTTGATCACAGTCTCTCTCTTCGAATTGGCGTAAGCGAGACCGAGACCGAAGACGGATCCCACTCTCATCACTGATCTGAAAAACAATAACATACAACAATAGTAAAGGAAGTGAAATAGCTAACGAATATGATTGAAGTCTCTTCGTCTCTATTTTCATCTATTTCCATTACTAACCTATCAGAATGGACATGGTCGAGGAGGATGGCAGAGGCAGGATCACATGGGTCTTGGATTCCAGACGATATGATACCGATAGCAAGAAGAGTACCTGCCTGAAATCACAACTATTAGATACTATTTATTACAATCCTAAGCTTGTAATATTTAAGTGCACAATTTATACCTTAATGAAGTCATCATTGACGTATAGGAATCGATCACACTGGGCGAGACCGGAGTCAATGTCCCATCTCCAGACGAGTCCCTGAGAGGCAGCAGCAGAGAACATTCCTCAATTATATTAGTTAGGTTAACACTTCATAACCAAAAAAACGAGTAAAATAGACTAACCATACTCCTTATTCTTGTAGAACCATCTATTTGCATCCTCTTGCTCAGCCATCATCTTGTCCACTCCGAATCCACAATTGACGAATCCATTGACGAATGCAGCAGCCAGATTCATACGGGCAGAATCAGGAGCCGATGTTGAACCAAATGGACCTTCAAATTATCAAATTCAGAAAACAAATTAGCCTAAAGGGAAAAAAATGTATAAAAAACTAACGAGAAGCCTCGAGATGACTCTTGTAGATTCCTTCAGGAGTCTTCGGTTCCATAATGTCCAATTCTCTTCCCAGTGAATGAAAGTACTCGAAGAGGGAAGTATTCGCATTCAGAGCTCCTAGTTTCTCTCCATTCTCAGCTCCCTCGAAATCGAGGAAGATCTGATGACGTCCGAGAAGAATTGCCATCTGCATCTGGAGGAGTCTGAAATGGCATCTCTTATCGTGATAAGAAGTTTGACAGATGACGTCCCCTTTCCCTCCCTCAAAAATGCATGTATGACAACTTACGAATCGGTGGTCAGCTTGAAGATTCTCTTGATCTCATCGGGGTCATTCATCATAATAGCTCATCTGACTGCTTCGAGATACTTGTTGAACTTGAGATGGAGATCCTTCGCAGTTCGAATCAGAATGATGTTATCCGGATCGGGAGTCAGAGGAGCGCAACTAAAACGACATTGTGTATCAACAACTACTCTCTAAAAATCCTAACTATAAATAAAACTGCTTAAATGAAACGGGAACGAACCTGAGGAGGTACAGACAGACTCTCTGATGATCAGCCTCGTCCACGAAACTGATGAGGAGATCCAGTCGCTCGATTTCAATCAGAAGATCACAAGCCTCCACCTGTGACACAACAGATTAAGTAAATTTGACTCGTCCAATCATCGGATTAATATATGTTGATCTCTGCATTGTGATAAAAAAAAACCAACCTCTGCATTGTGCTTCATATGATGGACGACGATGTCACGGGCAAGGATGAGCAGTTGCTCACGACTGAGAATTAGATAGATTGCCACACAGTGATATCAATATGGAACATACGTCTTCTTGTGAGCCTCTGTACCATCGGCAGTCTTCTTCCATTCCTCTGACAACTCCATCGCCAGATGTCTCACATACTCATGACCCCAGTCTCCAACGGGTTCCTGACAAAACGAGCTTCTAATTGTGCAATAAGTGAACAACAACCTGTGTTCCCTTCAGACGGTAGATAATGCAATCAACGGGCTCGTCTGAAGTCATAGCGAGGACTGAGATCAGATTGGCGCACTCTTTCTGTAAATGAAATGTATCAGAAAGAAACATCAGAGAAGTGCATACTTGGATGGCGGGATCAGCAATCTTTTCGTGAATGTGCTTCATCGTGGTGTAATGAGGGCGCATAAATTTGAGGGGCTTGGGGACGGAAGTCATCGAGGTGGTCGATGCACGAATGAGAGTTCGCATCGACTCGAGAGATGGCTTGTACAGAGATGTATCTGGCTCCTGATGACAAAACATTACGGTTGGGGGTGATGTAGAGAAAACTAAGGAAAAGGTAATCAACTTACTCCCAATCGCTGTACGAGCATATTGAGATCTTCTTCGAGCTTCTTATCTTCATCTGACTGCAAAGGAGGACTTGAATGACATGAGTTTTATAACATGATATTTACCATCTCATCTTTCTTCTCGTCCTTCGCGTTCTTTCCCTTCTTTTCCTCGGGTTTATCCTTCTTAGCGGCGTCAGCAACCATTTCTGCAAAAGCATAAATAAAATTGGAAGGTAAATAGGACGAAAAATAGACGTACAGTGAACAAGAAACCGACAAGACTGGCAGGAGGTTACGGTCAGTTCAAAATCATCGTTGTGTACTTTGTCGTGCGCAGTGTCTACATTCACAAAAACGCACGCCTGATGAATTCAGGGAATTCTCGCGCGAAATTCAAAACGTTTTATTTTCTATAAATTAATGTTTGTATTGATCGTAATAATGCACTATTGGCCTATATAGTTGCATTTATTTCCTATTGTCTGTTAAGTATTGAAATATAAGAAATTAGGCCGGTGACCGACTTTTAGAAGCACGCGCGAACCGAAATTCATCGCCGTGAGCCGTCTTTTAGGAGACCTTTTAGGAAAAATCCCCAACGATGTCTCGCAACGAAAATTTTGTCTTGAATTTTGTCCACGTCGACTGAGTTACTGCAATGATTCTGGGGCTTATGTTGACGTTGCATTGGTGGTTTCACGTGTACAAATATTGTTCGTTATAGGATGAAGGTCCTCATCTTCACTCTTGGGCTACTAGCCACTCTTGCTTTGAGCCAGGACGTCAAAATCACTGACGCCGAGAGGACTGTTGACATCTCTTCTCAAGTATTTTACACCATTGTTTACTTCTGCAATATTGTTTTCAGCTCGCCAAAGTGAACGTCGCTCTGACTGTCCAAAACAACGGCAAGTCGGCTTTGAGTGATGTTCTCTTCTATATTACTACGGAAGAAGCAGCTCATCTCGCTCATATTGCTGCTAGCATCAAGAAGAAGGACGTCAATGTACAGGTATTCATCTTACAAAATAAATCAACCTCAAACAGTAATTTAGCCTCACTCGGCGGTCCAAGGATTCGCTGTGTACAAAGTTGTACTGCCTAAGAAGATTGACGCTGGAGCTTCGGAGACTATCAATGTAGAATATGTGCTTGTCCAATCTCTTGTTCCCTTCCCCGAGCAGATCACTCAAGACGAAACTCAGTTAGTTAACAAAAAAAAACAACAATTATGATATGTACAATATAGGCACGTCGTGTACACTGGAAATGCTCATATCTCCTCTGCTTATCCAGTCGAGAAAGAGAAGACTACTGTTATCTTTGGAAGCGGCAAGCTCCAGTCCTTCACGCCTGTCGCTCCTAGCAAGCAGCTTGGAGAGAAGGTTGTATACGGTCCCTACTCGAACACCGCTGCCAAGGCTGTCGTGAGTTCATTTTTCCCCTATTTAGTATTCTTTAGTGTAGCTGTGCTACTAGTCGAGAATAATTAAATTGGAATTCTAGAATGAGATTCGTATCCACTACGAGAATGTTTCTCCCTTCATCGTGGCTACTACAGTCGAAAGACTCATCGAGATCTCTCATTGGGGAAACATTGCCGTCGAAGAGAAGATTCAAATTGTGCATAAAGGAGCCAAATTGACAGTGAGTTCACCTGCTATCTCTTGTTTGACCGCTCACGATGGATGAAGGATGATCGAATGAATATTACAGGGGTCATTCTCTCGTCTCGATTACCAAATCGACAGAAGAGGAAAGAAGCAACCCTGTGTCAAGGAGTTCAAGGTAAATAGTATATATATTTTTTGTTAGATTATATAATATACTGATAACGTAATCGTATATCATTTTTGGATATTAAACAAATGTTTTAGACTATTCTTCCTGCTGCTGCTCGCGATATCTACTATCGTGATGTTATTGGAAATATCTCTTCATCTTCTCTCAAAGTGAGAGCAGAATCGGTCGAGGTTGATGTCAAACCGAGGTTAGCATCCTATATTGAATGTCATTCCAGAATTTGGCCGCAGTATTATGGTCCTAAGGCATTAATGGAAATTTTCAATTAAGAAAATTTTTTTTGTATTCACGATTCTTATTTTCTCACGATGCCCCTCATGAATACGTTCCTTTAAGATTTCCTCTGTTCGGTGGATGGAAGACGAATTACATCATGGGATACAATCTCCCTTCCTACGAGTATCTCTTTGCTGATGGAGACAAGTTAGCAACTTTTCAAAATTATTCAATCGCATTAAATTTTGTTACCAATATATTTATAGCTACTCTATTCAGGTTCGTTCTGAAGATGCGCCTGCTCGATCATATCTACGATGGAATGGTCGTTGAGAAGCTCACTACCAAGATTGTTCTCCCCGAAAAGGCTTCGTAAGTCTATTAAAATAGTGTTAAATAGTGGTGGCGCATATATAATAATAATATTTTTCCGCACGATGTTATGACTGTGGGGGGGGG